>CAWUFW010001690.1:600000-1005000 GCA_963921515.1 Calotriton arnoldi | reverse complement strand
GTGTTTGGCCAGTTTCTACGCACATGCGGCACCAGTTGTGTCATCTGTTCTGTTGTGGACGTGTTGCGGTTTGTACCACATCGTTGTCAATGTTGATGTGCTCTGCATGTAATGTGTGTGTGCCGCATTTTGGAGGAGTCGCCCCTGCAGCTCTGATTTAGCTGCCCCTTATCCCTTACATGCGGTGTGCCTCGAGCTTCTGTGCTTATGCGGTGCTGAGATGTTGCATACCTGTGTGCATTGGTCTCTTGGTGGGAGTTGGGGGTCTGGGGCATGGTTTGTCCGCAGATGTGCTATGCTTAATTGTGCATGTGTGCCATTGTGCCCCTCTCCCCCGTCCCCTCAGTCCCTGGTCGTTACTCACCCTGTTGCTGTTGTGTCCGGTCATGCAGTGTCCGGTCCCCCAACTCCTGCCACCGTCTCCACACTGATGACTGTGGACACCATTTCCTCCATCTCGTCCAGCTCCTCCTGTGGCGCTGGACTCCCACCTCCAGTCTGCATTGCTGCCTTCTGGTTGTTTGCGAGTTTCTGCTTGGTTTTGCGCTTCACATCATTCCAGCGCCTCTTGACCTCGTCCATTGTCCTCCTCAGCACTCCGACTGCATTCACCTTGTCCACGATGGTCTGCCATATTCCATTTTTAGTTGCCAGTGACACAGTGGAGGTGACGAACAGTGGTTGATGGTGTTCTATCACCTCCGTTAACAGGATCCTGTTTTCCTGCGGACTGAACCGCTTCTTCCTACTCTTCTTGTCCTTGCCCTTCCCTGACCCCGAGGTCACAGGCTGGTCCTCCGGGGGGCTTGTGGGGTTCTGGCTGTCCTCTGTTCTTGCTCCGGATGCCTCCATTGTGCTTCGCTGTTGTTTGGCTTTTGTTTGTATGTTTTTTTCCTACTTTTATAGTGCATTTTCCAGCATGACGTGTGGGAATTGCAGGCCTGTGGCTGGTTTTTGCAGATTTTTGTATCGCGATTGGCGTCATCGCTACTATTTTCGCGTTGGGGTTTCGCGTTTTTGCGGCGTCACGTTGATTTTAAAGCGTTCATTTGATGCGTTATCGTGTGACTATCGCATGGTACCGCCGTGTTGGGAATACCACGTTAACACAGTGTTATTTTCCCGCGATGGACTGCGATGTGAAGTGTTGCATTAAGCTGAATTTGCGGTAGTTATCACACGTTCTTGAGAATATGCCCCGAAGTGTTTTGGTAGACACTCTAGTTAATAGCCACCTTCTTCAGGACTATACAATTTTTCTCCCAAATACATTCATATAACATCAAAAGGTGATGTATCCAGGGCTATCAAGCTCTTAACTGTCAGGCTTGCTTGGTGCTTGACTCAGGTGTTTGTATGCCGACGAGGGGTGAAGTGTGTAGCTTATAGAGCTACACGCTACACCACTGGAAGTTGCTTGCTATTCTAGTGTTTGTTTGCCTGCAACTTCCTTTTCCCATACGTACCTTACGTCACATTCCTGTTCCTGCTCTTCTGGCGCTTTCTTGGCTCTCCTGGTCCTCTTGCGGCTCCTCGTTGCTTCAGACATCCTCTGTCGTAATAGCAGTTGAGCCCTTGGATTGTGTGGTGTGGCTGCCTTTCTTGTGGTCCTGGAGATTTCCTTGGCCATCTACCTGCAACAGAAAGAGAAAAGAAAGCAGAATTGGACTTAACAAGGGGTAGCGCCCTGCAAGCGTTTAAAGAGAATACACTTTTATGAGTATCCATTTGCTAACCAGTGGCTCTCTTGTAGTACTGGATAGCGTCTTCTGAAAGTCTACCTGAAGGGACACAAAAAGACTGGTATTAGTGACTGTTTGGTTAAAGGATTTAGCAAATAAGCATCTTGTACAACAGAACATTGTATTTTGTCCACAAAAATATTATTTATGTTATGCAAGCCTCGTGACAGGAGTCATGAACCTGGCTTTCAGATGTAACACATAATGAAATGCACATTGTTATGTATTTATTATTATTTCTCCATTTGAAGTTGTATTATCTTGCAGTTTACATAGCAAAACATATTCAGAAGAGGCATTGAGAGAGTATAAGGTAGGTTCCTGTCATAAACAGATCGTATTAAACCATTGTTCCTATTGCATTTGTTTTCCAAACAACAAATTGTTCTTCTTATATCCTCAGATATGATGGAAGTGCTGTTATACCTCTCTACACATCACTAAGGGCCTGATTATGACTGTGGCTGTGCGGCGCCAGGTCCGCCCCGCCGCCGCACTGCCAAAGTCATGGTCGGGCCGTCCGCCTGTTTAGAAAATATATTGATGAGACTGTATTGTTGTTTATTTTTGATTTCAGGAAGAGAACATGATAGACGTGTGTGATAGAAGTATAGCCTGCAGAGCAGTCATCCTAGAAGTCATCAGTTTCTCTTATCCCTTCCCCTGTTCCCCATTGGGCAGGATTGGCTTTGTCCTTTGTTGGGCCATCTTGTTTGATCAGGAGGTTGGGACCTTTCATCGTAGTCTTCACTCACTCCTGTGAAAACCCAGGTAACATTCCTGGCACTAAAATCTGCCTCTAACTAGGACAATATCTGGGAAAATTCTGTATCCTTTCTTATTAAGAGATCCAGGAAGTACCTTTCATCTTTCACTGACTGGTAAAACACTACATTCTATAACGTTGCATTCTATAATGTTGCTCTGTTGATCAATATGACCATAACTGGTCCCCAGTGCAAACACTATGGGGCCGATTCCGATTCGGGCCGGAAATCTCTCCGACCGAGCCGGACCCGGAGAGATTTCCGACCGAATCGGACCCGTGCAGCCCGACCGAACGAGTACGATGCGTCCGTATGCTGTCGGACTCGATTCGGTCGGACTCCCATTGAAGTCAATGGGAGCCTGTTGTACGACGCGTACACGGGCTCCCATTGACTCAATGGGTGCGATGCGGACAAGGGCGCCCCCACAGCGTGTACGCGGCGAAGCGATTCGCCCCGTACACGCACAGGTAGGGGGACCCATGGGTCCCCCTGTGTGCGACTCCGCGCGGCTACGCGTTCAGGGGGTCCGACACGGACCCCCGAAGTACGGCTCCGACAGCTCTTCTGAGCCGGAGTGTGCGGCTCGGTCGGACTGCTCGCGGCGCGCATCGTACTCACCCGGCCGGGAAACGTCTCCATTGCGCGGTGCGAGTCGAGTCCGAGCGGAGTCGGTCGGTGCGGTTCGAGCCGGGAACGAGTCGGTCGGAGCGGTCGGGATGCCCGGACGAGTCGGTCGGCGATTTCGCATCGTACTCGCTCGTCCGGACGCGCGTACGGATCGGTCGGGAAACAGGGCTCCGAATCGGATCCGGTAAAGCCGAATCCGATTCGGAGCCCTACCGGCCGAGATCGGAATCGACCCCCAAATGTGTCTTATAAAGGAGTCCTCCTGATCAACTATCCACGTTTCCTCGGCTGGTCACAAGCCGTCCTCCTATTTCTCCAAAAGTTTTGTTAAAAAAAAAAGCTGATGATTTTTTCTATGATACCCAGTTCTAAGGAGATTTGACAGTTTACTGTTAATCTGGAGGCAACTCCCACTGTCAATACTTGGTAAGATTGCCCTAATTAAAATGTGATACTCCCTTTATATTTATTAGTTTTTATGCCAGTTTCATATAAATTAGACAATTCCTTCTTTTCCAAGCTTGATCAGTACGTACACTAATTTGTACGTAATCAAAAACACCCTTAAGTTAAAATGAGTATTTTGCAATTGTCCAAGAATAAAGGTGAGATGGGACTACCAAATCGACAGCGTTATTTTTTGGCTTAGTTGGCAATACAGGTTCGTCACCCATTAGTGGAGGCCTCTACCTTCAATAATTTGGTTCTTCTCCAAATGCTGAAAGTCTTGAATTTTCCTGACCCTTCCTGGTTTATGAAATTCCCTAAGCTTCTGAAGAAAGTTAGATATAAAGCAGTATTGCAACAATGTAGGAAGAAGATTTTCTCAGTGCAGTGCAGATATTCCCAATATTAATGCTTAGACAGCATTAGGCTTCTGCAGCTCTTTGTTTCCTTTATTAACCAAGGAAACTATAGGTAAATGGGCTGACTAAGGCATAACTAAGGTGGGGAACCTCTTTGAGGGTCTTAGGTAAAAATTCCCTTAGATGCTGTTTCTGGGTAGAACCCTATACAACCAGCAGCATTTATTTTTGTTGCCCAAATAAGAGCGCTACTAAGTGACATTAACGGGTAAACATAGAATCTTCTAAGTGAATGGTAAAAGATTTGCTTAGAGAGGATTGAGTAAATCTTTCTGTAAGATTTTGGTACCAGGCCCTAACCTCAGACCCTGGGCAGCTAATAAAAGTAGCAAGAAGCAAATGAATGCAGAGCACAGGGATTGCTATTAGCGATCAGCAATGGGAGATGTACTCAGTTTGAGTTTCACCTATCTTAGGGGTGCAAATCTATAGTGTATGGCTTTTATTAATGGGTGGATGCTTTTTTTAATTCCATGTGCTGTAAACAAGATGTTTCCATCAATTGCTGAAAGATGCCCTAGATATAATTCTGAGGGAGATTGACTACACGTTTTGGTCCTGCAACATCCTTAAACTTTATTGGGCAGCAATATTTAATGCGGTAAGCTGGATCATTCAAGAAAATGTTTATTCCTCACCAAGAGGGAAATCGCTATTTTTTTTACAACCCTGAAAGCCGAGAATTTTATTTTTATAACAGCATTGATTGCGGGGTTATTGATTACTGCCCATTGGAAGTCCCAGACAGGGCCTAGTTTTGAGCAAAAGGAGAAAAAAATAAGGAACGTTAGCCAATGGGAAGCCTGGTACTATGCAAGAATGAATAGGTATAGTATTTATAAAGAAAATTGGAGCCAAATATAGGAGAATTAGGGTTGGATAGGGGTGCAAGAGGCAAAAAGGCATGCCACACTGTCATGGTTAGGGAAGGACTAGCTGGACTGAGGGTGTCTCCCAAGAGGCATGGTGTTAAGTTAGCACAGTCACCAGTCACTTTAGGGGGAATGTCAGGGACAGGGTGGTGTAGTAGGCAAGTGAGTGGCTGGTCTCTTGAGGGGAGAGAAAAGTATTTCTATCCCGCTGGTGAAGATATTGTGGTGACCAGTCATAGTTTCAAGAGGTGGAGGAAGTCAGGAGGGGAGTAGAGCAAAAGATGTTATGGAAGATTTTACCAAGGAGGGGAGTTATGAATTGATTAATTTGATATGTGCTTCCTCTGAATTGATTTGATTTGTTAAAGATTAGTCATCTTGTATGGTGAGGGGGCGGTTGTCACAAGACCAAAAGATGTTATGGAAGATTTTACCAAGGAGGGGAGTTATTAATTGATGAATTTGATATGTGCTCCCTCTGAATTGATTTGATTTGTTAAAGATTAGTCATCTTGTATGGTGAGGGGGCAGTTGTCACAAGACCTTCAGAAAAGTTGATTTTATATAAGCAATGACTGCTAGGATGTTTTTGGTACCACTGGACATATTGCATAGCAGCAGCAACATCAAACTGTAGTAAATGTAGGAATTGTAGGGTGTTCAGAAGTTAAGAGATGGGATTAGGATTCACTTCCAGTGGTAACCAAGCTATCATCTGCTTGCAAGAAGAACATATTGGAAGTCTTTCTAGCCTGCTGTGCTAAAAGGAATCCTGATCAGTCTGCTACATGTCTGTGAAAGAAATGTTTACCTTTTAGAGAATCGTTGCCCTCCAACACCATATTTTATGAGCAGAAATGGTTTTCAGATCTTGTTACAAGACATATTTGGATCAATTATGTTTGGGAAAGCTGTCGGCCAACTGGAAGAATGTGTCGTAGAAATATGTGAAGACCAAAACATAGAAGACCAGACAAAAATGTTGACTACAACTAGTGCGCAGCTGAAAGGATTTTGGAGGATTTTTTACCAATTGTGTGGGCTACTTATGACTGAAAGCAAGAGAACCAAGTCTCCTTTGATCATTCTGGGAACACCTTAAAAAAATAACCTTTTTAAGTGTTGGCACAGCTGTGTACTCTATGTGTACCTGCAATTTTCAAATTTCTGTAAGCAATATCGTGTAATGTAAAAGAACAATAAAAATGTTAAATTTTTTTTTTTTAAAACAGTTCCGCGTAGAGGAAAAATAAGAGGAAAAAAGAAAGAAAAAAAAAAAAGAACCTTTTTTGGTAACCAGCCTTGTGACCTAGAACCTTCAACTACTGCTGGAATGCCATTATATGCATTTGAAAGCCAGCAAAATTTCCCTCACTAAACTGATACCTGTGAACATGCTTGGGATGACATTGCTTCAGAAATATTCTTGCTTTATTGCTACCTTCTAGTAGACATTTGGATTGGTATTGGTGCTTTTGAGTCAAAGAGGTTTTTTACTTTGGATTTCTTTTTTTCCCTTAGTTTTTCTACTTATTGTTTTTTTTGTTCTTATAAATGTTTAGGGGCCCATTACGATGGCGGGCGGAAGCACAACCGCCGTGCTGGCGGATGCAAAAAGCACCAGTTACCGCCGGCACGCAGCAGTCCACACGCCCGCCCAATTACGATGCGAAAAGCAGGCCAAACACCGCCGGCAAGCCAGCAACACCGTCCGCCATCAAAGTGCGCCCGTTCACGTAGCGGCGCAGCACAACTGACACACACCGTCCGACGAAACACGTCCCGCCCGGCGCATAAATTACGATGCCGCAAACAAACGGCTCCCAAGGCGAAGAGACACCGCACGTGAAAGAGAGGCGGTAACACGGACGCAGAGCACGGACAACGAAGAAGCGGCACCCCGAGCATGAATCCAGCACTGCAGGCCCTTCCCATGCTTCTGCTGATGCACCACCAAGGACGCAACGTACCGCGGAGACGCAGGTAGGCACACACACAACAAGTGCACGCAAACAGCGCACACAGTGCAAGGGCGGAAAAGCGGACAACCCCCACCAGCGCGTGTACACTACACATCC
This sequence comes from Calotriton arnoldi, assembly GCA_963921515.1. NCBI lineage: Eukaryota > Metazoa > Chordata > Amphibia > Caudata > Salamandridae > Calotriton > Calotriton arnoldi. The sequence goes on along the minus strand of CAWUFW010001690.1, from coordinate 998,045 downwards.
ACCATTGCATCCACATATGACACACAGGCCAAATCGTAACATCGCGGAACACATGTGAACACACCACCTGGGACCAGGAACCAACCACCCCGTCACGGCCCCAAAGCGGCGATGACGCCGCCACACATGCGCACAACGCAGAGGCCAACCGCAGCGCCATGCATGCGTCGCACACAGACACAGGGACACAACTAAGCAGCACACACATCAGCCCCACCCCGAACGCACATGACACGTGACAGGCCTGCCACAGACATGTCCCCAACGCCCAATTCACGGACAACACCCAACGCCACACAACCGTCGCACACATGTCAGTGAAGTCACGCAACAGCAGGACACACCCCAGTGTAACAAACATGGCGTAGCACACAGCGGCGGCAACACCAACTAGGAGAAGCAGGGCCCCTTCGGGAAGAGGAACGCCAGTACCACACTGAAAAACCCATACCACCCTGCACATATGAACAAGACATATAAAACGGAACACCAAAGAGCACGGGGACCGACAACAGGTGGCCCAAGAATAACATTCACACACAAGGCCCAACGCAGAGCGGAAAGGCAGCCTGCCGCCCACACAAGGGAGAGCAGACAGCACTGAATGACCTTCCATTCCAACACCGAAACCACAGCCCTACGACAGAAGCCGGTGAATACAGCCATTGTCCAAGAATAGACCAACACAGGCATGCCGAGGAGACCGACCACACGGCAGATAGCGCATATCACAGAAGCACACAACGGACGGGGAAGAAAGAAGAAAACACTCCCCCATGTCGGCCACATGCAAGTTAATTGGAAGGAGTCACACAGCACTGACCTTGAACTGTCTGAGAAGCATGTGGGAAGAGGGCCCGTGTCCTCCAAACAAGCCAACAGAACACAAGTCCTGTCTCCCTACGACTACACAGAGCTCACAGCAACCCCGGAGCGTGCACATTGCAGACTGCACACACAGCCGGAGCACGCCACCTCAACGAACCGCTGCGAAATGGCAACCACAACACACCTACCCAACTACGCCGAACAGCTCAAGCTGTACAAAACCAACCTGTGCCATACATTGGGATGCGATCTCCTGTCCCTGCTGAACGTAAGTTACCGACTGACTTACCGCATCACATTGTTCAGCTGCGTCATGCCCGTCTTCTACTGTCGGAGGTGTCCCTACCAGCATCTCGTCGAGATATGCCTCTCCAACCCGGCATGTCTGAAGGCGGACCTGCTACCACTACTCCTCCCTCTGGACGCACACGACAGGGCCTGCTCTGCCTATGGGGGCATGGCGTATGTGGCCAACATCGCACCCGCACTGAAATGGGACCACTGTGCCTCCACACGACGGATCATCGATAACAGCTACATCGAATGTCACCCAGCATGCCCCATCATGGTCCTCCAAGGGACAACTTACGAACAACACCTTGACAGCCACCATCCGCTACATTGGCTGGCAAACATGTACACCACCAATGACATGGAAGCCCTGCTGGACGGCATCGCATACCTGACAACCTGTAAATACGTCGGACCACAACGCAGGTTCCCCGAGTGACCTATGATGTCCAACCCCGCACCCATGCTTAGCTTCCGCACGGACTGGCCAGTCACCACCACAACAGCCATACCAAACGACCGGCAACTGTAACCACACCATCAACGACATCGCCATGACATCGGATATGACGGGACATGCACACTGTTCCCCATCACATCCAGGAACACCGCATGCATCGTGGGAGGCAGTGGCATGGGCTCTGTGTATCGCACCCACATGGACGGAACTGCACGAACAACCAGGACATGACATGGATCCAGCGCCCATGGACACACACACCGCTCAGTGGACATGAATAGATCGCCTGGAGTCTGTGGGTGCTGCACCCCTCCCACCCCTGCCCCGGGAATCCCATACCAGGACCTTTGCATGGACGACAAGTGCATACAACAACAACACGACCCCAGTGACTGTGACATGTCCAGTAACCACCACAGTGCAACAACAAGTGGCACGCCGCTGCATGCACGCAAGCACATGCCCTGATGTCATCTCACATGCACGCGTGCATGAGGAACAACCGCAGCAAACCTGTCACATGGAACTGAGATGGACTGTGCCCATGATGCCAAGCGGTCTGGTAGGCTACATGTATACCGTCTGTGTCAAAGTCCGCAGCTCCGCAGCTATACGTAAATGTACATTAGCACAGCCTTGGCCAAGCAGATGTCACTCTGAAGCCCACATCCCACATGCAACAGCCAATCACATGTAACCCCACACCCTATCCCATTTTCTATCATGCTCAGTATATCCTCAACATGTATTCCGCTGCCAGTAGTGTCCACTATACTGCATCACAGAGGACAGAAGACTCAATATAATGTTTGAAACCAAAACTGTCTCCGCTGACTCATTTCACAAGTACGAATGAGAGAGGATGAGAGTATGTGAAGTACACGGCAGTCGTGACATGACCATGTAGTCCACTGGTATTGGATGTCAACGCAAATGAGTAGCACAACTGTGGAAGACACACATGTGTCGTGTGAAGTCGTATGGACGCAGTGCTCAGGTGGGTGGGTGTGACGGGTAGATGCGCACATGCCAAGTTGGAGCACGACGTGTTGGGAGGGGTCATGAACAGTACACCACCGCTTCCCTGGGCATTGTGAGAGGACACCTGTCGGGGGGAGTGAACACGTGTGTGCACAGCAGCCGGGCACACGTACAAAGCGGTACCAGGCGCACCTCAGCCCACCCTCTGTGGACAAGCTGGATCCTGTTGTGCGCCCACCATGCCCCTTGACAAGGCACACACAGCCCCAGTCGACCAGGTGTAACCCCAACATAGTCAATCCGCACAGGTGATACAGGGCACGGGATGGCAGTGGAGCATGGTGTGTGAGAGGTCTCCTCGCGCTCCTCCTGGTCATATCACGCAGGCAATAGAACCTCAACGTCTAGCATGGCACAAGTCAAATGGAAGTGTAGGGGGACGCACCACAGCACGAGCAGCACTGACGTCACGGGAGGTGGCTCGCACCATCCCATCCATTGCCCATTATACCAACCACGCCACATGCCATTGCGACTAAGTGCAAGCGCGTGCGCCACCACCCCCGAGCCCTCCCCAGAGAGGCCAAAGAGTGAATGTGTGGGCCATCAGTCACAGACGGACGCGGCATGGCCGCAAGGGCAGCCACAGCCACTGGGTGTCGCAGGTGGCGGATCCGGAAGGCGAAGACTGTGATGCATAGTCCATGCAGGCCGGGTCTCCATTTGGGGCACCACGCAGGTGGACGGCGTCCCGCCACACATCATACCCTGAGACAGCCCACTCGTGCAACTGGACCCACACATACACTCCTTGCCCTCTCTGGTGCGAGCTTGGGGCTGCCTGTGCAAGCGCTAGCCTCGCAGGTGAGCATGCATATTGGGGGGCGAGTGGTGGACATGAGGGCTGGGGCGAAGATGACTGTATCACTGTCAGTTAGTACAAGGGATGACCCAGATGTGGAAAGGAAGAGACGTGTCCCGTGTGTACTGCAACTAGTCGCCAATCCAACTACCCCCATGTCCGGAATGTAAGCCCGCACCTAGGCCCGCCCATCCGCCACATCGAACATACCACCAGCACGACAACCTTCCCATTCGAAACACTGACTGGGGGTGGCGACCAGTGAACAATCATGTGTAGCCTACCCACGCGTACATGTGGGCCCTCCATGATCCATGTCACCTGCGGCAAAGACATGACATGCGCAATGAGGGAAGTGAGGAGAGCTGTCCGCCCCACGCACAGAAGGTGCATCAGCTCCACAGACCCAGCAGCGAGTCCAGCAGGGGTCACATGTGCAGGGGCAGCTGTGCCTGGTGTGAAGGCACATGCATATAGACAGCACATCGACCAATGTGTAGTCTGCCCACATCCACAGTCCAGCATCATGCGGACATAGGAATTGAACACAGGGCAACACATCTTAGTTGGTGCACCCACCGTGACCAACAATGCGCAATCATCGACGTACCCGCCCTGTGCATGGCCTCCCACCCAACGGAGGCACATCCAGTGCCACCATCCCACACACACAAGCCTTCCACGGAACATGCTGTGTCCAATGGTCAGTACAGAGTCAGCGCCCATCTGGTGGATCCTGAACAGGAGACACATGCACACACATGCCAGCTCCCACTATGTACGTCTGCCACCTGGCACGTGCAATGTAACCTCTCACCTGTGACGTGTGACTGCAAGCACACAGCCGTCTTGGCATGGGGCTGTCAATGTGGACACCTGTCAATGTTTCGGGAGGTGTGATCCGTACAGTGCTGTACATAGGGTGCAGTGCTGACACCTACTACTGTCTCATATCCCCTCGTGCCACAGGTCCCACTTGTTTTGGCCGCTCAGCCTGTGCCCACATCGTCGTCGTCGTTGTGTGCCATACTCATCCAGCCTCGGAAGCAGTTCCATGCTCAGCAGACACTCATGTTGCCGTGGCGTTGCCGCTTGACGAATATGCAGTCAGTCCCCATCAGCACGCCCGCAAGTCATTGGGGCCTAGATCCCCATGTGCATGCACATGGCAGTGGTATGTCTCACTAGCCATTGCCATTGTTGGGAGACCTGTGTAAGTGTATTGTGGCCGTGCCGTCCAAGCTTGACAGCTGGGCTGTGGCTCATGTGCTTGCTCAGTCATGTCAGTGATGTGTATGCGAAATTGCTATGTGTCGTGTTGCTTTGACATGTGTCCTCTGCAATTTCCCTAGGCGGAGACCGAACATTGACCGCCCATACCAATTGCTGGTGGACATGGACGATACAGAGGTTATTAGGAAGTTTCGGCTGGACAGGCCAACCCTGCATCGACTGTGTGCCATGTTAGAACCCCATCTCCGTCCCCGCAGGGTGTATCCGACTGCTGTCACCCCCACGGCTAAGGTGATGGCCGCCATGCATTTCTTCGCCACTGGGTCATTCCAGCACACAGTGGGCAGTGGAGGAGGGATGTCCCAGCCCATGTTCAGCAAGGTGCTGAGGGATGTACTGGCAGCCATGATGCTGTACCGAAACAGGTACATCCGCTTCCCCAGGGCTCGTGAATTGGCGGCAGTGAAGGGTGCATTCTATGCCCTTGGCAGAATCCCACACGTCGTTGGAGCCATTGACTGCACACATGTTGGCCTTGTTCCACCACAGGCCACTGAGCACCTGTACCGCAACAGGAAGCACACGCACTCCCTGAATGTGCAAGTGGTGTGCCTTGCGGACATGGTGATCACCCACGTGTGTGCAAAGTTCCCAGGCTCGGCCCATGACGCACACATAATGCGCAACAGCATCTTGCCACGACTGATGGCCAATCTGCAACAGGATCGTGGCTGTATTGTCGGTGAGTATGTGGAGTGGTGTAGCGTGCTGGTTGTGCGATGCTGTCCCCTGTCCAGTTGGAATAGCAACGGTTCTCTGTGTCCCTCACACCCAGGTGACTCTGCGTACCCGAATGGGGCATGGCTGCTCAGTCCATTGAGGAATCCTCGCACCCCAGCAGACGATCGATACAATGAGGCACATGGGAGGACCAGACGTGTGGTCGAGCGTACCTTTGGCCTCCTCAAGTCCAGGTTCAGGTGCCTGGACCGCACCGGGGTGCACTGGTGTACTCCCCACAGAAGGTGTGCCAGATAGTGGTGGCGTGCTGCATGCTGCACAATCTGGCCATTCGGAAGCAGATCCCCCTCATTGTGGATGACGGAGATCAACCAGGGCCCCAGCCCGCAGACCAGGACAGCTCGAGTGAGGAGGACAGCGGAGAGGAGGAAGCTGGGAATGTGCGGCCAGCAGCTCATCGCCCGCTACTTCACTTGACGGTGAGTGTCCATGTACGATGGCTGATGTGGCTGTATCTGTGCAGGTGTGTGTGTGCTGTGTCAGGGTGGCCGTTTGTTCACTACGTGCTGTGTGTCAACGCTCCATGGCCAGGGGTAGTATGCCACTGTTGGTGACTGTGGCATTGTGCCCTATTGCTCTGTGCGATGTGTGTACATTGCTTGTAGTTGTTGACATGTACTGTGTGATGGGTGTGTGACACACTCATTGAATGTGCTCCTGTTCTGTCTCCCACCCCTAGGTCCCTACAGGCCCTCCGGATTCCATTGCCATGCCACGCATCAGGTGCCTTTCCGCCCAAGGTGGCCGTTGTATTCCGTACAAATAAAACACAGGGCACAAACAGCAGTTAGTGAAAAAGGTGCATTTATTACAAACTGTGACATGTGATTGTGTGTAAGGTGATGACAAAAGTGGTGCGTGCAGTGACAATGAGCTGTCGGTCATGGCTGCGTGATGCTCAGGGTGTACCCACTGGTTCTATGTCCATAGTCCAACACACACATGCCATCCAGATGGCTGTGTGGAGTGGGATCGTAGTCCAAGTCAATGCAGTGGCTGGTCAAGGAAGGCTGGCGGAAGGCTGGCTGGCTGCCTCACTTGCGACTGGAGCGTGCGAAGTCCTCCCGGGAGATCTGTTTCCTCTTCGGACGGCCCCTTCCACGTTTGCGAGGGGGGTGCCTGCTTGCGACATGCTGGTGGTTGAGGTGTGCTCACTGGCTGTGGACGCAGGGGAACTGGACACTGCTGCTCGACCCTGCGCCCCGGCAGGTGGTGGCGGAGGGGGAGCTGCTATCCCTGGCCGTGTCCTCACCGCCACCACCAGCTGGCCCATGAGGTCCACGAGTTGACCTATACGGGCGTCCATGGACCTCAGCACCCCCAGCACCTCCCGCGTGTCTGAAGCAGACCTGACCCATTGTTCTTGGGCCTCCTCATAGGCCCCAAGGACTCTGGCCATTTGAGGCAGGGCATGGCTCCCAGGGGAGGCTGGCGTTTCCCTGACCCTGCTCCTCCTACCAGTCCTGCTGCCACCGGCCTGCCCACTAGCCACATTGCTCACCACGGTCCTCGCTGTGGCTCCCAGGGTGGATCCAGTCGGCCGGGCCACCACCTGCGCTGGGGCTGGTGCCAGCGAAGACGTGGTGGTGGTGGCGGCGGTGGTGGTCGGTGCGGCGATGGTGGCGGTTGCGGCAGTGGTAGTGGCCGCAATGACCGTGGGTGTGGCCGCAATGACCGTGGGTGTGACCGCAACGACAGTGGCAGCAGGGGGCTGGGACTGTTCAGCAGCCCTGGATGATGGGTTGGTGGGTAGGAGGGGTCCTGGGGAGCGGCTGGGCCCTGCCACACCAGATGGGCCTGCTTGGTGGTCCGTGTCCGAAGAGGAGGTGAGATCCTCCACATCCGTGTGTCCTCGTTGAGGGCTTGTGGGCTGGCTGTGCTGGCTGCTGTCTCCATCCCCAGCATCCGGCAGTTCGTCACCTGTGGAGAGAATGAGATTTGTTATTGTGTTGCACCTGGCGAAGTATGTATTTGTCGTCTGACATTGGCAGTTCGTGCAATCTCGTACATGGGTTTCCCGGAGGCGTGTGTGTGGCTGTGGCATTTGTAGTTGTGTGTGCTTGGCAATGGGACTGTGTGCTGTGCACATGTGGCATGGGACGGATTGGCCATGCCGATGGGTGTGTTGCTGTGCCCTTACTCATTGTGACTCTGGTGTATGCGGGCTCCTGGCCCATCCTGGGTCTGGTTTGTACTTTGCTTTTGGGGTTCAAATGGAACGCTTAGGAACGCATATGGCAACATGGGGGCCATGCCCCAGATTCGCATTTGGGAGGGAATATGCTTTTGGGGTTCAAATGGAACTCTTAGGAACGCATATGGCAACATGGGGGCCATGCCCCAGATTCGCATTTGGGAGGGAATATGCTTTTGGGGTACATGCTGTGAGCCATGGGTGCTGAACGTGACATGTGTTGTGGCAGCATGACAGTGCATGGTTTGAGGTGTGTGCATGCTTGACATGGCCTGCATATTTGCTGTCTGTTGTGATTACTGGACATGGCATTGGACGCATCGTTATGAGTGAGTGATGGTTGTGTGTGAAAGCCAACGTATTGCAGTTGTCCCATCTCCTTGGTGTGCGTGCTGCCCTGTGCCATGTGCATCACTGCAGTGCTCGTGGGGGGGTGTGGCCCATGTTGTGTGTTGTTGCTCACAGTGTGACGTGCGCTTCATTGACTTCTGGCACATGGTTGGTCATGGGCATGTATCTTAGCGTGACTGCTGTATGTGTGGCAGCTGTGCGGATGACATGCCTTTCATGAGACTGGGGCTGACGGATGGGATGGATGGTATGTTGTATGTGCATGGTGTGTCTGTGTGTTTGATGGGTTCAGTGGTGTTCGTGTGCATTTCTGTTGTTCCGCTCTGTTGCATCTTGTGTTGTTTGTCTTACATAGGCATAGTTGTGGGGTGTGTGGTTGACAGGCAGTAGGGGCTACATGGACAGGACTTCAATGGTGTTTCGGTTGTGTGTGATGAGTTGCACAGTGGCTGCCGTGTGGTACTATTTTCAGTGTGGCTTGTGTATGCAGACGTGGCTCCTTGGGTGTTGCTATGTCTGTGATGGGTCATGTGGGGTGTGATACTGTTGTTCATGTCCGTGTGCACATTGTTCACTTGTTCGTGACGGTGGGCGGTGCTGCGTTTTCTTCTGCTACGTGACATGTCCCATGTGTTGGTCGTGTGCCGGTCCTCATGCCTCCAGTAATCCAGCCCTGTCCAGTTTCCCACCTGCAGGTTGTTCGTGCGTGCACTGTACTGGATGCCACATGGCTCTAAGCGGGGGTGCTCCATGTTGCAGGTCTGTGGGGGTGGGGGGTGTTGTGGGTCGTGGGGTGGCTGGACACCCACTGACACCGATTGCTGTGGACCGTGATGTCTGCCTTTCGGCTGTCGTTGTGCACTGCGGTGGCTGACACGTGGCTGTGGGGTGTGGGGATGCTCCTCCTTGCTGTGCTGTGGGACTAGGGGCCTGGTGTGTGTTGTACTTGTGCTGTCCACCGTCCCACCCACTGCACTTTGTGTTCCTGCCACTTACCTGTTACTTGTCGGTTTGTGCAGCTGTGGCGGACACATGGGTGTGGTGGGTGCTCGTTGTGGCGCTTCTGGCATATTTGGGGACCTGTTGGTGGTTACGTGGCTAGCTGAATGTACACATGTCCCCACGCATCTTACAGTTGTTCTGTTTGGGCTGTGTGTGGTGGTGTCTGTTGCATGTGTGTGTCGTGTATTGTGTGCTGGACATGGGGGTGTTTGTCCCTGGGAGCTGTGGCATGGTGGTAGTGCATGTGAGTACATAGCGGTGTGCTGGTATACATTAGTTTGTACTTACCAGCCTCCACTCCCCTGCTAATCCGGCGAGGATCTCGGGATGTATGATGACTCGCACCTTCTCCTCCCACGCTTTGAAGGTCTTGAAGAGCGCGGGATTCCCTCCGCCAGTGACGGCAGCCAGCTCTCTGTTTTTGCCCTCCTTCTTCTTGACCAGGCTCTTGACGTCATTCCACCGTTTGTTAATTTCGACTCTGTTCCTGGGCAGGGTCCCGACTGCATTGACCTGGTCTACGATCCGGTTCCACATTCTGTTTCTGGTGGCTAGTGGTGTGTGTTGGACCATGTTCCCATAGATTTGTGGGTGCACCTTGATGATCTCGTCGACCATGACCGTCAGCTCAATGGGCGTGAACTTGGGCATTCTTTGTGGTGCCATGGTGTTTGTGGTGCTGGTGCGGTGTGTGTTGTGTAATGTGCAGGGGGTTTGTGGTGCCGGTGTTTGGTGGTGGTGGTGGTGGTGGTGGTGGTTGTGATGTGTGCGTTTCTGTGGTGTGCTGCTGTCCTTGCTGTGTCACTGTGTCCTCTCCTCTCCTCTCTGGTTTGCAATGTAGCAAGGGGTTGTGGTCTGTGGGAGTGCTGCTTTTGTACTCACCTATGTGGGTGTGTCCTCATGGTCTGTTGTTTTCAGGTGTGTTGTGTCTGGGGTTCTGGCCTTTGTATTTTTTGTTTGTCCGGGGGTGTTTTCGGGATATGTACTGTGCTTGTGTATTTGTGCGTGCCTTGCTGTGTGGACTTGTTGGCCATGTTGTGTGCTATTGGTTTTGTGTGCGGATGGTTTCTGTGCAGGTACGTGGGCGCCATGGCTTCTGCCGTGTCGATTCTCATCGGCGTTGTTTGCGCTGGCGGGCGGTATATTTGTGGTTTTTCCGCGCTCATGTTGGTGCGATCGTAATTTCACGTGCGGTGTGTCGGCCGTGAGGGCGGGCGGTTTTGTGTTGTTGTGCGTGTTTCCGTCCGTGGCGGGCGGTTTGTCTCCAACTCGGACGTTGGCGGGCGGTATTTTGTGTGCTTTTTCCGCCGATGGCGGTATTCGGTTTGTGTAATCGTAATGGCGTGGTCGGTGTTCAGGCGGTGTGTGCGGGCGGATTTTTGCCGCTTCCATACCTGGCGGAATTATTTGCGCCGGGTATCGTAATGTGCCCCTTAGTTTTTTATTTAAACATGGTATGAACCTTTAAGTTCCTAATTTGTTTAGTTGTTTTCTTTTACACACAACAGTTCAGGCATTTTCGAGTGGGAGAGCTTTTTGGCTCCAGCCAAGTTACGAAAGGTGAGTCAAGGCATCCATTATTGAAACCAGTTTACTTTGTTTGAATATTTTGGGAAGGGAGGTTGCTGAGGCCCAACCTACATTAAACCTGTGGCCTCTCCTTAGCTACTGAATTTTCCTTCTGTGGTTAGCTGAATGATCTTATACTTGGAAAGTATGAGGAGATAAGTGCGGGGATGGAGTGAAAAGGGTATGGTGTAATGGGTCATGTTAAAGAGTGTTAGGTAATAGAGATATGAACCTAAATGAGGTTGCCAGTAGTTCGGAATTTCTGGGAGAGATAATATCATAAGTATCACATTAATTCTGAATGCCATACCATCCAAAAACTTGTGTAACTGGGAAGGAAAGTGACGAGCTGGTAAAAAAGATGCTCAAAATTGAGGAAGGGTTACTGGACAACTAGCTTAAAAGTGGACCAGTGGAGACAATAAGAAACGTAGGACAAGAAAGAATGGAGAACAGTATAAATAACTAATAGCTAATTACTGACAATGAAAGGGTTGGTGATATTTAGATCCCAGATAGACTGAAGTTAAATGGCATTGCTAACTACAGAAAACGTTATCTTTCTTCGGTTTTCTGGGTCACAATATTCTTGTATTTGATGTTTGCATATATTGGTGCTGTCCAAAAATTAGCACAGGTGCATAGGTTGGGAGTTTATCTCAGTTTTAAGAAAATGACCGCTGGGCTTGAATAGGAGTGAGGAAACAAATTCAACATATAGGTATAATTAGGGTATTTAGTGACAACACAACCTTGTGAACAGAAATGTTCAGAACTCAAAATACAGCAGTTAGACTAATTCAATGTGCAGTCAGATCTATATCTGTAAGAAAGGATAAGGAGCAGGGGTCAGAGCTGGGTGGTAATGGAAAATCTTCCTATTTCTGGAGGCAATACTGGATCCAGAGGAATATACACTGGCAGAATTGCTTCATCACAATGAATCTATGATGGAGGCTATTTTTATCAGTAAATTCTCCTCAATATTCAGCACCCACTCTTGAAATCAGAGGTTTTTCTTTTACCACCCACTTTTAAATCATGCCATGGCTCTTTACAGGCAGGACTGTATGAGAGTTATAATTATGAGCAATACAATAAAGCAGATGGTCATCCCACCATCAGTAGCTGAGATAAGACCCCAAACACAAAGACAGCACGCACACTGTGAAATGCTGCAATGCAAACAAAATGAAGTCTGGTCAATGCTTTCTAGTAAAAGTAGGGAATGGTTTGGGTGTCCCCAGCATACTTTGTGATTACTCTAGTTTATTTTAGGCTCTGTTTACTATTGTCAGTGATATATCTAAGGGTTGTAAACCTAGAGGTTTGATCCCAGGGGCTGTGAATCTAGTAAAATGACCATCCTTCTATGCTGTAATCTCCAGTAAACAGCAGTTATTCTTCATTGATGATGTTTAGTCTTGGGTTTTTGGATTTAATATATGTTTTGAAGAACATTTATATAACAGAATATCTATGGGGTTATATTTAACACAGGCCTCGGAGTAAGACTCAAATTGATTGCTTCTCAAATAGCTGAGCTGCCAGCACCATGATTCAACAATAACTTTTTGCTTCTCCACACTATTATTTTGTCAACAATCTATTTATTAAATTTTCCAACAGCAAATCATACATATTGCCATTTCCGTCCCTTTGTTCTCTTCACACAATGATAAGCTATAGGATAACACAGTTGCTATGTTTCGACAAAGAGAAATGCAAATAAATTTAGGGAAGACCGTACAATAGCACTACTAATCTTTCTCATACATTAATCAGTAAACATTAAAAACTCTCTTAACTCCCCTCTCCCACTCCTCCCCCCAACTTGGAAGGTGCACAGAGATTCACTGAAGTTCGTTTGGACGCATGTTTTGCCTGGCCTGGTCACCGAGTCCCCTGAAGGTGACTTACCCATGACGTCTTCCCTTGTTCCCCACTAACCCCCCTATTTCTTAGAATTTGAAGAGATGGAGCGCATGTGTCCGTGTGGGGCACGCAAACAAAGGAAGTCCCCTCGATAAAAACTCTACTAGGGGTCCCCAGGTGTATTCAAAGTTTTTGAAGGTGTCCGCCAGTACGCTTGCCATTCTCTCCATGGTGAGGGCCTGCCAAAGTCGGGCATGCCATTGGGTCATTGACGGGGCCTCCCTCTGCTTCCACGCCGCCGCTAGTGCCATTTTGGCTGCTCCCTAACATAGCTAAAGGATTGACCTGTTGTTAACCATTTGTCGTTTGAGTGCATCAGCTCTAAGCCCCAGTAGGATTGACCCCAGCTCAAAGGGAATGGGATAACCCAATATATCCTTAATCTGTGCCAGGATCTCAGCCCAGAATGGTCGGATCGATGGGCAGTCCCACCAAATATGCCGAAAATCCCCTTGGAGCCCACAACTTCTCCAGCATAAATCAGATGTCTCTGGAAAGATCAATTTGAGTTTCGCGGGGTGCATGTACCAGTCGTTAAGTACTTTATAGTGAGCTTCCCGCATTCCCATCGAGCGGTTGAATCTATGTATGTCTGTACATAATCTGTCCCATTGTTTGTCCGTAATACTTTCTCCCAACATCTGCTCCCAAAGTATCTTGCGTCTGGGTTGCTCCATATGCAGTGCGGACTGTAGTATCTTATAGAGATGTGAAATCGTTCCTTTTGTGCCCTTCTCCAATTTTGCTAGTTTCTCTATGAGCGCTAGTTCCCTAGTTGCGGCCTCCCGAACCCCCCTAGTGAGTACCCAATGTCTAAGTTGAGTGTAGTGATAGTGTTTGTTGGATGTGGGTTTAAACTCCCTCTTACAATGTTCGAATGTGAGAATGTCCTAGTTGTGAAACAGATCAGAAATCGTGCAGCACCCTCCTTCTATCCATGCATCGAAAGGTCTGGTGCATGTGTAATGCTGGGTTATAGTGTATGGGCGTGAATGGTGATGGTAATGTGGTCAAGGCAGTTACCCTGTGTATATCATCCCAGACCTTAAGGGTGGTTTTGGTAGGTGTACTCAAGTAAAAATGAGGTGGATGCTCCCCTTTGGGTTTCCACAGTAGATCCCATATACTCCTGCCGGCCACTGCCCTGTCCATATGTAACCAATGTATATCGGATACTCGGGATGACCATTCTGTAACCACTCTGATTTGGGCTGCTTGGTAGTAGAGATTCATGTGTGGCAATGCCAGTCCCCCCTGGATTTGGGAAGCCTAAGTTGTCGAAATGCCAATCTTGCTCTGTTCCCTCCACAGATAAAGCGGATGATCAATGATTTTAATGTACCGAAGAACCCTTGTTCTATGTTGATCGGGAGACCTTGGAAAAGATACAAGACTCTAGGCAGAATCATCATCTTGATCGCCTGAATGCGACCCAGCCATGAGAGATACATGGGCGCCCATCTACCGAGGTCCGCTTTCACTTGTTGGCGAAGTTGGGAGTAATTTGCCTTGTCTTGTATCCTAGGGGTTATTTTAATTCCCAAGTATGTGATTTCCTTTTTTCGCCCATTGGAAGGGCTTGGCATCGACCAACGCTACCATATCCCCCTGTGGAATTGTGAGGTTCAACAGGTAAGATTTAGTAAGGTTAACTCGTAACCCAGCTACCAGTTCAAAGCGCCTTAAGTCCTCCATTACTCCTATTAATGAGGTTTCTGGGGCTGTGAGTGATAAGAGCATGCTGTCGACAAACAGAGAAATCTTATGTTTGTCTCCCCCAAATGTAATACCCTGTATCTCTGGCGACATGCAAATTTTGGCTGCCTGGGGTTCTATGCCGAGGGCAAAAAAAAGTGGGGAGAGGGGACATCCCTGATGAGTCCCCCTTGTCAGTGGGAACACTGCTGAGCTCACCCCATTAACCAGAACCCTAGCGCTGGGGCACATATAGTTCGCTCTTATCATGTCAATAAATCTGTCGCAGAACCCGTACTTCCTCAAGGCCTGAAAAAGAAAAGACCAGTCCACACGATCAAAGGCCTTCTCGGCATCAAGCGCCAGAAGAACCTCTGGGACTGATTTTTTGTTCGCCTTTTCCACAAGATGAAAGGGCCTCCCGCACAGATGTCGTCACACCCCCCGACTCCACGAAGGAGTTGTATAAATTTACCAATTGCGGGATTACCTCCGGCCCAAAAGTTTTATAAAAATGGGCCATCAAGCCGTCCGGGTCCGGCGATTTATGTGGTTTTAAGTTAGCTATGGCACTGCTCACTTCCTCCGGGGTTATAGACGCTCCCAGGGGCATATTATCAAGCCCTTTATCGCCACGTTAGCGGCACTTTTCTGCCGCTAATGCGGCAATATTTTTATCACACTATTAACAAGCTGCAGCTAATGGGCCTTAGCGTGAGTGTTTTGGCGATAGCGGCCGTTTTTTTATCTCTAAGCATGTCAGCGATATATATCGCTAATGACATGCAAAGTAGGCATTCCTGACTTAAACTCCATTGAAACAGTCGCAAACACAACTTCCCTCTATTATCAATGCCCGCGAAGCAATAAGAAAAGTCGCGCTTATCGCTGGAATTTAACGCCTGAAAAAAACTTGCCTTAACCATCCTGTCAATGGGGGGTGGATTGTTAGGTTAAGTACACACTTGCCTATTAGCAAGCTTTTCATTAGCGCAGTTAATTTAGCGCTGGAATTCTCACGCTATTGCTGGTTTTACTCACTATCGCTGGATTTCCTATCGCCTTTGCGATACGCGTTGATAATACAGAGCTATCACGGTGAGGAAATCCAGCGATGGCCGGCGATAAAAAAAACAGCGCTAAGCGCGCTTTGCGATAATTATCGCAGATCCTTGATAATATGCCCCAGAGTGCCTTGTTCTGTGGTGCCGCCACCTTCAGTAGCTCCACCTCCCCCAAGTATGTTTTCTGGTCATTCAGCTTGTACCTCTCTGCCTGATACAGATTTTGGTAGAATTGGTCAAAAGCGGAGGACTTGTCATGCTCCGCGGTCCCAATATCCCCCCGGTGACTTTATGTCTCCTATATAATCCCTCTCCCTTTTCATCCTCAACTGTCTGGCCAGGTGTGTCCCCACCTTATTGCCTTTCTTGTAGGTAGTGCTTTTGAGATGCAGTAGAGTTAACTCAGCCCTTTAGTTGTGGATAGCGTTCAGTTTACCCCTAAGGGCCGGTACTTTCCTTTGCAGGGTCAAAATAGGCTGCCTCTTGTGTTCTCTTTCCGCTTCTTTCAATTCTGTTTCCAGCGCTAATCTTTCCTGTGCCCGGCGCTTAGTCAATTCTGCATTAAGCGTGATGCATTGCCCTCTAAAGACTGCCTTGAAGGCAGCCCAATTCGTAGCTTGCGAGGTATCCTTGGGGTCATTTCTAAGGAAATAGTCCTTGATGGTCTTACATAATTCGTTGCTAGTAATCGATCCCCTTGAGGGCTACCGGGAAAAACCACCTCTTGTGTTTTGGGGGAGGGCCATGACATCATGCCTCTGGTCTTGGAGATAATTCCACAGTTTCTGGCGCTTGCCAGGGGAGTTAAGCCCCTTCACATTCCAAGTTAACAGAGTGAGTACCATTTATAGTCAGTGTTTGGGGAACTATGCCATCTTATACTCTGTAGATTTAAGCCTTTTATGGGGGTTTCCCTCCCCTTTTGCTTCCCTCCTTGCGATCTGCCCCACTGAGCATGGTCCCCGCCCCTCCTGCTGCTTGTCAACAAAAAATCGTCTGTGCACCCCCCCGTAATAACAAAGAAAAAGAAATCGAAGTCGGAATTTTGGGGGTCAACTTGACCCAACTCCTCAAAGTGAACAGTGATAAAGTACATCTATTGTGTGTTTAACGTGGACGTATTGGTCCATGTCCGTTAATGGCGAGCTGTGAAGAAGAACAATCTAGTCACCTGTTTTTAGGTAGCGTCAGGAGAGATAATAAACAGCATGTTCCCCTTTCCATTTCTCTTCCTCCCCTTGAGCCATCACGACCCCCTCCCTCGTGCATCAGTATACATAGGAGATGTCCAGACCCCTCAACTTAGCAAGGCCAGAAGAAGACATATCCCCCCCTCCACGCCAGGGTGCTATTTCACCTCACACCCCTGTCCCTTAAAGTCAGAGGTAATTATCGGTGTTCTTACCCCCCCCCGGGTAGCTCCAAACCTCCAGCGTGTTCCTGTATCATTGGCCCTTGCCCTTATCCCTCGCACTTAGCAAATTATTCAGGAATCAGCCCTCTACGCCTCTCTGTCGATCTCTGCTCCCCCCTTTGGGGTTATTTTCCTTTTAGGGATTTTGACCTTTTCTGCCGCTGCCATTGACCATCACCATTTTTCTCCACCGCCTTTCTCCCTGGGTCACTTTCCGAGGATCCTTGACCCCGTTCTTCTGGATTCGCCAGGCCCAACAGCTCCGCCGCTTCCACATATGAGGTGCAGTGGTGTTGCTTATTATGTAGTAAAAAAGCAATTCCAAAGGGGTAGGTCCATCTATATCTTATATGATCACACCATAGCCAGTCCGTGACTGGTCGCATTTGTTGCCGGCGCGCCAGTGTTGCTGGAGCCACATCCTGGAAAAGGTCACACTTAAATCCTTGGAAGGATACTGCCTATTTCGATCTTGCTGCCTGAAGGATCGCCGCCCTCATCTTGTGGGAGTGTAGTTTAGCCAGGACCTCCCTTGATCGCTTATTTCCTCCGGAGAGTGGCGGGCCCACCCTGTGCACCCTGTTGATTTTTATCTTCGTGCCTCCCGGTCCGAGAACTTCTCCGAATACTCCTAAGACAAAAGCTTCCATATCTGCCCCTTCCGCTCCCTCCTCCAGGTTCTTCAGGCGAACATTGTCTCTTCGAGATTGATTCTCAAGATCTTCACATTTTAGGATATTGACTACGAGCTGTTCCTGGAGTCCTTTCATCATGTTTTCCATCTCCTCGATTTTATGCTCCATTTCTTGCACTTTAGATTCTACTTCCAATGTGCGACTGCCGACCGAGTCAACATCTTGCTGCAGCGATGTTAGCTTGCCCTGGATGTCAGAGCGGAGGGCCTCCAATGAACCCTCTAGATCCGCCTTATGTTCCACTCTTAGTTCTTTCTTGAAGTCTCTTAGGGAGGCTAGCAGGTCTTCTTTAGTGAGCGCCATCTCTCCCTCCTGTCTGCCTCCCATTGATTGCCCTCTTGTCTCCGTAGGAGTAAAATAGCTGGAGACTCTGTTTGACTGTGCCTTTTTGGGTGGCATAGAGTCTGTAGTATCAACTGTGATGTAGCTTCGTAGGCCGTTGCTTCCTCTTGTGGGCAGTACTCTCCAGGCCGGGGTTTCTTTGTCAAGCAGCGACCTTTATTGGATCGCAGGCCTATGGGAGCTATGGGGGGTTCATCGCTTCTGTGTGCCGATTGGATTGCTCACCTTAGATCCATCTTGTGTATGTGTCCCCATAACTTCTGGGGGCAGTCTGCATTTAGAGGGGATTCCTTCCGTCACTAGTGTTGGAGGGGGTCGCACAGCATCTCTCTCCTGTTGCTGGCACGCCAGCCCAATTGGTCCCTGTAAGCTGGGACCCCCTTCTTCAAGATCACCTCCTCCTTGGATCTATCCTTGCGGGGTAGCTAGTTCCCTTCCGCTCCCTGTGGGTCTCCGTGTCGTGTAGTTTCCCTGCTTGTGTGGCTACATTTCTCCCCAGGGGTGCCAGCAACTGTAGGTAGGTTTCAGGCTGTTTCATGCAACAGGTGCGGCGGCCATATTGAGATCAGGCACCCAAATGCACAGCTATCTCTCCTACGATGCCCCCAGATGTCTCCATCAATTAGGGTGAGCTGCTCAATAAGCTTCTATTAGCCCCTGCAGACTCCGCTAGCCCCGCCGCTACCTGCTTTGAAGGAGCTCATTCGTGGCGCAGACGGCCGCCATGTTGGAGTCAGGCGTCCGCCTCCACGTGTGTCCCCGCAGCTTCTCACTGTACCGGCGGGGAACCTCCACTCCTCCTGCAGGGCTTCAGCTGCCCGTTTGGTAGTCTACCGGGCCCGGTTTCAGTTTCAGGTCAGCCGGGCCTGCGATGCACGGGGCCTCGCAGTCCAACACTACCCCCCCTACGGAGGCAGCGCTCTCGTTGTTCCTCCCAGGGGGGCGGGAAGCCCGACCATTGGCGGCTCAACCGGTATCCTGCTGCTACCCACCGCTCGGTCCAGCCCGCAATGTGGCACCGCAACATTCCACATATGTCTCCCCTCCTCAGGGCCTTCCACTGCTCCGCAGGCCTCCGCAGGCTCCTGCCACCCTGACGATGCTGATGCCTCTCTAGCAGCGATCCGGTGAGTTTCTAGCCCCACCTTGTTCTCCAGCTTCTACGGGCTATTCCCATGTCAGGGAGTCACCTCTGTACATGCCGTAGGTGACTTTTCTCACTTGCTCGCCACGGAGCCTCAGCGGTTCAGGTCCGCTCAGCCATCTTGGCTGGCCACGCCCCCCCACACTATTATTTTAACTGCTTTTGCAGATTCAGTAGTTTGGTCCTGGTATAAAATAAATCTGGTCTTCACAGAAATGATTTGAGTTGGGCGGTGCATTGGCTGAGTAATGTAAATGTATCACTCGCATGCCTATTTACAAATATTTATTGCACAAGACCTTTGTGTCTTGAGCAAAAATGTTCACAGGAGCATGATAGAAAGAAATACTTGAAAATGTAGTTTACCTTATACTTTGTTTAGTCTACGGCACAATGTAAGGCAGAGAAAACTTCAGAAGAGCAAAACATGTCAAATTAGATGAACATAAAAGGGCTTATTTAGAGACTGGTGGGCGGCACTCCGTTCCACCTGGTCAACAGAGGGGTTTTCTATGTGGCGGAATAGGTGTGTGCTAGGCAGGAGGACATTTCTGCGCCTTTCAGAGGAGCTACCATGGTTCCATGGAGACTGTGCTGTGTGGGCATTATGTTCAATGTGCAGTGGCGGCCCGTACGGAACGGGGGTGGCGGAATGAGGGAAGGGGAGGGGGAAAAAAGAAAAAAAAATTCACTTACCTCTGCACGCCGTCTCTTCTATGACGTCTCTCCTCCGCTCCTCTTCTAGGAAGTACTCAGGCTCCCCTAAGCCAATCACGATGCTGCTGTCACGATGACAGCAGTCTTGTGATTGATCTGAGTGCCATGGTTCGGCACTTAGATGGGGACTGCGAGCCTGTGCATGTTCTCCACCCAGGCTGTGCATTACAGCCCGGTGGAGAACATGCTAAGTGTGCATGACAGTTTGGCCGGCCGAAGATGGCTGGCGAAACCGTCATGCGCACTTAAGTGCATATATCACTCCTCCCCCTGCTGGCTGTGACAACAGCCAAACACCTTCCCAAAACTGGCTTCAACAAGGAAAAATAAAATCATAATAACAGTGAGTTATTATCATTTTATTTTTATACACTGCTGAAAAGCAATGGTGCGATGTCAATGTGCCTCCACAGGAAAGGTTTTTTTTTTTTTTTAAAACAAACTTCCAAAGCAGGAGTTTGTTGCTGAAAAGCAAAAAAAAATGCCCGACATTGCTAAGAATTTTCTCCCTGCATTTGGTGTCATTTATTTGTGTTTAGGTTCAGGACCGCCAGTCTTTCCCTGGCAGTCATGCACAGGAAATAATTACATTACAATGGGCACACTGAATGGTCTCCGTTACCATAACTGACAACCCAGTGTCATTCGAGCCATCGGTCAAAGGTTTCTGCCAGCAGAGACAGTGGAAACAGTGGAGGATCTGCTGTTGGAAATGTGTCAGTGCCTCCAACTCTGAATAGGGCGGGGGAATTGCATGTTTGAGGACAGCGTATTTCTCCACATTTGTGGCTAAGTACCATGCCAATCAATCTCTAAATAAGGCCCAAAATATGTTTTCAACAAATCACAAACATATTAAATTGTCGTAAAGTGAAATGTGCTCCCTGCTGTACTTCACTGGGTGCCACAGTGTACATCAACTGCATCCTTTGCTGCACATCATCGTTTGCCCCATGATGCAAACAACCCTCTGTTCCTGAACTGTACATCACCCAGTTGTTCCTGAGGCACAACATCAAAAGCCAGATTTACTAACACATTGTGCTAGGTTTTTGTCACGAAAGTGATGCAAACTAAGCACAAACAGTTGTGTTTGGATTGGATTTCAGCAAATCCTAATTTGCATCAGAAAGTTACCTAAAGCAACACAAAGTAGCACTATGCACTACTTTGTGGAACTTTGCGTCAGGGGGGCGTTCCACAAGATGGACATGAACATCCCCATAAAACCACCCATGGTTTTTGACATAAATCCCTATCCACTAACATTGGCAAATAGGAACTTGCACCAACAAATATACTTCCTCAAGGCCGGTGTAATGGTGGCACAAGCTCCTAACTCTGCATGTGTGCTACAATATACAGCAGACATACAGTGTGAAAAAGTATTAAAGCATATTTTTTGTACTGGAAGGGTACACGACCAGTACAAAACCTATGCTTGAGCGAAGGCACACACCCTTGCACTATGATGCAAATGTGTGTGTATTGACGCAGGGCAGCCAAAAGTGTGCCAGCGCAGTGGGATATAAAAACAGTGGCATATCTTAGGAGTTATGCTGCTATTTTCTCTCTCCCTTTGATAAAACAACTTTGGTTGGTGGATGTTGTTGCGCCATAAGTTAGTCAATCTGCCTCAGGTTTTCACCCCAAGGACAACAGCCACGGCTTCCCTGAGGCACAACACTCACGGGCAGATTTACAAGCCCCTTGCGATATCTTTATGACATCGTTGCGTCACTTCTGTGACGCAGCGGCGTCGTAAACAATGCGCCACTATGCGACATATTTACAACGTGACGCATCTAGGGAGATGCGTCACGTTGTAAAGCCCTGCGCTACATTATACCTGCATCAGGTATAATGTATATAGGGTGGGCGTTCCGTCGTAAGGAAGCCTCGTAAAAGTGACGCAGTGAAATCTACAAGATTTCACTGAATCACTTTTACCACCCCGCTGTGTCAAAACCTTACGCCTGCTTGTAGCAGGCGTAAGAAGTGACGCAGCACAGCAAGTATAGGCCGCCCCTGATCAGTGCTGGAGTTGCGTCGTGCTTGCGACTCGACTCCAGCACTGCGTCACCGTTACGTCGACAGATGCGTCACGCATCTGTCTATCCTTGCGCCATGGTGCGCCGCATTGTAAATGAGGCGCATCCATGGTGGCGCAAGGCTATTTTTCCATCACGCACAATAACTGGCGCATCCCTGCTAATATGCAGGGATGCGCCAGTTATTGTAAATCTGCCCCTCAGTTGCTCCATGTGAAATATCACTCAATGCCCCATGAGCTGCACTTTATCATGCCTATATTGGTACCCATCACCCTTCAACTTATTCACATCACCATATGCTTCCTCCCCACAGATGGTTATCTCTGGCTGGTCTTTGTGCATTGATTGCTATTCATTTGTTGGGATTTGTGCATGGATGCCACTATGTTTGCTGAACCTTTTGAAAATAGTTGTCTGCAGGTGTCTTAATGTGTTTTTGTGCGCATGATCTATGTGAGCATGTGTGAACCTGTATGTTGTTTGCTTCTGTGTTGATGGAGTATACGTAAACCAGACCTAATTGTTTTTTCCATTCTTGTCGGTTCTCAATAGTTGGTCAGTTTATGATACAAGCATGGTAGTTTATAAGCCGTAATCCTTCATCGGGGGAGAAATAAATTAGGAAAAATCAGAAATCATCAAACTCCCATTTTAATCCAATAAACATACACCAAGGATGCAGTAATTGGAGCAAATCTGTGCATTGCTTTACAGGACATCAACTACAGCAGGTAACTATGGATATTAGTAACTCTAAAGAGCCTCACAATTCTCATGTTTCTCCAAAGAAAAAGAATGTATGAGAGAAAAGCAGACTGAGGTAAGAATGGGATAGATTCATTAGGTAGGAAATGTAGCCGCACATACAAATGGTACGAAAATGAAAACATCAATTAATCAGCTTAATGAAAAAAGCATGTTTTGCCCAAAATCAATTGAAAATCCACCTCTTAGAATAGTCACAGGAAATGATGAGCAGATGCCCTCCCGAGCAGCCTTTACAAAAGCATGTAAAGCAATTACTTTTTAAGCATGTAGAAAACCAGGGGGCATATTAGCGCGTTATTTGTTAACGCCACCTATCGCTGGAAATTATCGCTGAGATAACACCCTATTAGTAAGGTTTATCTCCATAGCGATAATATTTCCAGCGATAGCGGCAAAATGCGAGAATATCGCTGGAAAACCAGCGATATTCTTGCATTAACGCTAAGGTGGATTCAGCATTAGAATCCACCTCCTATACTACAAACAGGTAAGTCATCCTCACTAGCAGGTGTTAAAATCTAGCGATAAACGCGCTTAGCGCGAATTATTATATATCGCTTCGCCTGCCTTGCTAATAGGGGGTAGTGGTGTTAGCGACTGTTTTCAGTCGCTTTTAGTAGGGAACGCCTTCCTTGCATGTCATTAGCGATAATTATCGCTGACATGCAAGGCGATGGAAAACGCGGCCTCTAACGCCTGAAAGCTGTCGCTAACGCCTGTTAGCGACAGCTTGCTAATAGGGCGATAAAATTATCGCCGCTTTAGCGGCAAAAAGTGCTGCTAAAGCGGCGATAAAGCCCTTGATAATATGCCCCCAGTTTTATTAAACCTCCCACAAACTGGATCAAAATAACTTTGGAGCTAATGACAACAAAACGCCTGATAACCTGGTCTTTTCTCTTATTTACCATATAAATGAAGATTACGAAAACTGCCGGAAGTTCATGTAGGTGAATCAAATGTCCCTAAGTGATGATTATTTGGATTTTAGAAAATTTGCAACTTGCAGTATGTGAGGGCCATTCGCTGAGTTGTGGGGTAGTTGGTTGCTTATGGGCAATATCTGTGGTGGATACAGTCATCGGAAAAACACCCTAACGCTTTTGCCGTGTGGAAAAGACCAAAGCAACCAGAGTTCACAAACAGAGGCAGCTCTTTAGCTTAATCACATATACTAGATGTCCCTAAATAATGTTCTAACAGTGACCTTTAGCCCATTTCCATCGGAGGCTTTCACTGCTGCACTATTATGTAATGAACCTGGTGCGGTAGAGGATATTGAAAAGGCCAACTCGCTGATGGAGAATTGGATTATGGGAGCCCTAGGCAGGATTGGCCATCTGTCCCAGTTTTGGGCACCGCGGATTACACCACCTGCTGAATGGTGTAACGAGGACCTCACTCTTATGAAGTAGTCTTGCAAATGCCTTGAGCGTTTGTGGGAAAGGATTATCGCATAGATAGCAAAATTAATGCAGCGCTTAAACTTTACCATAGGCAGATCCGTCGTGCACGGAGACAGTTCTACACACAAAAAATTGAGAGCTCAGCTAATTCACCAAGAGAACTCTTCTCAATATTTTATCATCTCTGAAACAGGTTGCGGCTCGCAATACGCCATCTTCTAAGAGTTGCAATGAGATTGCTCATTTCGTGGCTGGCAAAGTGTCAAAAATCTATGACTCCTTCCCTCAGGATGCCGGAGATTCTCAATGCGATTATCCTTGGTTTGAAACTCTGCCCTCGGGGAACAGGCGTTTTTGCTTTACTGCCCCATCCCTGGAGGAGCTGAGAGGCCTTGTCACCAAAGTCAAATCCAGGTCACCCTTGGATCCTGCTTCACCTAAAGTTTTAGCCCTGGGAATGGAGCCCATCCTAACTCCATCTGTGCAATTTGGTCACAAGTTCACTCAATGAGGGGCAACGACCTCAGAAGTGGAAGCACACTGCTGTCGTTCCTCTCCTTAAGAAGCCCAGTCTAAACCCAGCGATGCCCGAAAACCTGAGACCTATTTCGCTGCTCCCCTTTTTTGCGAAAGTGGTACAAAAGCATGCAAATATCCAACTAACTAATTTCATAGAGGCCAATAATCTGTTACATTCGTCACAGTCAGGATTTCGCGCCCAACACTCTACAGAGTCAGCTCTCTTACTAGCCTCAGAAACACTCAGACACCAGGCAGATACGGGTAAGACAACTGCATTAATAATACTTGACCTCATGCAGCATTCATCACTGTGTCCCGTGGCCTCCTCTTAGAGTGGCTGTGGAACTGCGGTGTCAGGGGTCTCGCACTGAGGTGGCTGGCTTCCTTTCTTCAAAACCGCACCTTCCAAGTAGCTCAAAAACCTTTCTTCTCGGAAACACTGCCCCCGCAGGGGGTGCAGCTGGGCTCTACTTTGAGCCCTACCTTGTTCAATTTATATATGTGCCCCCTGGCAGAGATCGTAAAGCGACACAATGTAACCATAGTGTCTTATGCCGACGATACAGAACTGATTGTCAACCTGTCCCCTGACAGCCAGAAAAACTATAGTTCAGGCACTGTTCACAGCCCAGCTGGACTATTGCAATGTTCTCTATCTTGGGGTCTCTCGAGGGAGATTGCAGCAGCTACAGAGAGTTCAGAATGCAGCAGCACGCTTAGTGTTGAATGTACCTCGTTGTACGCCATCTGGGCCAGCCCTTGCTGGGTTGCACTGGCTGCCAGTAAACAAGAGAGTCTCCTTTAAAGCAATGGTCATGTGTCACAAAATTCTTAATGACAGGGTCCCCGGTATCTGTCATCCATGGTGCAACCTTATTGTCCCAGCTGCAGTCTTAGATGTTCCAGAGCCAAGTTGGCTATGATACCTTTAGTGAAAAAAGCCCGAATGGGTGGCTGCTCCTTGGTAGTCCGAGTGGCCAAGATGTGGAACACTTTACCTTCCCATCTCAGGATGGAGTCTTCGGAAATAGCCTTCTGCAAGATGCGCAAAACTTGCCTATTTCAGAATCAGTAAAATCTTTGGTGCAGTACTCCTGTCCAGTATGTCGTGTTACTGATGTGAGTTTAGTTTGGTGGTAGATCGGTAGGTAGACCAATCCTAGCGTGGGGACACGCCTCTGGGTGTAACCATGCATTTTAGAAATCGAACTATTATTAATATTATTTATAAACATCCTCTCCTGAAGGCTCTAAATCCTCCCACAATGCCCAGTACTTAAACATGGTTCACATTCTGACTGCTGCCTATTCCATTCGTTATCTGCTCTTTTCCAATACTTCTCTTCACTTAACCTTCTTCGCTCTTCCTCTCTTCATCATGAACTGCCTCTTTCTGCTATCAGAAAAACCCTCCCCAAAAAGATGTTCTTTATGTCCCCCTTTTCTGAAGAAATACTATGGGATATTTATACCTTATGCAATGTAGCTCACTGTCCTGATATTAGCGGCTTCTTAGAACCCTACCATTCATCTGTTAACTTCTTTCCACGCCCTGTTTAAGGACAATGGTTTGCGTGGACCTCTCTACACTTTCCTCGGCCATATCTGGGATCAAATTATGTCCACCCTGTCCCACTTGTCCTGTATTAATTTGAAATCCTTCTTCATTATTTTTAGCAACTCCAGGTCAGTAAGTTGCACTAGGTCGTTTTCATCAACGTGAACCATGATCAAGTTAGACCTAGGCCATTTCATGCTTAGTTCCCAATGCTTGGGAGTAATTGCCCCTTCTCATGGACTTCCTACCATGCCAGGCTCACCACCACCATATTCTCACCCAAGGCCACCTGCTGGCCATAATATTGTCTTTTTGAATGCTGCCCTGCCCACAAATCCAACGCTCCTTTCTTCTCTTGACTGCTGGGCCCCGCTCTGTGTGGCGAGAAAGAACCAGTGAATACCAGGTCTATGCCCCTCCCACGGGTCTAAGGTAACCTCACATTCTGTTGAACTTCTACCTCGCAAGCCTCTTCAGTCTCTCCTCACCCCATCCTAGTTTATGTTCCTCCAACATCACTCCTATTCTAAAGTAATATGCCCTGAAGCATCATTCAGGCCAACCACCCAGATTCAAGCATTTTCTCAGTATACCCAAAACCTGCCTGTCTGTGACTCTACTTCCATCCTCATGTATAAATGCACTGTCTAAACCTTCCCCCTCCTTTTCAAGCAATCGCTGAATCCCTTTATTGGACAGATCTCCTCCTTTCCTGACTTCTCCAATGTAACTTTGCCCCTTTGCCCCTCTGGCCCCAAATTTCTCCTTATCACAACTTGCAGCCTATTCCCCCTCAGCATCATGTCTCCCAGATCCATTCCTTCATATGTGTTGGTGCTCACCACCTCTGGTATTCTGAATGACCATAAAATATAATAGTGAAAATTAATCTAAATACAAGGCATTCTCAAGCTTACGCATGTCTCGTCGGGCGGATAATTATTTCCAACACCTTTGTCGTTTTGACCCTCCTCCCGATGCCCTTTCTGCACATCTGTCAGGCCATTCCTCCACTGCTGGCCTTACAGATTTTCCCCCACTGGGCTCATAGCCCCAAAAACATTTCCCATAGAAGGCTATTCCTTGCATTTTTCTTAACATGGTTACTGGCAACAGTCTTTGATCTACAGTGATGTCACAAAGGCGGATCCTTCGCCTTAGCGGAGAAGCCGCCCCTGGTGCCGAATAAGCTATAAAGCTATTTGAACATTGCACCCAGTGAGCAAGAAGAAGAGACAAGGGGTCGGAGAAGCGCTATTTTACCACTCTAGACAAAGGGTACATTGTTGCTTGTTACATAAACTTTAAGCCCCGTGCTGGTTTTGGCCGCAACATTTCTTGACATTTCTAACATAAACAACAGAACATAACTCAATAACTTACACAAAGTAACATACCAATGCAGTTCAAACAAATCATGGTACAACAAAGCAAGGCAGTCAAAACGTAACACAACACAAGAACTGCAATATAACATATTAACATCACATTGAAAAAATTCAGCATAAAATCACAGCAGCACATAAAGTAAGGGAAAACAGCAGCATCTCAACAAACTACTACACAGCAAATATTCACAAATCACATTTCCTTCGTCAGAAATCTGCTTTCATAATAAAGTGGTAAAAGGTGTTTGAATTAAGCACTGCCTTTCCTTGCCGCCAACAACATGAAATAGCACCAGTCAAAAATGTTTTGTGATCCTGACCCAATAAGGAAAACATTAAAATGTTGGGCTGGAAGGCCTATACCTGACATTTTTCATTTTTTGACACGCCAAAAATTGTTATGTTATAATTCAGAGAAAATAAATGATGTATTTTCTAGGTCGCTTACTGTTTAGGGGTTGACAGCTGTTCTGTGAACAACCTATATAGATTAAAAGATTAATTTCCTCTGCAAAAGGTTGAAAAGAGTTTCTGACTGTGGAATATGTTGGCAATCCTAATCTTTGTTCTTTCAAAGCCACCTACTGAAGCCAGTTCTCAGTCTTTTACAATTCGGAGGATGTTTAACGTTACATCGACCCTATCATATACCGGCCATTGTACATGTCGAACCACTCACTCAGGGGTTAACCTTGGAAGACTAATACAATCTTGTTTTCTCTAACTACCCCCTCTGTTTTGATCTGAAGTATTTTCGCCTCTGGTTGTTTTCCTAAGGGTAATTCTTCGTCAGATATGTTTTGTATTTTTTTAATCAGCTTGATTTTCTTGTCATGTGAGAAGTAGGTATTCCATGCCCGTTTGTTGGTTTTAGCTTGTGTTTATTTTATTCTGAGGAGTGCGTTCATGCTGGATGAGAGCCAAGCATCTCTATCAACATAAATGGCCGGGCCAATTATTCTCATATTTGAAGAGCCATCCTTTCAAGGCATTGGTGGAGACAGAATAGCATATCCCCTTTTGTTTTATTTGCCATTTTCTTGCTTTCTTCCGTTAATTTCTGTTCATTTCTATTCTTCACAATGCAAATATTGGAAAATGCGTTAAAGATGCAAAATATAAAAATGTATCATTTGGATTTCGGAATTACAATTCAAAAGAGTAATCACATCCAATTTAAACACGCTCTTCAACCTCTAAGCAACCCCTGTAAATTGCTACTGCATTTTGCAGTATACTTTAATTGTATTATTTTGCTTAAAGTAGATCACCTGGGGAACATAGCATAGTTCTTCATTTGAGGAGTTCTAATGTAAATATTGATAGCACATACAGAATGGTATTGTTGCATGTGGTACATACATTCAAAGACTACAACTTCACGTGTATCCCTTAGTTTATTTTGTAGCAATATCATTTTGAAGTATCTGTCGCATACAAAGTCATGGTGGCCTCATCGTCATAAAAAGTACATTTTGTCATCCTTACCCATCATCTTACAGTTACTAAATTGGGTTACGTTTTATAGACCTTCTCTTATATGTTAACTTGTCCAAGGGGGTACATTTAACCTACGTTTATTGAAAGAGCACCCTGCCTCAGGCAACGGCAACTTGACCTGAGCTTCTAATAACAGTACAGAAAGTCAACAAGGGAAGTTCATATTCTGACTGCTGCCTATTCCATTCGTTATCTGCTCTTTTCCAATACTTCTCTTCACTTAACCTTCTTCGCTCTTCCTCTCTTCATCATGAACTGCCTCTTTCTGCTATCAGAAATACCCTCCCCAAAAAGATGTTCTTTATGTCCCCCTTTTCTGAAGAAATACTATGGGATATTTATACCTTATGCAATGTAGCTCACTGTCCTGATGTTGGAGGCTTCTTAGAACCCTACCATTCATCTGTTAACTTCTTTCCACGCCCTGTTTAAGGACAATGGTTTGCGTGGGCCTCTCTACACTTTCCTCGGCCATATCTGGGATCAAATTATGTCCACCCTTTCCCACTTGTCCTGTATTAATTTGAAATCCTTCTTCATTATTTTGAGCAACTCCAGGTCAGTAAGTTGCACTAGGTCGTTTTCATCAACGTGAACCATGATCAAGTTAGACGTAGGCCATTTCATGCTTAGTTCCCAATGCTTGGGAGTAATTGCCCCTTCTCATGGACTTCCTACCATGCCAGGCTCACCACCACCATATTCTCACCCAAGGCCATCTGCTGGCCATAATATTGTCTTTTTGAATGCTGCCCTGCCCACAAATCCAACCCTCCTTTCTTCTCCTGACTGCTGGGCCCCGCTCTGTGTGGCGAGAAAGAACCAGTGAATACCAGGTCTATGCCCCTCCCAGGGGTCTAAGGTAACCTCACAATCTGTTGAACTTCTACCTCGCAAGCCTCTTCAGTCTCTCCTCACCCCATCCTAGTTTATGTTCCTCCAACATCACTCCTATTCTAAAGTAATATGCCCTGAAGCATCATTCAGGCCAACCACCCAGATTCAAGCATTTTCCCAGTATGCCCAAAACCTGCCTGTCTGTGACTCTACTTCCATCCTCATGTATAAATGCACTGTCTAAACCTTCCCCCTCCTTTTCAAGCAATCGCTGAATCCCTTTATTGGACAGATCTCCTCCTTTCCTGACTTCTCCAATGTAACTTTGCCCCTTTGCCCCTCTGGCCCCAAACTTCTCCTTATCACAACTTGCAGCCTATTCCCCCTCAGCATCATGTCTCCCAGATCCATTCCTTCATATGTGTTGGTGCTCACCACCTCTGGTATTCTGAATGACCATAAAATATAATAGTGAAAATTAATCTAAATACAAGGCATTCTCAAGCTTACGCATGTCTCGTCGGGCGGATAATTATTTCCAACACCTTTGTCGTTTTGACCCTCCTCCCGATGCCCTTTCTGCACATCTGTCAGGCCATTCCTCCACTGCTGGCCTTACAGATTTTCCCCCACTGGGCTCATAGCCCCAAAAACATTTCCCATAGAAGGCTATTCCTTGCATTTTTCTTAACATGGTTACTGGCAACAGTCTTTGATCTACAGTGATGTCACAAAGGCGGATCCTTCGCCTTAGCGGAGAAGCCGCCCCTGGTGCCGAATAAGCTATAAAGCTATTTGAACATTGCACCCAGTGAGCAAGAAGAAGAGACAAGGGGTCGGAGAAGCGCTATTTTACCACTCTAGACAAAGGGTACATTGTTGCTTGTTACATAAACTTTAAGCCCCGTGCTGCTTTTGGCCGCAACATTTCTTGACATTTCTAACATAAACAACAGAACATAACTCAATAACTTACACAAAGTAACATACCAATGCAGTTCAAACAAATCATGGTACAACAAAGGAAGGCAGTCAAAACGTAACACAACACAAGAACTGCAATATAACATATTAACATCACATTGAAAAAATTCAGCATAAAATCACAGCAGCACATAAAGTAAGGGAAAACAGCAGCATCTCAACAAACTACTACACAGCAAATATTCACAAATCACATTTCCATCTCAGAAGTCTGCTTTCATAATAAAGTGGTAAATGGTGTTTGAATTAAGCACTGCCTTTCCTTGCCGCCAACAACATGAAATAGCACCAGTCAAAAATGTTTTGTGATCCTGACCCAATAAGGAAAACAATAAAATGTTGGGCTGGAAGGCCTATACCTGACATTTTTCATTTTTTGACACGCCAAAAATTGTTATGTTATAATTCAGAGAAAATAAATGATGTATTTTCTAGGTCGCTTACTGTTTAGGGGTTGACAGCTGTTCTGTGAACAACCTATATAGATTAAAAGATTAATTTCCTCTGCAAAAGGTTGAAAAGAGTTTCTGACTGTGGAATATGTTGGCAATCCTAATCTTTGTTCTTTCAAAGCCACCTACTGAAGCCAGTTCTCAGTCTTTTACAATTCGGAGGATGTTTAACGTTACATCGACCCTATCATATACCGGCCATTGTACATGTCGAACCACTCACTCAGGGGTTAACCTTGGAAGACTAATACAATCTTGTTTTCTCTAACTACCCCCTCTGTTTTGATCTGAAGTATTTTCGCCTCTGGTTGTTTTCCTAAGGGTAATTCTTCGTCAGATATGTTTTGTATTTTTTTAATCAGCTTGATTTTCTTGTCATGTGAGAAGTAGGTATTCCATGCCCGTTTGTTGGTTTTAGCTTGTGTTTATTTTATTCTGAGGAGTGCGTTCATGCTGGATGAGAGCCAAGCATCTCTATCAACATAAATGGCCGGGCCAATTATTCTCATATTTGAAGAGCCATCCTCTCAAGGCATTGGTGGAGACAGAATAGCATATCCCCTTTTGTTTTATTTGCCATTTTCTTGATTCTTCCGTTAATTTCTGTTCATTTCTATTCTTCACAATGCAAATATTGGAAAATGCGTTAAAGATGCAAAATATAAAAATGTATCATTTGGATTTCGGAATTACAATTCAAAAGAGTAATCACATCCAATTTAAACACGCTCTTCAACCTCTAAGCAACCCCCTGTAAATTGCTACTGCATTTTGCAGTATACTTTAATTGTATTATTTTGCTTAAAGTAGATCACCTGGGGAACATAGCATAGTTCTTCATTTGAGGAGTTCTAATGTAAATATTGATAGCACATACAGAATGGTATTGTTGCATGTGGTACATACATTCAAAGACTACAACTTCACGTTTATCCCTTAGTTTATTTTGTAGCAATATCATTTTGAAGTATCTGTCACATACAAAGTCATGGTGGCATCATCGTCATAAAAAGTACATTATGTCATCCTTACCCATCATCTTACAGTTACTAAATTGGGTTACGTTTTATAGACCTTCTTTTATATGTTAACTTGTCCAAGGGGGTACATTTAACCTTCGTTTATTGAAAGAGCACCCTGCCTCAGGCAACTGCAACTTGACCTGAGCTTCTAATAACAGTACAGAAAGTCAACAAGGGATGTCCACAAACCCCATCTAAGTCCTCCAATTGGGTTACATGCTTATTGGGCATATGTGGTCCTCTAGTTAAGGCCCTAGGGTAAAGTCTCGTGAAGTTGGAAGCCTAAACTCCTACAACTTCTCAAAGATTTAGCATATTTCGTAGATGTTTGAACTAGGAGTATTTTCTCTGAAGCCTTGGAATACGCATTAATCTGTTTATATTTTGAAAAATGGCCTTATTTGCATCCCACAATAATTCTGTAACAAACATGGAACCAGTGAGTCTGTATGCCGGCCAAGATGGTTTCAAAATTTAGCTTCAGTTGAAGAATAGCGGCAAAAGTGTACCTCTGTGCATCTGCTATAACATCCAAGAATCTCTTTCTAACAGCTGTGAAAAATAAAGAAAAAGCTGGGTGATGTGATTTTAATCTCATTACCATACAGCCACGGAAAAAATAAGTGCTAGCATCCAAACTTTCTCTACGGAGTCCTTCCCCACTTCCACCACTCGAACAGACACCTCCACCACTAGCTCGGCCCACTTCCACCATCGACACAGCCCTCTTCCACCACTGGCACATCCCTCGTCCACCACTTGCGGAGATCACTTCACCACTGGCACAGACCACTTCCACCACTTGCATGGCCCTCTTCTACCACTGGCATGGCCAACTTTGAGCATTGGCATAGCCCACTTCCTCCACCGGTACAGCCTGCGTCCATCGATGGTGTGGCAAGTTTTGAAGGAGACTGGAAAAAGGACAGTTAATGTTGCCATTAATTTATTGTTAGGAATTAATTCTTCTTTTGCTGCAATTGCTGTTGGAGGTTTTATTTAAAGCATGCAATCTCTTTAAATGTTTCTAATTCTGGTTAAGAAGTACCAAGAATCTTGGTGGTACCCTATCACTCTGTCTGAGTACTCTTTCAAGGTTTGCCAGGCCAAGTCCTAGGCCTTCAGAAAAGAAAATTAACAAGTGCTGAGGAAACAGAGTTAATGCAAGGACAATTACACCTACAAACTGATATTTGGCAGCATTTTGGGGCATTTTTACTAGTAAAGTGGTGAAGCGTGTCGTTAAGCCAAGAAGGCTAACGACACGCTCCATCACTTTAGAAACGCAGGGCTGCACCATATTTACAAGAATATGGTGCAGCCCTGCGTTTCCCCCCTGCACTGGAGCTAAATTTAGCTGTCTAACGCCAACGCAGACCACCTTGCACCATAGTGCAGGGGTGTCTGCGTTGCAGGGGAAGATTGTTTATGTGCATGAAGGTGTCCCTTCCTGCACATAAGCAGGAAGGTGTCCCTTCCTGCACATAAACAATCTTTAAATGGCTCAATGCAGCACAGATAGACGTTGCAAATTGTCATTTTAAAAAAATCATTGTTTATGTGCAGGAAGGGACACCTTTCTGCACATAAACAATCA
The DNA here is from genome assembly GCA_963921515.1 of Calotriton arnoldi. Lineage (NCBI taxonomy): Eukaryota > Metazoa > Chordata > Amphibia > Caudata > Salamandridae > Calotriton > Calotriton arnoldi. Next base: position 964,379 of record CAWUFW010001690.1, on the reverse strand, counting down.
TTGGCGTTTTGCTGTTTCCTTGTGTGCTGCACAATGCAGCACACATGGAAGCAGCAAAAACGAGGAGAAATGCTTTATTTCTCCTCGTTTTGCCTGTTAAAGACCAGGGGGCTTATTTACAAGCCCCTTGCGCCACTTTTGCGTCATTTTTAACATGGGAAAAGTGACGTACGGGTGGCACAAGGGGCTTGTAAATAGGCCCCCAGGTTTTCCCTGGTCTTAATTTTGTCGCTGCCCTAGATTTACGTCACCATTGTAAATATGGGGCAGCGTCAAAATCAATGGGTGTTGCGGTGGAACGCCCACAGCAACATCCATTACCCTCCCCTTTCATGCTAAGTATAGCATGAAAGGGTGCCTTATGTACAAGTCAGCGTTAAGCCACGTTAAGTGGATTATCGCTGCCTTGTAAATAAGGCGTAGCTCCTATCTCCACCTATCTCCACCACAACGTCCTGAAAAGTGATGCTGTGGTGGCGACAGTGGCTTGTAAATATGCCCCTTTGTTTTCTGTGAAACAGTGCGACTGAAGACTCAGCCTTTTCTTTAGGTACTATGTGAAAACTTCTTGTGAAACCCCACAGGGAATCCTGTGACTTGGTCACACTAACCCTACACCAATGTCTGTTCCTCTTCAACACTCCCACAACAGTTTTAATGGGAATGCCTTGTATGTCATTTTGAAGACTTGCTCCACTCTTCTGTCTCCAGTGTTTACCAACAAGTATTATCACTCTATTAAGAATTTGTCACTAAGAACATTTCTAAATGCAACCTAAGAATACTGGAGACCAGCAGCACCAGGGACTGCACTCAGCCTCTCAAAAAGAACGAATTGTGCCTTACCTAAATATCTACTTCAGAATATCATGGACAAAGTTTGTTATTCTTTGAATGAGTTGCAAGACAGTGGATTATTATTTGGGGTGGACGGTCACCCACCTCAAGGAACTATAACACTTACTTGTCAGGGTGAACCCCAAAAGCCAATAAATTAACCTGAGTTCGACTGCTTTGTAGCTATAGCACAGAGCAGGTAGTCAGGCTTAATTTAGGGCAAAGAGCAAAGTATTTATGCATTGGCAAAAACAAATAAAGTTAAAAAATCAATAATAAAAATCCCAATAGATGAACTGAGTGCTTCTTAATTTAAAACAAAATGACACCAAAACAACAAAAATCAAATAAGAGAAACTGGAGATATCAATTTTTAAAGATTAAAGTGAAAATAGTGCCTAAAAGCAATAAGCTCCAATGACAGTCTATGGATGTGGTACCTTGGGACCTAGGTGTGAATTCAGGTCCACTGCGATGCACTGCGGGTTTGATATACCAACCGGGTTTGTACACCCAAAGATTTTACATTATGACCGAGCCTTTTTTAAGGAGAGAAAAGGAAGTCACATCGAAATTGGACACTTTTACCTCAAAGTCCCACTGATGCTCGGGAGATCTTGAAAGTAAAAAAAGACCCAACTTTTCAGAGTTTTTGGGAGATGTTCTGCTAGACACAGGTCTCAGGGTCTGTTCCTGGTCCTTCCACTCGGACAGAGCACAATTGGCACAATGCAAGTATGCCTGGACAGTGATATCAGGGTTTAAGCCAGGGACCGCAGCACCATACTTGTCATGCACTTACGCGGTGTTTTGGAAAAAAAGATTTCTGGCTTTCAGAATGGGAGAATGGCCCCTTCTGTACCATCTACCAGGTTGGTGTTGCACAAATGACAACATAATGTGCAGGGGGTGCGGGAGCAGTAAAGAATCGATAGAGTACGTGGTATGTCTCTGCCCTGCATTTCATAACGACCGAAAGATTCTGTTACAGGGCGAATGGAACAAACTTGGTGTCCGCTCCTGTCGACAAGCCGTTCTTTCATCTATGAACCCAGACAACTCAATGCTTAACATCTGGTTCACCAAGTTTGTTACAAGAGCAGAAAAAAGGCCGCCTAACTGTGAGAACCAGCGAGTTAACAATGGCCCACCTGCACAGGGCTGCTCTAACCCCATTGAGACACCAATTTGTTCATCTTACAACACCCACCGATAGCGGCCGAGCCAAGCATTGCGACACAACAGTTTTTTTGTACGCCTTTGTGCCCGGTGCAATTTTAGCGTTATTTCTCATCCCTCATTTGGGTTCAGACAGTTACACACAGAAATACACCGTTAGTGGAATTGTTAGTAGGTTTCCAGTAATGATCAATGTTTTTCCTTTTCTTTTAGTAAGACATAAAAACTAAAGGGATTATTATCGATTTTTAATAGTGATTAATCTAAAGGGGCATTGCCCAAATGCATTCCAAACTCATGAAGCATGATTTTAGAGAGAATACGAAACATTTTAGTGGGTACTGACTAGTTCTCAAACAATTTTTATTACTAAATATTATAACCTCTTATTACTTGCTAATTAACCGTGATGCTACTACTGGACTACGGACTGCATTTATTTTTGATATACGTTTTATTGTTGTATGTCCACTATTGTAATGATTTTTATTAATCAAACAATAAAGTTACTAAGGCGTGCACGGCAATGTTGGATTAGTTTCCCTGAATCTAAACTTGTTTACAAATCTAGTTTTGCGCAACATTATAAAATCAAATCAAATCAAGCTTTATTCGATTTTTGTAATACAAAGAATCATAAAAGCATACATAATTTTGCAGGTAAAAATATAACATTTTGACAGAGTGTAAAAATTAATTCATTGGACAATCATGATTACATAAAAACTAAGTGCAAATAGTGCTACGTCATATCATTTTACATTATCTCACTAGGATTGTTTTCCTACACTTGATTGTACTTTTTAAAAATGAGGCTATGTCTCTTTTAAAACATTCATTATCTAAAATCTGCAGTGCAATAAAAGCTGGGCGACATTGCTTCAGGCCCCATAGTTTTAAAATGGGTATAATCCATCTCCTTCTAATTGCGATGTAGAATTTGCAGAATAATATTACATGCATTGTGGTTTGCTGGGAAACGTCATCACACGGGCAAGAGCACAATGTTTTAGACCAATCGTTTGTTGATGGAAAACTTACCAAACGATGGAAAGTGCTCAGTCTGAAGCGGGTCAAAACTAATCTATCGTACCCACTTGATATATTGGTTAAATAAGGCTGAATGCATTGGGTACTTAACAGCATTTGGTTTAAAAGTACCGTTGGGCGTGAGGCTTCCCCAGCAAATCTGATTGCCTCCAGGTGGGCCATACAAGACTTTTTAAAAGCTTTTCTAGAGATGGAGCCCATAGAAGGGGGGGTCATCAAAATAGCCCGGTTGCCCCATATCATTCGTGAAGTCTTTAATGTATTTCAGCCAACGTATTTCAAGTGCGTGATCTAATTTAAGGCTGTCTCTTAAGATTTCGCGATTTAATACTGTATTAGTTGTGGACCAGATGCGATGCCAAAGGAGGACCGGTTGGGCTTTTATTATATCTGTTATATACGTAACTCCCAATTCTGAATGACAGATATAGGTTGAAGTGCTGCGTGGAACTGCCAACAAGAATCTTAAAAAGGCATTCTCTGTCTTTTGAATGGAGTTTACATCGCAGTGACCCCATATCCCAGCGCCATATATGGCTGTGCTAACGCATTTCGCGCTGTAAATGTGTAGCAATTCAGCTTTTTTTTCCCCCCTAATTTCTTTGAGAAATTTGCCAAAGCTGACGTTGCTCGCATAAAATGCAAGTTTCTAATTTTGATGGCTTGGCTCCAAGATCCGTTGGAGTCGAATAAAATTCCTAAATAGGGATATGTGGTGGTCTTTGCTACCTTTTTTTTGTCAATGTAAATGGCTCTGCTCTTCACGTTACCTTTCCCACAGCTCATTATAAAAGTTTTGGTAGTGTTCACTCTCAGGCCCAGATTTTTCATAAAATCATTATAGGTGTCAAGCGCCCGTTGTAGGCCCAGTGGGGTACGGGCCATTATCATGGCATCATCAGCATAGAGGAGGGCAGGTAGTGGGCGGCTGGCTATCTGTGGTAAATCACGGCACTTCCCAAGCATTGTCTGCTCTAATCCATTAGTATATAATGTAAATAGAAAAGGAGCCAAGACGCAGCCCTGCCTTACCCCCCTCTCCACGCTGAAGGGCTCCGTACACTCACTGTTAGACCCGTACCGAACTCTAGCAGTCGCATTGCTGTACAACTGTCTCAAAAATTGAATTAGTGATGCCTCCACTCCCATGCTAGCTAGTGTGTTCCATAATTTCTCATGGATAACACAATCGAAGGCGACCGTAAGGTCTACGAAAGCCAAGTGTAGTTGGCCCTTTCTTGATCTCATATATTTGCCCATCAAAATACTGAGGTTTAGGCCTTGCTCTAATGTGCCCAGTCCTTTCCTAAATCCAAATTGCAGATTGGATAGAACGTCGTTGTCCTCCAACCATTCTTGCAATCGATTGAGTACTATGCACCCTTCCACCTTTGTAAGAGAGTCAAGCAACGAAATAGGGCGATAGCAAGCTGGGTTTTGCCTATCGCCTTTTTTTAAAATAGGCACCACTATGGATTCTGACCATGTTTTAATGAAGCCAGTTGCACAACAAGCTGCTAACACTTGCGTTAAAAGTGGGCCCCATAGGTCGAAGTTAAACTTAAAAAGATCTATGGGTACCCCATCTGGGCCTGGTGCCTTGCCTCCCTTACTGGCATTGATTGCGTGGAGTACCTCCTCCAGATTGAAAGTTAAAGCTATAGGGTAGTTTAGTGTTGGCATAGGAACTAGTGTGTCAGCGCTGGGATCTTTGCCGTCCATGTCCTCTGCCTGGCTATACATACTTGAAAAATGTTCCACCCAGAGTCCCTCCTCAATGGCAATTTCTATACTTGGAATGTCATTGCTTTAAAAAAATGGAGCTTTCACCACCCACCAGAAGGCTGTACTGTCCTTATTTTTGCTAGCCTCTTGTAGGTCAACCCAGGCTTTGTCTTTTAGTTCGGTTTTATGTAGTTTCAGAGCATACTTATAGTCCCTCCTGCATGCTCTAATTTCATTAATGTCCCTATTAGTTTTGTGTAGGGCGTTTTTTAGGTTTGAGTATGCTTTTGTGCATTTATGGTCGAACCACCCTAGATTCCTACCATGACTTTTGATCTCAACCCTTAGGGTATTTCTTATTGTCTCCGTAATCTGGGCATAGGACACCATGATTCCTTCGTGTGTCGTAGACACTTCTAAGCAAGTTTAAAAAAATTCATAACTGCTCTTTACAATTTTCTCAGTGAAATCAATAGGCTCTATGTTCTTCCATCTCAAGGAGCAGCCGTTGTGTTTGGCCAAAACTATGTCCTGTGCCGCATGTATCGTTTTTCTCTGAGAAAATCGCAACTTGGTAAGTACAGATATAGTTACACTCGAGGGAAAGTGGTCACTCGTGGCATTCTTATGAGTTCTGTAGCCCAAAATTCGATTTGAATACCTATTGGGGGCAAGTATAAAATCTATGGTAGAACTCAGACCTCTCCCATTAAAGGTCTGAGTAAAAGGGATTGGTGGAGAACATAATTGATTGGCGAAATCCAAGTCAAATGCAAATATCATTCAGTTTAAAAAGTCCCCATATAGAGAATGGGGAAAGTGAAATAAGCTACAATGATCATCGTCCATTAAGCCACAAGTAATATCACTATCTGCTAGACACAAAGCAACATTAAAGTCCCCTCCCCAGGCAATAAAAACATCATCAGCCCATTCATTCTGTATCTCAAATACGTCATTCATGAGTTGTTTCAAGATGTCCACCACTTTTTCTTTCGGAGCGTTATTATAAAAATTGATCAACACAAAACTGTTCCTATTGTCCAGCTTTAGGATCACAATTTGATAATACGTTTCCGATTTAGTGAATAGAATCTTTTGCGAATTCAACATGTTTGAGATGTAGATACTAAGACCCCCTTTGGGCCTTCCGTGACTTTGGCGGAATGGCAGGCGTGTGAAAGGTTTTGAAGCCATTTATATGTGTTGGATCCACAGACCAAGTTTCCTGGAGGCAAAGTATGTTAAAATTCTCAGCAAAATTGAGCCATAGAGGATTTACCAGTTTGGATCGTAGACCGGCAACGTTCCAAAATAGGACAGAGACACTATGCCCATTATTATTAAAGTTATTTACCCTGACTTGCGATATAATGTCGGGGACAATAGGCTCGTTTCTCTGATCATTAACTGGTGTAGGTCCTACATCCCTCCCAGGGATGGAAGGATCCATACCATTATAGGTGGTACTTACGCAGGACTCCCCACGTTCCTTACCTGAATCCTGTGTTTCTGTGGAGGACTCCATAAGGCTATGGCCATATTTATCCAAGGCTACTGTTGAATGGGCAGACAGTCTGGCGTAATCAGCAGTAGTGATACTGTTCAGTCAATCTATTTCATCAAGGGAAGGGAGGAGTTCAAAGCGATTTCCCACCGCCACGTTATACACATAGTTAGGTCTTTCATGACTGTCTCTTGTTTTGTTGCCCTGCCCCTGTCTAAGTGGGGGTTGATAAAAGAAACCAAGAGGGAGTATATTGATACCGGTTGTTGTTATTGTGTTATTGCCTGCCCTCCATAAGATATTCTCCACTAATTGGGGAGTCTTAAATGTTAGTACCACGCAATCCCCGAGAAGGGTTTTACGGTCTCTGCCGAGCCAGTGTACTCTACGAGCCATCTTAAATTCCATAAAGAGTTGTTCTGTGAGCCCTATCTTTGTACTCAACCAGTGCAGGGATTTATTTCTTAAAGTATCCCACGCTTCCATGTCTTGTGCCCCCAAACTAGGTACATTTGCTAGAATGACTGTGTAAGGTGTGACCGCTGGGGGTAGATCCAGACGGATTTGGTCAGCTTTCTCTATGTTAGTGAATAGAGGTATGGGGTTGTGATTGTGCAATGTCTGCCTGGGATTACTAGCTCGTAAGTCAGAGGCCATGTTATCCCTATTTAACGTAGCTTTCGGATTAGCAGTACAAAGCCCTGTAGCTTGTTCAATCTGTACTGCGTTTTGGGGTTCATTATGGTTTTTTAATCTCTGATTATAACGTGGTTCCTCCGGACACTCAGGGCTGCTGTGGTGGGCAGTACGGCCGACTGCCCCCTGCTTAACTGTGAGATTAGCCAAACTTGCTTCTATCTGGGCAACTCTTTCCTCCAATGATGATAGTGAGGTTCTTATGAAGGAATCTAGTTTTTCCATTAGCGAAGTTAGATGACCCACTTCGTTGACCTGAGATTTAGACTTAGTCCTGTTTCCTGCTTCTGACGGGAGGCGTCTTTTATTGGCCTTGGACATCTTTTTACGTGAATTAAGTGGTGTAGATTTACATACCATAGTGTTTTTACCATCCTTCTCTACAGCCTTACTAGTCTTGCTTGCGGCTACCGGTGTTTTATGATGCTTAGATGGAGGCTGTGCAGGAGAATCTTGGTCACTCAGTGTGATATGATCTGAGATATTTGCAATGCAGCCGTTCTGAGGGGCAATGACTTGTGGGAGCGCAGTAGAGGAACCAGCCGTTATAGGTGTCTCGTCATTCGTCATGTCCTTTGCACCTAGTGTACCTGAAATCAGTGACTCCTCAACCGTAGATATCTGTTTCTCAATAGCCCCCATGGCCCCTGTGAGATAACTCATCCATGTATGATGCGTTTTTGTGACTGCCTTTTTTGCGTGTTGGGACGAAACAATAGCAGCCTTTCTCTTCCCCATTTTTTCCTCCAAGAGCTTTAGCCAGAATAGAACAATATAAGTAACCGACCAAGACAGCCAGTTAATAACTCTTGTACATGGACATAAACAGACTCATTAAGCTGGCAGATTTTACTACCCAAAATACAATTTTATAACAGTTCGTTGGACCTTGAAAGGTCTGTATATGTATATAAATCAGGTGTTTGTAAGCTGTAGGCTATAGTCACATACAATCCGGTATTGAATGGAAGCTTTAACAAATTGTCCGCTAGTGTGCTGGCCGGAATACAGATCACAGAAGTCCAAGACCTCCCTTACCTCGAACTCGAAAATGGGGAGGTCTGCCAAACCAAGATGTCCACAGACAAAGAAGATGTACCCGCCTCAGTCGGCCGCGGACGGGCACAGACGGGCCCGCCCCTGCCCAGGCGCGGCCCCGGCACGCCCGCGCGCGTCTTGCGCTGCGGGAGCCCACGCTGGTTTTTAAAGCGCCTCCGGGCGCTGAGAGATGGCGCAGGCAGCTCCGGCGTTGCAGACTGGGACAGGTAGTCTATGTCCCCCTCTGGATGTGTGTAGCAAGGCGAAGCAAAGCAGGGCAGTAAAGACGCGCAACATTATCACAACGCCCTGAACAGCATGTACAAGGTCTCGTTTCGCACTATGTACAATTGTCATCACTATCTTCATCCAAGGGCCGACAGGGCTATCTATATATCATAAGATCACTAATCTATATGTACACCGCAAGACTGCTTTCTATTATAAAAGTTGAGCATCCCGATAGATTAGCAGAGGAGGCACTTCTGCTGACACCGAGTTCCTTGTATGCTGAGAAATCACCACGCAGCAGTCTGACATCTCGTGAGGGGTATCCTGTTCGTGACCAAGATGGGGTCCTTCACTCTATCCCATCAGACAATGGGGTTGGATCGTCCTTTGGGGGGATTCTTGGCTCTACACCTACACACACTCTAGCTACACTTAGAATAGGGTTCGCATAGTAGGAGTACGCTCGATTATTACCTTGTTTAAATGCCTGCATATATGCATTGTTTGAGCATGATGGTATAACTATATCTACTATTTACGGTTTTGGTGCTTGTAATCACGTTTATCTGCTTCTGTCTACTAATCATTGCAGCACACATATTTATGCAAGTATAACGTTGGTTCAATAAATATTATTGAAAACGTCCCGCAGTGTACTCTCTGTATATTTCTCTGAGAATAAGTGACCACGAGTGACTGAGCAAAAAGTTCTGTACTGTTTCCACGATCCCTGAGGGGTCAGGGTTGTCATGTTCAGTGGTTGCCAGAAAACCATTCGCTCCCTGATAGATTAGGGGGGCTTACGGTGGCACTGTGAGCTAACTGGTCTCTAGACCAACATATCCGTCTAGACACCAAGCCCTTAGTTTATGTTGTCCAAACAATGTGCAGATCCTATGGATTGGTAGGAACTGCATGACAGCAGGAGGTCAGGCAACTGACTATTGGAGTCGGCTTCTTTGTTCTGGGTACAAGAGTGAGCAGGTTCAGTCCTCACAGCTCCTCTCAAGTTACAGAAACATGGTCCAGTCCTTTTCTGATCTTCCAGCACTCCAGTAAGTGTTCTGAGGAGGGTTCCTGGAGATGCCACATTTATGGGTTGCACTAGCCAGTGGATTGGGGCGACACCTTGCCCCTACCTAACCGATAGGATAAATGTTCCCAGGAGTAACCCTACTCACTTTTTAAGCAGTTTGTGTTTGTCCCACTGCAAACAATTCCACTGTGCACCTTACATCTAAAATCCACGCTGGGGAACCCTTCTTCTCTTGTGCAGCGCCCATGTGTCCACCAGAAGTGTAGCCAGGTTAATGACCAGTCTTCCCTGTGCCCACTCCAAACTGCTTCTTGGGGTGGCTTTCCATCCACTGAATTGGGAGCCAGCTGGGATAGTGTGGGCATGGGGAACAAAGGTTTTCCCCGCCCAGGTTTCCCCTTCTACTGAACTATGACTGGGTAGGCCTCACCTCAGCATCTTTCAAGGTAATAAAGTTCCTGCAACCTCCTCAGCTGCCCTTCCTGAGCTAATAGAAATCACATGCCCCATACCCAGCACATCCTGTCACCAGGCCCAAGCCATTGTTCTGCTCTGGGAGCAGTTTTCACACCTCATTAAGGTCAAGCTCTGTCTTGGCAGCTGCTGGACCGCTAATGCAATTTAGCCTCAAGGAACTTCACACAGGAAAAAGATACATTTCCAAGAGTTACTGTTCCTAAATCTTTGTTAACAATCTAACATCACTAATGCATTGGGCCTTTAACACATAAGAAAAATAGACTTTGAATGACCATTCTATTTATTTCGTGTGAAAAGTTACGGAATAAAGTTTCTATCTGTACTCTGACATTTTCTACTCTACAGCTATAACTCTACCAGTGGTAATAGCTTTTGGAGGATAGTCACTGGAGGAACGTGCCAATTTTAATTACTCACATTTTCCATTTTTAAATTTCAGGCACCCTACCTTTTGGGCAATAAGGTGTAATGAGGGGTGACATATTAATATTTAAAAACAGAGCTCCACGCCTGTCACACAGGGTTATGTTGATAGGTTGACAGCAGGTTTTTAGGCTACTGCAGTCAGGCTACACATGGTAGGCCTATACTCATGTGTTACAGCCCCACTCTGTTGGTGTTAGAATAGGTGCTGCAGTCCAGAGATGGCGTTTAACTTCCAGGCACTGGGTACATTTCTACAGATATGCTAGGGACTTATAGTCACGTTAAATATGTCAATAGAGGCAACACAGTTTAACCATGTTCAACAAAGGGAGCACAGGCACTTTATTCTTGCTTAGCAAGAGCATAGGGCAGAGAGTTCCAAGTCCAGCAAAAATAGGATTTAGAAACAGGTGAAACATCTGGGGTGACCATGCAGAAAAGGCAGATTTGCTACAATTATTTTCACCTTTTTGTAGATTGTCTGTATTTTATTTCCCTGGGGTGGCTGATCTTTCCAATATGTTCATCTTTCCTGGACTTTGCCTCCCTTTTGGATTGGTGAATATTGTAGTGTTAACGCATTCCACTCTGTTGGTAGATTTTGCTTTTAGGAGTATGTCCTTTTGACACAACCTCTGCGAAACATACACAAAATTGTATATTAAAGCATAGGTACTCTGCAGTGTTCACACCCTCTTTCATGCACAAAGTCCCACACAAAACATAACCTACAAAAATGCACAAACAGACATTTTAGCAAGTGCACACTTAACACCACAGCACACGCTCTCCAGAAGGCACACCTTAAATGACATCAAACAAATAGCCATAAACCATAACACAAAAAGACATAAATGTTCACATTCACACTCATAATCAAATATGAATCAATGTAGTACAGAATTCAAACACTCTAGACAGCATACTAGCATACACACGTGCAACCAAAATATGAATGCACCTCACAAAACACTAAGGGGCATATTTAACAAAGATTCACACATTGCAGGGCAAGCAAAGTTGCTGCACTGTGTTGCGTGAATGGGAGAGAATTGAAAAGAGCCATAATTACTAGGATATGGTGCTCTTCAGCTCCCTCCTAGCGCTGGTGTATTTGTGGCTGCTTAGTGCCATCATAGGTAACCTTGCGCCATGCTGCAAGGGTGCCTGTGTTATGCGAAGGATTGCTTTTGTGCAGGAACAGCCTCTGTGCACAAAAACAATCTTGTAAGGCCATTTCAGAGAACATGGCAGTCACCTAGAGGTTGGCCGTAGGAGTGCTCCAAACACCCAGAGCATATGCGTGTAAAAGAGAAGTTTGCAATGGGATAAGACGGCTTAAAGAAATGAAAAATAAATCCTCTTCAGTTTGGACTCACTCTGCTTTGCATCTGACGAGCTCTCTGTGACACATTTTGACTCTGTATTTTGTGTCAGGGCTGTCCAGATCAGTGGCAGTCACGGCGGATCCTGCTGGTCTGGAGGGAGAGGTGGGGGGCTGGAGCTGCCCTTGGACTCCATAAAGGGCAGAGAGCTGCTGCTAGGATCTCCTTCCAGGGTAGGAGAGGCACTTCCAGGCTTGGAAGTTGCAGCCGTGAGCGAAGAGCCACCAAGGAGATGCCTCGAGAGGTAGAGGCTGCAACTGTTGCAGAGCACACTGGTGTGTCCCTGGAAAAGGGGAAAGAAGCAAACAGTGCAGTACGGGGGCAGTGTTCTAAGGAGGACTTGGTGGTAAAGTACAATGTGGTGCCTATAGACATAAGGGAAAGCCTTACAGTGCAGGGGTACAAAATCAAAGTATATGCTAAGAAGCACCTCTAAGACCTTTTACTAAATCCCATACTAAATAATTGCCAAGAGGCAAATTGGCAAAGGCAGTGAGTATAGGGGAGCCAGATAAAGGGCTCAGTTCATTTAAACTCCAAATTACTGCTAAAAGCCCTGGTCCTACTGCTACATCAAATCCAGATAGGGTAAGACTTTCAAGAGTGAGGGATTCAGCACAAAATGTTACAATTATCCCCTCATTGTGCACATATTTCAAAATATTGCCAAAGGCACATGTTTTGAGTGAAGGGGTCAGAGGCTGTGAGACAGGGGAGACGGGAGATCTCAGGAGGTTGCGGCAAAGTCGGGAGGATTAGACAAGTTTCCCTAAGCAGACAACATTGCAGCTGATGGTATTTTGAGCTATACATGGCCTAACAGGTTTCAAGCCCAGGAAGCTGAAATTGTGGAAGAGGAGAACACTATTATGCAGTTGTCAAGTATGTCCCACTGTAATGAGATCACCCCGAAACTAGGACTATGCCTAGGGAGATGGTGGATACCCCTGTTTCTGTAGCCGAGGGACAGGCAGTGGCAAGCCAGTCTATAGAAGCTATGATACATGGTGTCTCCATTGAAATTAAGAGTAGATTCGAAGTCTCGGAGGTAAATCAAAAGGAAATTTGAGAAAAATGTGAAATCTTGGAGAAAAGACGAGATGACCTGGCAACTAGGGCTGCCACCCGGTAGGGAGTAGTGAAAGAACTACAGTCTACTGTTGAGGCAAATAAAGAAAGCATTTTTCACTTGAAGGCAAGTGAAGAGGGGTGTCAAGCAAAATTAGAGCCTTTGGAAAATAATCTAAAGAAGGAATAACCTGAGTATTTTAAACGTCCCGGAAGGACTAGAGGGTGAGGATCTGAAATCCTTTTTTGTAAGATTAATCAAAGGAGGGAGACATATTGTGGGTCCAGAACTAGCAATATCAATTGACATACAAAGAGTGCTTTGTTACCCCTTCAAACAAACCCCAATAAAACCAAGCCGAGGAAGATTCTGGTAAATTTTCAGACTTACACCTTAAAGGAATGCATTCTTTCGAGTGCATTGAAGCAAAAATCGCTGAAAGTAGATGGGGTCATTTTTTAAATCAGGTCAGATGTTTCTGGGATCATGCTAAATAGTCAGTGGGATCTCAGTAGGAGGATAGACCCTCTTAAAAAGTTAGAAGCCACAGCTCAGCTGAAATTTCCGGCCACCCTCAAAGTCATGTATAACAACAAGATGTGTAATTTCCCAGGACATAAGGATGATTTGATCAAGGATATCTGTAAAAGCAGTGCCATCTGAGCATAGCAGGTAGAAGCTAGAAATGGGGGGGAGGGGTGGGGTTAAGTTTAGTTTTTGAATGCTCACTACTATATCTCTGGTATTCATTGGTTTTTTAGACCTCTAGTGTACGGTTTGGTGTTTTTTTTCTTCATGGAGATATTGAGATTTAGTGGTTTCTCATATTCTCAAATTAAGTTTTCTCACACTCTTTTTATAGAATGTGCATCCTGGGTGTAGCGTTTCCAAAGACTTAGGCCATGAGGAAGATAGTGAGGGTTCTCTCAGGGCGTGGTGAATGATGAGGGGGGTGGAGGCAAGGGCACTGGGTGGGGAGCATGTGAGAAAAACATAAATAAAGTCCTCAAAAGCCATTAGAAGTCTTAAGGTATGGAGGGGTTGGTTACCATTTGAGGTAAAAAGGGAGAAGATATTTATGATATGGCAGTCCCCATAAAAATCATGTCATGGAATATAAATGGCCTGAGGGTGAAAGGGAGGCAAGAAAGACTACTTCAAAATATAAGGGACTCCCCTGCCCAGATCATTATCATTCAAGAGACACACTTGACCGAGGAAGAGTGCATCGATCTACTTAAACTAAGGAGATTGGTACAACAATTGTTTTGTATGAACTACAGTGTCAGCACGAAAGGTGTGGCTATCAAATAAAATTCACCCAAATGTATTCATCGAGAAGAGTGTGACGGATAAGGTGGGGAAATGGATCATTGCAAAATTGCCCGTATATGATCAATGCTATACCATGGTGGGCTATCATGACCCTAACTTAGATGGTACAGACCCACTCACGGCTATATTCTCAAATGTACTACTTTTCTGACCCCATTATGTTAGCGGGTGATTTCAACATAGTTTTAAATGACTCTTTAGACAGGTCCACAAGACACAGATCAAGCATTAATACAAAAATGTCATCATTGATTAAAACCATGATGAAATAGTTGGGGCTGTGTGACGTATGGATAGAGAGGGTTAGACAAAAATGAGGTTTTACCTTCAGCAATGAAAAAAATGTCCTCAGTCAATAATCATCTATGTTTTAGTTGACCTGAGTTTAAGGAAGCAGGTTCATCATGTAGGGGTTCATATGTCAGATCATTTGGCAATCTCTTTGGATATGAATCCTGCATTTAGGGTGGCTCAGAAGAGCTGGACGTTAGATCGTAAACTTTTGTTAGACATGGATGGTTGTTAAAGTACTCCAATCTGAAACAGATGAGTTCTTCTGTATCAACTCAAGTTCAACATCTTTAGATGTGGTTTGGGATGCCTTTAAGGATTTTTTAAGGGGCAAAATAACCAGCTTACTCTCCATTAAGAAGAAAGAATACAAGGAGGTTACTGATTTAGAGGTAGAATTATGGGAGATAGAAGGAAAGTAAACACAGCAAGCGCTAGAACTCTAGACCCCAAAGAGATAGTAGCATTGCAGGAGTCATTGCAAAATATAAAAGGAAAGTTGGCAGGAATAGTGGATGGTAGAGTTAGAAAGAGATGGGAGGATAGCAAGCTAACTCACTTTGAATATGGCGAAAACTGTGGAAAATTACTAGCTTGGAATATAAAATCAGACCTAGCAAGGAACCAAATCAATGAAATCAAATGCTGTAACACTGAGGCGATACTCAGAGATAATGGGGGATTTGAAAATGCTTTTCACCAACTTTTTGAGGATTTATACTCAGAAGATCTGGAAATTACAGAAGAGAAGGTTATGAGCTGGGTGGAAGAAGATGACCTAGGAAAACTCAATAAAGAACAGAGTACACACCTTAAGTGTAACATCATAGTCTCTGAAGTCAAATTGGCAATCAAATCTAGTAAATTCAGAGAAGCAGCAGGCCCGATGGTCTTCCATTGGAAGTATAGAAAGTGTTGGGAGATAGTATTTTACCAATTATGTCTAGGTTATTTGGGGAGATTTTTAATTAAGGGCCATCTTTACCCGCATCTTGGAATCTTGGAACAAAGCTATGGTTACATTAATTC
This sequence comes from Calotriton arnoldi, assembly GCA_963921515.1. NCBI lineage: Eukaryota > Metazoa > Chordata > Amphibia > Caudata > Salamandridae > Calotriton > Calotriton arnoldi. The sequence continues at coordinate 949,065 of CAWUFW010001690.1, read as the reverse complement.
TGAAGCCAGGGAAATGCCCGAGGAACTGTGAGTCATATAGACCAATTTCGCTCTTGAATTGTGATGATAAAATCTTTGCAAAACTATTGTCTGGGAGGTTGAATTTTGTGATTGGGGGACTCCTGAATGACAATCAGAAAGGCTCCCTAAGGGGAAGAGCAGTCCCTGAGCTGACCTATGTTTATTAGGGTCAATGGATTTGACCACGATATATAAGGCACGCTTGGCATTGGTAAAGTTAGATGCCACAAAAGATTTTGATAGAGTGAATTGGATGCATCTACAAACTATGCTCAAGCTTTTTAGTTTAGGGGAATATTTCCATAGGACATTGCAAAAGATTTATCAGAACCCCTGTGCTAGAGTTTTGGACAATGGGAGTCTTATCTCAGACTTTAAAATAACCAGAGCAACGAGGCAAGCGTGTCCACTGTCCACCCTGTTCAATTTATATATCCGGCCCCTAGCATATAAAATCAGAAAGAAATAATCCATTCTGTCTTTCAAATGTAATGGATGGGAAAACAAATGTGGCCTTATATGCAGACGATTTAATGGTTTATACTTCAGATCTGCGGACAGCCTTGCCAATCATTGAGAGACTAACCTTAAGCTTTGGACAGGTAGCAGGTTACAATGTCAGCAACACAAAGACAGAAATTATGGTTTGGCACATGGCAGGGAGTAGTACCCTTTTCAAAGAGGAAATGAAACATCTAGGCGTTAGGGTTAAGCAGGATATCCTGAAAATCCCAGAGGCAAATTTTCTTAACACCATGACAGAGGCATGTAAATTGATGACGAGTTGGGTACACCTACCCCTTATCTTACTCTGTAGAACAAATCTGTTAAAATGGTTATTTTCCCCAAGTTTATGTTTATCTTTAACTCTATTTCCCTAATGTTTAAGACGGAGTGGTTAGACAAGCTACAGAGTAAGACAAATACTTTTATTTGGGCCTCCAAAGGGGCATGCATAGCTTGGAAAAAGTTGCAGAGGAAAAAAGAGAAAGGAGGTCTGACACTTACAAACTTGCAGGTTTATGCTTGGGCCTTCCTACTAAAGAATGGGAAAATGCTGTTAAATAGCCCAGACAGCTCAGAAATAGGTAACATGTTTAAAGCCATGCTAAAAGATGTTCAAGATGGAGATGTCTACTTTTTACCCAAATACCAAGTAATACAAGAAAGTGAGGCTTAAGGTGCTGCAAGACTTGGTGGAGGGTCACGTGCTTTCCCTATTTTAGTAAATTTGCACCAATCTGGGGCTCCCTGGAGTCTGGCTATTCCCATTAAAGAGGCAGGTCTGCAATGGTGGGTCAACTATTGCAGATAGTACATTGACAGCATGGGACAAACTCAGGAAACTGGGACATGACAACATTTCAAAATGTAAATACCTTCAACTGAAAGGCTAGTCTCAGACCTCGGATATGGAAATAGGGGGCTCGAATGAGCCGAAAGAACTGCTAATCCAAGGGAAATAAGGAAGTGTTGAGATGGTTCTGGCTGTAAGTCGATCTAGCCGAAGGAGATTTCACACTACCAGAGGAGCAGTGGGGACAGAACTTGCTTGGGATGCAGATAAGAGATATATGGCAAGTATCTATGAATCGTATATACAGCACTGTCAAGCCTGCTTGTTTAAGGAGGAACCATCTCTTTTCCCTTCACAGAGCGTATTGGGTACCTTATAGATTGTTGAAGATGAGAAGAGGCAGTGTAGTGAGTTGTTTGAAGAGTGGGCTGGAGAAGGCAAATGACATCCATGTTTATGGAACGTCCGGGGATACAGAGCTTCTGGGAAGAAGTATTTAAGTCCATGAGTGAGATTCTTACTGTGAATATCCAGGTAAGCCTCTCTCTTGTTATATTTGGGACCCTGGAAGGCTAGGGTAGTCTGAATAAAGCTAAATCAAAATTGTTGTTTTACATGATACTCTTCGGCCAAAGGGAAATTTGCGGGAAGTGGCTATGAAATTACCGACCAATGGATGTGGATTGGTTGGAGTTGATAATTTACAACTTTAATATGGATGCAAAAGATCTGGGGGGTAGAAGAAATAAGTTTTGGTTGTCACTGGTGAAATGGTTACATCGTGAGGGTAGCCGATGTAGAATGGTAGTATGATTCGTTTGAGTAATAGGAGTTAAAGCTTCTCCGATGATTTCGCCTAAATGCTGCTCTATGTGCTTCAATACCGGGTGTAAGTGGTGGTATAACGAAGAATCAGTGAATCACCCCTTGGGAGGGGTGAGTTTCCTTTTACTCTCTCCTGTCTAAGATATGCGCGCCAACCAGAAAGGATCTTAGAGGGTTAACACGAGATGAATAAGGACAAAAAAAAAATCTTGTAAGGCAATCTCTTCTTATTATGTGTGATGCAGAAAGAGGAAGTAACACAGAGAAATAAATATATTTCTCCTTGTTACACCTCACTGGGGAAGTCATAGCATTTTGATGCATTCCCAGGTTTACTAGCTTTAGCAAATTTGGGAATACACCAAAATCCATCAGTGGATGCAAGAAAACGCCAATGCTCCACCCATGGAACACCTTCAAGATGCAAAATAGCACAAAGCAGGACAGGGGTTGTGTTACATTTTCTTTACCAAGCCACACAAGGCAAAAAATCGGTGCAACAACAACGCAAAATGTTAGTAAATATAGGCCGAAAACTTTGAACATAAACAAGTCCATAAATCCTAATAAAAACAAATAGCGGAATGCCAGAGCCTACACACCAAAATGCACACCTACAATGCACATGCTGCCCTTTCCCTTAAAAACACTAGCGCTCACACGCACTTCACACGCTTGACACAAAGCACAGATTCACACTCTTTATTTATGTTTGAGTCTGCCCACCGTATCTGCTTATTTCTTTTTTTCTAGTAACTATAGTTTCATCCAGAGGTGTAAAAGGTTTTATTACGCGTGCATAATCTAGTAAAATTCTCATGGATTAGCATACTGGTTGTTCACAGAGATTCCCTCTTTTTATAACCCTTCTCACTCACAAACATTTTTCTCATGCAGCTTACATTATTAACACTTTCTTTTTCTTGAGTCCTCATCCCACCGTCTCTTTCTTGCTGGCGTAGACCTCATCCCCTGGAGGCAGGGGTGGTGGTCGACCCACACAAGAATATTTCTGTTCCACAGTGGCCTCCGCAGGCTCAAGAGAGAAAGAAAGCCAAAGGGACCCAGCAAAAATGGCTTAATCATTGGACCCTTTATTTACTTGCCAATTCACATAGTGTTTCCAGATCCTCTTAAGGCTTCGGGGGTCACAGGCTATATTCATCTGGCTTATTTGATTGATGTTTTTAACACAGTCAGTGAAAAAAGGAACATTAGCTGATTTCCAAAGTCTGCATATCGCCCGTCTTGCCAGCAAAACCACATAAAAATGAAATTTCATTTTAGGAGAATTTACCCCAAAGTATCCTTCCGGGCTGAGTTTTATATAGCGCAAACTAAACCCGAAGGTATCAGAGCACTTTACATGAGCACCAGTTGCGTTACAGACGGACACATTCATTTTTTTTTTTTAGGCACAAGAGATTAAGGGCCATATGTGGGTGGGCTAATACCGGTCGGTAACGGCCGAAAATCGGTAAATTTCCCGTTACTGACCGGTATTTAGCCCTTTGCGATGTAGGAGGCCGGATTTAAGGAGTCGGTAATTTACCGATTCGTTATTTTAAGGAATCGGTAAATTACCGATTCCTTAAATCCTATGTAGGGAGCACTCAAGTGAGTGCATTTTTGGTTTAAGGATTCGTTATTTACCACCAACTACAAGTTGGTGGTAAATACTGAATACCTTTAAAAAGCAATTTTGTGCTTTTTTAAAAGTGCCATGTGGCAGACATACATGCCCTTAGGGCATGTATGTGCGCCACATGTGCACACATGCACGATATAGGGGTGCAACAGGGTGTCAATTTGACACCCTGCCACCCTTGAATATGCTCCCCCTATTACCGATTCGGTATTTACCGAATCGGTAATAGTGAATGGCTTCCCATTCATTCCTATGGGCCTCCAGGCCCATAGGAATGAATGGGAAGGTATTCCTTATTACCGAGTTGGTAAATACCGAATAGGTAATAACGAATATTACCGAATCGGTAAAATTTACCGAATGTTTACCTACATTCTATTTACCGATTCTTAAATACCGAATCGGTAAAATTCGGTATTTAGGAATCGGTAAATAGAAATTACCTACATATGGCCCATAGTGATTTGCCTAGAATCACAGGATGGTGAGTGTCCCTGCCGAGACTCAAACTCAGATCCCCAGCTTTGAGGTCGACCGGCCTATCCATTAGGTCATATAAGTTGAGGGGTTACCTTGATTTGGTGTCCTATAACCTCACAAATGAAGTTACATACGGAGACCCAAAAAGGAACAAGCATTGGGCATTGCATGAACATATGTATATCATCCGCCATAAGGAGCTTACATTTCGGACATCCGATATCTCTTTCAGCCATTTTTGACAGCTTACTCGGTGACCAGTAGACCCTGTATGTTGTAAACAGATGATTTCTCTTGAATGAGGCAGATTTCACCACAGCATATGGTATAGAAAAGGATACTTGCCATATCCGCCTTATGTTCCCTTCCATGATTCCCCCTTCCCGGATTGAGGTTATATCCGAATGATTCTTGTCCTCAGCCTCAAAACAGGCCCAACACCACATAGATACTTTCTTCTTGAAAGGGCCAACCTTCATCACCCGTTCAAACCATACTTCTCCTTGTCTTCTGCCCACTCCTGAGTTGCCCACCATGACTGTAGCTGTTAGTATTTGAATCTTGTTAACTGACCATTTGTACATGCCCTCAATACTTGCCCCTCTACCAGACTCAACCCTACTCTGAGATCTGCCCAGCAGTTTAAGCCAGCTGTCTTTAAGGGGCAGCTTAGCGGATCTTCCAGACATTCTGGTGTACCAGGGGAATCAACTAACGAGAAAAAAGGGAAGGGTAAACCACCAAAAGTCCCGGCAATGTTTAAAAAACCTAAAGCTTGCAACAATCCTGATGTGGCCAATGAACCTTTAGTGACAAGTGTAGAAACCCCTGTTCCCTTGGAGTCTTCCAAACAAGTTACGTCCAGCTTTGATGAATCAAGTTATCCGGAGAAAACGGATGTTGTCATGTGCTCACTATATCCCAAAATAAATGTAGTTTCCACTATGCCCTGCCATAATCGCTTTGAACTTTTATAGTCGATTGACCAAAGTCAAGAAATCTCTGCACAACTGGTCTCTACACTAGAAAATAATAAAATCCGGCCAATTGGAGTTATTGATAATGATCATGGCAGGATGAGTCGTTTTGATGCACTGGATTTCAAATTGGACCATCTTAAAAGCTTAGATCTTTCTCTGTCGGCCCAAGTTACTAGTTTGCCAACAAAAACTTGCTCTTGTGGTCAAGATTATAAGCGTAATGGAGAAGCTCATGAGCCTCTGGTGACAGACCAATTGAGTACTAACCCAAATCCACCTATTTGTGTTGAACCAATTCAAGTTACACGACAAGTGACTCCTATAAATTGCAGTAAAACCCATTTAAGTAAAATGTCTTAACTTGAAAGACCACCAAATAGATCTTATCCTGCAGTGGGCATAGACAGATCTGACATATTGCAACCACAAAATTATTCTAAACGCTTAACTAAAGATCTATTGCCCCTTGCCACTTCGTGGGATAGGAGAAATCACTACAGTAGCGGGAGCCCATCTTTAGTAGACAAATCTGGTTTATCTACTTTTCATCAACAAAGAAGTCACTGTGTTACAGATTATTCTATATTGTCACATGGGTCTTCATCCATTTCTTCTCTAGAATCAATTCACATGACTCAGGTCCCGAGGTTAAAACCAGAATCTTTCGAGGACCCAGAAGCCATAATTAATAAAGTGACCCATTGGTTGAGGGCTGAGCGGAATTGTCTCTCCGTGGTTAGATCTGACATTGTGTACGCAAAAAGACACTCACCTAGCTTTTCCTCACATGACTATATACAAGTCGTTTTAAGTTCACAGTATTTGGCTGAAAATCTTATAAACTTTGAACTGCGCACATGTCACCTCATGGGGGCTAAATCATTGGGAATAAGAATGAAGGCATTTCCCCCACCTGCTGAGATCTCAAGAAATTCTGTTGCTGCTTCATCGAATTTGGAGGAAATCGATTGACTAATATGTAATTTTAAGACAAACCATTTTCAGCCAACTAAATGTATACTCGGTGAAGTATCTGTTGTAAATTCCAAAGTGTCAAAAATGTATCATGCACCTGGGTGTAATGATGGGTCTAGCTTGCCTGCCACCAACATGAGCAATTTGTTTACAAATTGAACTACAGGAAATGTCTCGGAGGCCAAGGATGGGGCTAGTGCAATCAGGGTTAATGTAAATAATTCCTCAAGAAATTGTTGTATTATTGATAATGTATCAACATTGTTATTTACGGCCAATTCAGGTGACACCCAGGAAGTTGACAAACGCAAGCATATCCTGCATTCCAGGGCAGATATAAACGAGAACATATGCTTAGATGAGACACCAGGTGTATCATCTGGAAACAGGTCTAGTAGATCCAATTGCTCTCCACCTAGCATTCGACTACTATCATGGAATGTAGCTGGATTAGGTTCCAAGTTGATTGATTCATATTGGGTGGCATACATGGAAGAACAGGATATCTGTCTATTCCAAGAAACTTGGGCCACAGAGAAAGTATTTATAGATGGGTTTACTTCTCTTAGCATAGATGCGAAACCAGCAGAGCAATTTGGGAGAGCTCTTGGTGGCCTTATGATTCTAATTAGGAATGGATGTATTAGTGCATTTACACCCATGGATAAAGATAGCCCTGATCTAATGGGGATCACTGTGACTTTTGCATCAGGATTCTGTTTGGCCATTTTTTATATTTATGTCAGAACTGTAAGGGGATCTGACAATTCACCCACATTACTTCTTCTGGAAGATGTTATGGATACTGTACAAGTAAATACAAAAATTGTAGTAGCAGGGATTTTAATACTTCATTTGAACCTTGCATTTATTTAAATGAGATCACAAGAGAGGAAGATGAAGTATGGGGCATTCACCCTTTACCAGGACAACTGAAGAAAACCTCTTTAATTTTGCATTAAAATTAGCATCTTTAACAATTAGCAGGGGACTTAGAGCATGTAATGGGCGCACTGTCTCCGATACCAATAGAGCACTAACATTCAAGAGAGGAGAATGTACTAGTGTTATAGATAACGTTCTTGTCGACGTGAGATTATGGTCCCTTTTGACTGATATGGAAGTGGTAACGCTATTCGATAGTGATCATAACTCGCTAGAAGTGACTCTGGTGGGAGATTCCCTGAGACAGGAAAATAATCTTTGTACAACTAGAGTACCAGCTCCTCTTGTAACGAATAATTGTCGCTATGTTTCTTGGCCAAATGTAATGTCCAATCCAAAACTATACACACAGTTTTATTGATTTTTGGCAAAGCACTTGGAGAATGATATGGGGCTTAATGAAAATGAAATTCCTATTTACAATATACATACCTGCCTATTTGAAGAGCTGTAGAAGGTTTTTTACAAGGATATATCTACTGTGAGAACCAATCCTGCTAAGGATGAAAAGTGGTTTGATCAATCATGTAAATCAGCAAAGACATCACTAAGAATGGCTGTCATAGAGGGTGATTGGACTAAGATCAGTAAAGCAAGATCCACCTATAAGGCATTTTTTATTAAGGCAAAAAGAAACTGGGATGATAAACTATGGCAAGACCTGCTGGCTGCCAGTAAAACTAATGATATTAGATTATTTTGGCGTCTTGTGGCTCAAACTAAGTTGGATAAGTTCAAATCACATCATTATAATATCTTGCCTGACAAATGGGTGGCACACTTCTCTGCCCTTTAAGCTCCAGGGGATTGCAACGACACTAGGTGTAGTAATAATCCTGATGTTTTCACAGCTTTGGATTTTACATCCCCTGTTTCCTTTAGCCTTGATGACACAAATAGAGCTATTGACTCCCTAAAACCTGCTAAGGCCCCCGGCTTGGATAAAATCCCCAGAGATTTATATAAATCAGAGCCCCTGATCTGGATAGTTTACTTAAATTTAATATCAAATGCAGTAGCAGTGGGTGGTAAGGTGCCGGACTCTTGGCTTGGGGTAGAAATCGTTCCAGTACACAAAAAGGACGACGCAAGTGATCCCTCAAATTATAGGCCGATCAGCCTTATTGACAATGCCCAAAAAATGTTTGCAAAACAAATTTTAGAGAAACTCCTTGATTGGGCTGATATAAACGAAATTTTGTCTCTTCTTCAGGCTGGTTTTAGAGCTAAGGTTAGCACAAATGATCAGATTTTTAGGTTTTCAATTGTATACAAAATCAAAAACTTTATGTGGCTTTTATTGATCTAAGAGCCACGTTTGATCTTATCCCACGCCCACATTTATGGAGTTTTGATCAAAATGGGGCCCCAGGCAATCTCCTGCATCTAATAAATAAATTACATGAGAACAACTATGCTCAAGTTTGTTGGGGTTCAAATGGGGTTCAAATGGAGAACTAACGAACCGCATCCCCATTGAGAGAGGTGCACGCCAAGGCTGTGTCTTTGCACCCACTTTGTTCAATTTATATATTTAGGATGTTGTGGAAGCCTTGGAGCAATGTAGAAATGATTCCCCGGTCTTGAATAATAGGAAGATACCAATTCTTCTTTTTGCTGATGACTCCCTTCTTATCTCTAAGACACCCATGGAACTTCAAATTTTAATTGATACGTTTTAAAGTTTTTGCACCTCTAGGGGTTTAGAGATAAAAATGAGCAAAACGAAGTATATATGGTGTTTGATAATGCTAAGAGGAAGAGCCCTATTGTCCGTGTAGGTAGTGAGGTTCTCGAAAGAGTACACAATTTTGATTATTTCGGCGTTAGACTTATGGATAACTACGGGTGGACAAGCCAAATGAACAAGAGCACCTTAATAATAGAGCACAGATCTAATGCTATTATTAGATTTTATAATCAACCAACATCACTTGTAATCTCACCTGCCCTGGAGATCTATCGAGCTACAGCACAGGGTGCGGCGCTTTATGGCGCTGAGATCTGGGGATATGCCAACCCTCACTTACTGACAATAGCGGAAAACAATTTCATTAGGAAATTGCTTTGGGTTCCATCCAGCTCACCCCTTACCCCTTTGTACTTCGATGTGGTTTGAGAAGAACTGCTGATTTGGCTGTCTTAAATATTTTAGTCCATTGGGTCCGAATTTTGACCACACCTGAGCTAGGAGTTTACAAAGATTCACTTATAGACTTATTAAAATCCCCAAGAGCTAGGAATCTCCCATGGGTTAAACTTGTTTCGGTTTGGCTGGGGAAATTGGGGTTACAGAGCTATTTCAAGATGATGAAAGCTCGATACTGGGCTTATATAAATGATGGATATATAACAAATAGCTCAAATGGCCCCTGACTACTCTGCTTTTAGACTTTAAGGGGCATATTCTCAAGGAGCCATCGCCGAGTTAACGGCACTTTATCGCAGAAAAAAGTTGCGATAAATTTATTGCCCCATTCACAAGCTGGTATTAACAGCCCATAACACCAGTTTACCCGCAATAGCAGCCGCAAAAAACATCGCCACAGATGACCCCCGCAACTATCGCTAATGAGATGCAGAGTAGGCGTTCCCTTGCAAAAAGCAGCAAAACACCACTCCGCAACATTCTCAATGACCAGCCAGATCAGCGATAAGACCACAAAACAGGCGATAAGGCACGTTAGCAGCAGGAAATTAACACCTGCTCTGACCTGGTGCAAAGTCGGACCACAGCCTGCACCACAAAATGGAGCCCAGCCCAGAACCACACCTGAAGGGCAACAGATGCCATGGAGCCACTGATCATGCAGCTCGGAGCCCCAACAGGGCTCCAACACCCACCGCCACCACCCCAGGACCCCCCCTCCCCACCCCCTCCGGCCAAAGACATGCCACATCAACTACACAGAATCATGTACCAAATAATCCACCTGATGTCGCACAATCACATTTGGTGACATGCATGTGTCGTCACAAAAATGAGCATCACACATTCACCTTCGATGGAACAAATGAAAATGTATTCAAAGAAACACAGAACAGAAATGAAGACACATGGCGGCTCCCCTCTGGACAATCCGTAGGTCACAACCTGCAAGACAAAAATCATAATGAGAAGGTGTGTCTTGTGCACATCAAAGGACAGAGAGAGAGCGAAGGAGAGAGAGAGAGAAAGAGAGGGAGCGAGCGAAAGACGGACAGAGAGGGGGAGCGAGAGAAAGACCAACAGAGAGGGGGAGCGAGAGAAAGACGGACAGAGAGGGGGAGCGAGAGAAAGACGGACAGAGAGGGGGAGCGAGAGAAAGACGGACAGAGAGGGGGAGCGAGACACAGATAACAGAAGAGATGGACAGGGAGAGAGAGTGCTGACAATGCGCACCCAGGCCACACTGCTCACCTGCTGCCACAGGTGTGTCTCCAACCATGTGCCTGTATGTAGTGCAGTTCACCAGGTCACACATCTGAAACAGATCCGTCATCTGAAACAGAGTCCAGATACATGAATGGCAAAGTACATACAATTGCACAAGACATCATCGCCTGTCCGCCCCTGCACACCCAGGCAGATGTACCCCAGCCCCTCCCGCCGCCCAGCGGTGCATGCCCGCCCCTGCGCACCCAGGCCTCACTGCTCACCTTCCGCCATTGGCGTGTAGCAATGAGGGCCCACCACGTGCCGCTGCAAGCCACATGCCCGGGGCCCGCGGACGTGGCACCCTCCACATCATGATGCCCGCTCCGCAGGCCACCAGGTCTCACATATGATTCTGGGTCTTGATTTCGCCATGGCAGAGGACATACCAGTGCACCCGGCATCATCGCAGGCTGCACACCCGCTCAGCCCTTGAGGTGCCACTAACTCTGTGATCCGGGATGCGACACCACGTGGCGGTAGGCCCGCGCTGCCCGCTGGCTCTGGCCTACACTGCGGTCCAGCAGGGCACACAAATCCTGAGCAGTCCGGATGGGCGGGGGCGGGGCATCATCGCAGGCTGCACACCCGCTCAGCACTTAAGGTGCCCCTACCTCAGTGCACCCAAAGTCACCGTCCCGTGGCGGTGTGCCTGTGCCGGCCGCAATGTATCCGGTGCCACCAAGTCTGTGTCCCAAAGTCATGGACCCTGTATGATTGGGTATCGTGTTGCGGACGCCATCATGTCACCTCCGGTCCTGGGGAATGTGATGTTGCAGGGCCCGAGGCCCTCATGCCTACATTAACACCACACGGATGCACCCAGATAGAGAGTGGAAATGGCGTCGAGCACGTGCGCCCGGCCCTTTTTATTGGCAGGGTCACATGTCCTGTGACGCGTGTGCTGGATGGGTGTGGTGTGGGTGTAAACTAGCCATGAGGGAGTGGCTGTGGCATGCTGACAACTAGACCTGTGAGCAGCAGATCACTACAGGAAAGACATGGGACATGTAGCGTTGCCACCCCCCCGTGAGCGTAAGCGGAGTGGGCTGGCATGGCGTATGCCAGTCCAGCGTAAGGGTTTGTAAATGACCCCGGGGCCCTGGGCATGGTTCCTTACTGGGCTGGACAGGGAAGTAACTCATGCGTGTGTCCCGGTTGTTGTGTCAGCGCCACCCGGACCGCATTGGGCAATGTGTCACCCTGTGACCCCTGTTCTACGACATGAGCCACATGGACGTAAGAGGAGTCCAGTGAGCCTACATTCATCCATACTTCCACACTTGAAAGACCATAGACATGACACATCTGTGTGATTATGAATGTTTAATGCACATTCAGTGGAGTGTTGCATCTGGAGCAGTACAGGGCCATGCAAACCCCACATGACGATGTTGTCCCGTGGAGGGCCAGCCAGGGTCCTTCAGGGAATGACAAGTCCAAAGGAAGAGGAAGAGTTCAGTCCGCAGTCTGATTGCTGTGTCAATGGCGATCAAACAGCATATGGCAGTCCATGTCAAGGTCCAAGGTGAGTGTCGCAGAGTGCATCGGGGGACAGTGGAAGGTGATGATGCAGAGGGCAGTACCAAGCTGAAGCCGGACCTATGGATGAGATGCATGCTGCTGCGTTCTTCTTACCATGAGGGCAGAATCATCTGCATCTTCGTTCTCTGCTGTTTCATGTGCCTCACGTGTGGGTGGTGGTGTTCTGTCTCCAGCACTGTGTGGCAGTGACACATCAGTGGCCGGAGGTGGAAGGTCTGCCACACTGTGTGGCACTGACACTTCAGGGGGCGGAGATGTGGATGGAGTGGTGGCAGCAGCATGCATCCGCGCCAGGCCTTGTGGCAGCAATGCCATGAGGATGGTCCTGAGGTCATTGAGGAACCCAGCTACCTCTCGCTGGTGTGCAGCCGTGGCAGCCGCTCGTTCCGCATTCGCCCGCTCCATGGTCTCCATTAACCTCCACATGTTTCCCAACTCCCGTGTGACATCGCTAGAGCCACTCTGACTGGACAGTTGTACTATTCTCTGAGTCAGGGCTCCAGCGATGTCAGCCATGGTCCATTGGAGAGCATGGAGCGGACTGTGGGTGTCCGTTAGGGACCGTGAGTGGTCCCTGATGGGACTTAGACACCCACGTATGGCATCTAGTTTGTCTGCCATGCGGTGGTAGCCCACCCGCACCTGTTCAGCCAGATTCTCCTGGCACCCCAAAACACGGTATTGGAAGGCCATGTGTTCTTCGTGGGGGTCCTGGGAGGCAGCAGTGGTGGTGGGTGCTGCCTGCTGTGTGGTCTGTGCAGGGGGTGGGGTCTCCTCGTAGCAGCTGGGCAAGGCCAGCTCCTGGAAGTGGGCTGCGTAGGCTGTCCACGAGCAGTTGGAGGGCGTCAGAGTCGAAGCTGTGGTGGTCCTCTTCGTCTCCAGAGAAGAGAGGGTCGGGCTGCTCTGCAGGAGGTGTTGATTCTCCCGCTGCAATGTGAAGGGGAGATGCAGTTTAACAATGTGTCCACATGTATGTTGTCGCATTGTACATGTTTTCATACAAACAGCATGACTGGGTACATTGTAGCTGTTTGGGAGGAGCTGCCTATTTGATGGGGGACAGTGGACATTTCGACAACAGACGTGTGTGTGTTTGTACTTGTACATTATCAACTCACATTTCCCTGCAATGCCAAATGTGATTGGCCAGTGTCTGCACCCAAGCGGCACCAGTTGTGTCCTGTGTTCTGTTGTAGGTGTTTTGCGGATTGTGTCACATCGTTGTCAATGTAGATGTGCTCTGCATGTGATGTGTGTGCTGCATTTTGGGGGAGTCGCCCCTGCAGCTCAGATTTTGCTGCCCCTTATCCCTTTCATGAGGTGTGCCTTTGACTTCTGTGCTTGTACAGTGCTGACATGTTGCATACTTGGGTACATTGGTCTCTTGGTGGGAGTTGGTGGTCTGGGGCATGGTTTGTCCGCAGATGTGCTCAACTTAATTGTGCATGTGTGCCATTGTGCCCATCTCCCCCGTCCCCCAGGCCCTGGCGTTACTCACCCTGTTGCTGTTGTGTCGGGTCCTGTTGAGCAGTGTCCGGGCCCCAACTCCTGCCACCGTCTGCCCACTGATGACTGTGGACACCATTTCCTCCATGTCGTCCAGCTCCTCCTGTGGCGCTGGGCTCCCACCTCCAGTCTGCATTGCTGCCTTCAGGTTGTTGGCAAGTTTCAGCTTGGTTTTGCGCTTGACATCATTCCAGCGCCTCTTGACCTCGTCCATTGTCCTCTTTAGCACTCCGACTGCATTCACCTTGTCCACGCTGGACTGCCATAGTCCATTTTTTGTTGCCAATGACACAGTGGAGGTGACGAACAGTTGTTGATGGTGTTCTGTCACCTCCGTTATCAGGATCCTGTTTTCCTGCGGACTGAACCGCTTCTTCCTACTCTTCTTGTCCTTGCCCTTCTCTGACCCCGAAGTCCCAGGATGGTCCTCCGGGGGCTTGTGGGGTTCTGGTTCTCGTCCGTACTTGCTCCGGCAACGTCCATTGTGCTTCGCTGTTGTTTGGCATTTGTTTGTCTGTTTTTTTTCTACTTTTATGGCGATTGTTCCCGCCTGACGCATGTGAATTGCAGGCCTGTAGCTGGGTTTCGCTGATTTTCGTATCGCGATTGGCCTCATCGCAGCTTTTTTTGCGTTCTTGTTTCGCATTTTTGCGGCGTGGCGTTGATTTTAACACGGTCAGTTGACGCGTTATCTGGAGACTATCGCATGGTACCGCCGTGTTCTGAATACTTGGTTAACACGGCGTAAATTTCCCGCGATAGACTGCGATGTTGAAGGTTGCGTTAAGTTACTTTTGCGATGGTTATCACACGTTCTTGAGAATATGCCCCTTAGGGGTATATTCACAAGAACGTGCGATAACTACCGCAAGAGTAGCGTAACGCAACTTTCAATATCGCAGCCTATCGCGGGAAAATAACCCCGTGTCAACATGGAATTCACAACAAGGCGGTAGCATGCGATAGTCACCAGATAACGCGTCAAATGTCAGCGTGAAAATCAATGCCACGCCGAAAAAATGCGAAACGCGAACGCGAGAAATCATGCAATGAGGCCAATCGCGGTACAAAAGGTAGCGAAAAGCAGCCACAGGGCTGCAAATCCCACGCGTCTGGCGGGAAATTGCACCATAAAAACCACAGAAACAACACACCAGAAACAAGCCAAAGCACGTAGCAACATGGATGCACCCTGACCCAGCGCAGAGGTCAACGCGAACCCCACAACCCCCACAGACCACCAGCAAAGAACAACGGGGTCGGGGAAGGCCAAGGAGAAAAGGGGAGGAAGACGGGGTGCAGACCGCAGGAAAACAAGACCAGCGCCACGGAGTCACAGAACACTACCAGCAACTGACCCACAAGCAGACCACCTGGAATGCAGTTGGAGTGCCAAGGAGGCCAATCCAGGAGACCAAGATGCGCTGCCAGGACGTGACAACCTAAACCAGGCACAAACCCGCTGCCAAAAGGAAGGCAGCAACGGCGACAGGAGGTGGCAGTCCAGCGCCACAGGAGGAGCTGGAGGAAACCCAGGCCACAGTCATCAGTGTGGAGACGGTGCAAGGAGGTGGGAGTACGGACACAGCTCGACAGGACCCGACACAACAACAACAGGGTGAGGATCCAACAGGGACTGGGGGGATGGGGGGTGATGGGCACAATGGCACACTTGCACAACGAAGTGTAGCACACTGCACACCCACAATTACCCAGGGACATGTCCCCCATCCCCGTGGCACACTGCAGCACACACACATAGCAATCACAGCACATACCATGACAATGTGGCACAAAGTGCAACACCCACACTGCAGAACAGGGGACACAACTGGGTCCGCCCATGCGCAGAAACAGAACAATCACATTGGACAGAGCAGGGAACTGTGAGATGCATATCTACGGCTACAACCCCACATCAGCCATGTAGGCCAAATGTCCACTGTCCCAACTCAAATAGCCACCACCACCCAAACAGTCACAATGTACATTGTCACACAGTCTGCATGTCGACAAGAACAAGGCGCCAACACAACGCCAACATGCACCTCCCCTTCACAATGCAGAGGGACAAACCACACCTCCAGCAGGTCAGAACAGGCAACCCATCAGTGATGCCGGAGATGAACACCACACCTTCGACACCGACGCCCTACAACAGCCCATGGACATTCCACACAACCCACCACCAGGACCAGGGCAGACAAGCTACTCAGAGGAGAACCCAGCCCCTGCAACAGACCACACAGCATGAAGCACCCGCAATCACGGCTGGCTCACAACACTTCACCAACCCACACATGGCACCCCAATGCCAGGTGTCAGAACGCCAAAAGGAGGTGGCCCAACAGGTGCGGGTGTTGCCGAACCCATGGAATGCGAACTGGAACACATACGTGGGTGTCCAATACCCTTCAGGGACCACCTACACCCCACAAAGGAGACCCACACTGCCATAGAGACACATGCAGATGCACATACCCAGTACAGAACCACGCCCAGGGGCACGCACATATCAGTCACACACCCACGTTGGCTCTGCGTATGACGGCACAGTCCACTCCCCTTACGAATTGAGTGGGTGACGACAAAGCTACATGTCCAGGTTCTAGCTCGCTGCCTGCGGTGACATGTCTGCGTCCGCTGTACACAGCACAATGTAATGTCGTAGGGCCTAGGGCACCCATGCATACAACAAGACCACAGGGACACATGCACATATCATTTTGAACTGGCTACGGGCACGTGCGCCTGGCCCCATTATTGGCAGGGCCACATGTACAGTGATGCCTGAGCTGGATGTGTGTGGGGTGAGTATAAGCCAGCCCGCACGGAGTGCTTGGTGCTGGCAACAACCTGAACAGTGGACACCAGTGTAATGGAAACCGAAAACACCAGCATAACAGAGTTAACTGCAGAGCAACATGGAGGGATCCGGAGTAAGGACAGAGGTCACCCAATATTCAGTCAGGAGGTTCCGTGAGTTGCAGTGCACTGAGGTAGGGGCACTAGAAAAGAGCGCGCTCATCTGAAGAAATTGCTAGGATTGTGTCCCTTCGGGTTAGTCCTGATGCAGATGCAGTGGGGTGTGTTACACCTGCATCAACTTCCTCATCAACGTCCCAGGTCTCCCACACTGCCTGAGGTGACAGGTGCGTCCGCAGTCCACAGCGCAATACCCAGTAATAGATCCGGATGTGTAGCTTGACTACCACCACCAGTCTGCATTCCTGCCTTGGGGCTGTTGCCTCCTGCCCTCCCATTGTCTGTACCTTCTCCCGTCCGCACACTTGACACATCTTCCTCATCATAGTCCCAGGTCTTCCCCACTGCATGAGGTGACATTGCTACGCAACCTCACAACAGCACAAAACTCAATCAGTAACGGACAATAGCTTGCGGTGCACTGAGTCACTGGCACCTGGAGTGCTGAGCAGGGTATCAGGCTGATGATGGCATCCACGACAGGTCTGAGCAACTCCGTAGGTCTGTCAGGACCACCGGTTTGACTCTGGCAGATGGCGGTTGGAGGTGGTCCTTGCGGTGGTGGCGTGTACCTCCTGCAGTGATGCGACGTCCAGGCCGGTCAAGACTCGATGCTATGTGTGGGCCCTGGTGGCCCGCAGTTGAGGCCGGAGGTTGCGGACAGCGCAGGGCCACAGGCACATGGCGTTGATGACCCCAAGACCATCGCTACAGAGGCCATTCAATGTCTCAGAAGAAGGGGTCCCAGGCCTGAGCAGCACAGAGTTAGTGGCCCCCGGATGCACTGCGGCCGGCACAGGCACCCAGCCACGGGACGGTGACTTACGGTGCAGTCAGATGGGCCATGCGACCTGAGCGGGTCCCCATCAATGTCCGAGGTGTATGTTGCGGAGGGTTGCGGGGGACAGTGGAAGGTGTCCTCCAGGGCATGATGCAGAAGGTCTGATGTTATCTGGAAGCAGTAAATGGAGGAGTGGAAAGCGCAACCCTCGTTTTCACCAACAATTCGGTATCAGCTACATGAGGATGAAAACTAGCCCCTATTCCATAGACTCAAACGCCACCAATGTACGACCAGTGAGTGTCCATGAATGTTGGGGAACACACTTAGTGGCACAGGTGCTGAGAGCGGATGCAGTCTGCGATGATGCCGGTACACAGATGTGAACTCCAACATTGCCAAATCAAGACTCTGTGACCTACTGAACCGCAGTGTAGGCCGGAGGCAGCGGTCAGCAGTGGCCCACAGCCACATGTCGTTGGCTCACGAGGCACAGAGTTAGTGACACAGTGGCAGTTGTCGGTAGTGTTCAATCACCTCCGTAACGATGATCCTGTTCCCTCTGGACTGCAACGCGTCATCCTCTTACGCCTCTCCGTGCGTGCGATGAAATGTATTCTGCCTTTTGAATTACCGATGTTCAGTTCCAAATCTGTGATCCCACTCGTGCGCAGCGTAGGCCGAGGGCAGTAGTCCGCGTAGGCCCACAGACACGTGTGGTTGTGATGCCATACACAGACTTGTTGCCACCACATCGAAGGGTGTATAGTGAATTGTTCTCTGCCTTAAATAATGTTCACTGCCATGGTGTATTCAAGACTCAGTTCCAAATGTGTGACCTACCTGACCGTGGTGTAGGCCTGAGGCAGCGGTCAGCACGGCCCATTCACCGAGTGTCGCCGGCATAGGTTGGATGGCCCCACCGGCCTGCGTAGTTCAGGTTCAGTGGCACCACGTGTTCGGTCACCTCCGTGCATGTGACCCGGCATTCGTCCGGACTGAGCCGCATCTTCCTCTTACACCTCTCCATGCGATCACTGGTGTGGACTCTGCCATTCGTGCTTTGCGACTAGGTGCTGGATGTGTGACCTACTGGTCCGCAGGGTAGTCCTGGTCCATCATCCACGTGTTGCCGGCTGGCGTTGAACAGGGTTAGTGGCACCACGTGTCGCCGGCTGGCCTTGAACAGGGTTAGTGGCACCACGTGTCACCGGCTGGCGTTGAACAGGGTTAGTGGCACTACGTGTCGCCGGCTGGCCTTGAACAGAGTTAGTGGCACCACGTGTCGCCGGCTGGCGTTGAACAGGGTTAGTGGCACCACGTGTCGCAAGGTGCCCATATGGAACTATGCCTCACAGTTCGGGGGGTCTGGTGCTGTGGCCGCTGGCCCGGATTTGGGGTCACTGCCATTCATGACTCAGGACACAGTTTCACACATGGGACCTACTGGTCCGAAGAATGGGCTGAAGGCGGCAGTAGAGTGCGTCAACAAGAAAGGAGTAAGGCGGGCCTGTGTCGTGGAGGCCGTGATGGTCTGAGGAGGCTTGCAAGGTCGCGGGCCTCGGGCTTGGAGCTTGCGCCGGCACGTGGTGGGCCCTCCTTGACACACGCCGGTGTCGGTAGGTGATCAGTGTGGCCTGGCTGCGCAGGGGCGGGCCTGATGGGTTTGTGGTCCAGCGTGCCGGGGTCCGGCAGGCGCACAGCAGCGCAGGCAACTCCGCTCACGAGGACAGCGTCGGCCTTGTGGCGGGGTGGGAGGCGCCGCCCTGGCAGAGACGTGGGTCTTTCCAGAAGAGGACCACGCCCAGGCCTATGTGCTTTTTATTCACACCCCTACACTGGCGTGGTGTACGCCGGGCCATCCCACTCCGGTGACACTTAGGGGGGGCGTAACAGGCAACATTTCCGCGAGGTCCCCCACTGGCTGGGGTGACATGGTGGCGTCCACTGTCCACTACACTCCATACACAAGCGGTGTATGTCGCAATGGATATGGGTGTGTTCTGCATACTGCGGTGTGTCCAGCACATCTCCACCACTCTTGGCATTGTGAACTTTCCCAATCATGGTTCTACTGCATCCTTCACACATGTCTGGTTGCCACCTCTCCCCACATTTGGCTATTATGTGGCTGAGGTGCCATGCCGTTGCTGGCTCATGTTCAGGGCTTGCCCATGTGAACATTGTAAGTTGTTCTGTCGTGTCTGGTGGGTGGGCATGTTGTTGTGCCTGTTGTATGGGATTTTGTGACGTGTGCATTGCCAGAGTTGTGAGTTGCATGGTTGTGGAGTTGAGGTGTGTGGGGTGTTCATTTGGATATTGTCAAGGGGCTGTGCATTTCCCTTGTTGCCATCCTGGGAACGCTGGTTGATGATGGACTGTCGGAGGATGAAGGTATCATGCACACTGGCTGTGTATTTGAAGGCGACATTGTTGGGGGTTCCACGGTGTTCTGTTGTTGCCTGCACATTGATGTGAGACGTGTGCTTCCTGTTGTGGTGATTGTGTGCTGTGTCACCAGGGGGCACAGGTAGTACATGTGTGCTGTGTATTGCCCCCAACACGTGCGTGCATCCTGCTTGAGCGTGTGGTCCTTGCTTGGTCTCCAGCGGATCCTGCGCATTGTGTTGTACGTATGGGGACTGGGGTACCAGGGTGATGGTGATGTCCAGGACAGGTGTGGGGGACTTGGATGTGGCTGGCTGTGAGACTCCTCCGACTCTGGCGGGTTTTGGTTGGGGGGTACCAGGGGCCAACAGGTGCAGCCAAGCCAGCAGCTTTGTGTGGGGTGTGATGTTGGTTGTCCGCTGTGTTGGTGCCGTAGGCCTGTTAGGCGATGATGGTCAGGATGCGTAGGATGTTTGTCACTTTCAGCCTGTAGTGGATGGTGACATTGTCAGATGTTGGGTCTGTGCGGCTGGTACACTTCCTGGGGGTCCACTGTCTTTGTCTGCGCTGCGTCTGTGGTGGTCCGGGGGGGTGTTCCGGGTGTGGGTTGGGGTCCTGGGGTGGTGGCGGTGGGTGTTGTGGCCCTCTAGGGTGTCTGGGCCGCATGATGAGTGGCTCCATGGCATCTGTTGCCCTTCGGATGTGGCCCTGGGCTGTGCTCCTTTTTGTGGTGCTGGCTGCCGTCCGACTTTACACCAGGTCAGAGCAGGTGTAAATTTCCTGGTGCTAACGCGCCTTATCGCCTGTTTTGTGTTCTCATCGCCGATGTGGCTGGTCGTTGTGAATGTTGAGGTGTGATGTTGTCTCGACTTTTGGCACGGGAACGCCTACTCTGCATCTCATTAGCGATATTTGCGGGGGACCTCTGTGGCGATGTTTTTTGCGGCTGCTATCGCGGGTAAACTGGTGCTGTGGGCTGTTAACACCGCCTTGTGAATGGGGAGGTAAATTTATCACGACCTTGGCTGCGATAAAGTGCCGTTAATTCGGCGATAGCTCCTTGTGAATATGCCCCTAAGTCTTTTCCCGTCTTTGAGAAGTTTTTAGATCTAATATTCCCGCCCCTAGCTAGAAGTCTGTACATACGTCTCTGCCACGGGTCTCTCTCTCTACGATCGTTCACTTGTAAATGGTATATGAAGCAAGACTCTATTACGTGTCCAGCATGTGGCCTGAATGATGAAGACGAGATACATATAATGTTTTTTTGTCCTGAATACTGTAATGTACGTCGCAAATGGATTGTGCCCATTTGCCACGCCATGGGAACCTACAGACACTTGGTAGCTTTTAGTATTTTAAAAAGCAATACAACTCCAAAAATAGTATTTGCAGTTAGTACATTTTTACAAGCAGTATGGTTGAAGAGAATTAAAATTCTAAAGCCTACTGCTTAACGTTGTGCTAACTGAACAAGTTTTTTAATTATCTTGCCCTTTGCACATGACTATTTGTTGCACTATGCATGGCCACTTTTTTGACTTATTGCACTGTTTTTTTATTGCTTCTGAGGGAATGTTGGTTTATGAAATAGCATGATATTGCTTGGATGTTCTTATTTTAAGAGACTGATGATGTATTTTTATTTGATTTTATTCTAGAACATGAGATGATTACTGTTATTTTATACATTTTCTTTTAATGTGGGATGAAGTATAAAAGGATTGATATGTATTATTACAGTATATGTTTTAGTGCTAATGTATTTTTGGATGTGTACATTGTGATGGTTAACTGTAACCGAATAAAGTATTACTACAACTACTACCCGGGGAATCCCAAATTGGTGCTGAGGACATATATGTTCTTAGTGCTATTTTCAATACTTTCAGCCTAACTTTTTTGAAGTATTTCGGGTCCCCATAATTGAACAAAAAATAGCTCTGCCCCAATCCACTAAGCATTGCCTCATATAATCTACCCATTGATGATCGGTCTGGTTTATTAGCCAACATACAGAAATTCTTAAAATGGAATGCATAGCAATACATCTGGAGGTCAGGGAGAGCCAGACCCCCAGCCCCCAGCTTTCTCCTCAGTTTTGAAAAGCGATTGGCACATCCTAAGTTACAGTGAAAGGGAATTCCACAGTTTGGGGCATAGGTAGGAGAACGAGCGGCCTCTTGTACGAGCAGGACGGAATCTGGGCACAGAAAACAGAGAAAGGCTAGCTGATCTCAGCTGCCGAGTGGGCATGTAAGGTTTGACCAGGCTTTTATGTAGGGGGGTGCCAAACCATGTTTGGCCCGGAACATGTAGTCACTTGGGCTTTGAGGGAGAGATTGTTATCAATAGTAAAACCCAGGTTCTTAACTTTAGGGACCGGAGCATGTAGAGGTCCCAAAGTGGCAGGCCATTGGTTAGTTCCCCAGAGTTCGGGATTGTTTCCCAGAATAAGAACCTCTGTTTTAGAACCGTTCAGCTTCAAGGCATTTCTGGACATCCACAATGAGATATTACTCAGTCCGAGCTGGAGCAAGGAAGCGTCCTGATGCTGAGCGGCAGAAAGAGAAAAGATGATCTGGGTATCATCTGCATAGGAAAATATAGTCAGTCCTGACTTCTCCGCAATGTCAGCCAGAGGGCAAACATAGAGGTTAAAAAGCAAAGGGCTTAAAATCGAGCCCTGCGGCACTCCTGAAGATAAAGCTGCTGGATTCGATTTAGTGGCGAGGGAGAAGACTTGGAACGAGCAACCTTTTAAAAAAGAGATCAGCCTCCTCAAGGCCACACCCTCAATACTTGATGCTTCAAGACGATCAGCCAAGATGGAATGTGAGACTGTGTCAAATGCCACACTCAAGTCTAGTAAAAAAAGAGCTGCCGAGTCACCACCATCAAGCTGCTGCCTGAGATATTCCGTGACCCCAAGCAGAGCTGATTTGGTGCTGTAGCCAGATCGAAAGCCAGACTGTGATGGATGAAATAAATTGTGAATCGCCACGTGAGAGGAGAGTTGGGAGTTGATATGTCTTTCCAAAACCTTAGAGAAAACAGAAAGGAGGGATATAGGACGGTAATTTGACCAGCAAAGAGGATCAAGACCGGTCTTTTTCAGTAAAAGAAGCACAAGAGCATGTTTCCAGTTCTGAGGAACGTGACCTGAGCTTAGAGAGCCATTGAGAAGATTAAGAATCACGCTAAGGACTGATTCGTACAGAAGCCTGAGCTTGGATGCGGGAAGAGGGTCAAGTGGGGAGCCGGACTTGATAGTTCCAAGTAATTATTGGAGAGTGGCCAAGTCCAGTGGGAGCCAGGCCCTGATATGTCGAGACTCAGCAGAAGAGGAAGCCTGGGAAAGTGTGTCAGCCTGATCAACAACATAAGAGGTAGCAGGGAAGGTAAAGTTACCTTGATGGAATGAGTCTGAATCAAGTTGGCGGTGAATGAACTCTACCTTATTAAGGAAAAACGTTGCTAGTTCATTACACTGATGTTGCGTGAGTGAGGGAGGAGGCAGAAAAGTACTAGCTGCTGAAAGTTCTTTCACCACTTTAAACAGGGTTTTCTGGCAGTGTTGGGAATTCGTGATCCTTTCCGTAAAGAAGGTGGCGCGAGCTGATCTACACAGAGCATGGTATTTTTTCAGTGCTGCCAAATAAACCAACTTAGCCACTGCCTCTCTAGGACTTTGCAGTGTTTTTTGTCTTGTTTGAGAGAGTCAGTGAACCAAGGGGCAGGAGGGAGCATTCTGAGTTGAGGTTTGGCTAACAGAGGAAGGGTCGAATCAATAGCCTCCAAGAGCCAATGATGCACAGAAATTTGGTCTGGGTCAGGTTGGGATGTAAGGATAGGGATTTTGTTTAAGAGCCATTCATTAAGCATCGACACATATGCTTGGACCAGTTCCTAGATTTTTGCGTTAAAGTCGGTCGGGTAGGAGGGGCCGGGAGGGATTTGATGGTAAACTGAACTGCAAAGTGATCAGTCCAGCAGAGTTGAATAGGCAGTGCAACAGACAAGGTTAATGGATTGGAAAAAATGGGGTCCAAAAGGTGCCCTGCTGAGTGAGTCGGTGAGGAATTAAGAAGCCGAAGATTAAGAGTGTTCAGGTCTTCTACAAGACCTGATGCTGATTTATGGTTGGGGTCCTCAAGATGAAAGTTGAGGTCACCAAGCACAGAAAAATTGGCCACCCGTAGAATATGGGGAGCCAGTGAGTCAACAAGGGCAGAGCCCCAGTTGTAAGAAGGCCCAGAGGGGAGATAAATAAGAGCACCCGAGAAGGTGAATTTAGGGGGAAAAGGAATGGAAAAGAGCAAAACTTCGCAGTTAGGAATCTGGAGTTCCACAATTTTACAATTGTGGAGTTTTTTAAAAACAATGGCGATACCACCACCTATTTTATGGGGTCTATTTATACCTAGCAGTGCAAAGTTGTCAGGGAGTGCAGCGATCACATCAGGCGAGGACCCATCATGAAACCAGGTTTCAGTTACAAAAAAAACACATCAGGGTCAACATCAACAAGAAAGTTAAATAAGCTGATGTTTGGGTAGGGAGTGGAAGTTAAGGCTGAAACAGCAGAATTCGTAGGGTATATGAGAGTCAACCTCAGCATTTGTCGGGGGCATGGTGTATCCACCCTGGCCAGATGGTCCGAACCCATTCACTGCTGGGAGTTAAGGGTGCTATCAAACTAGCAACTAGTGCAATACAAAGGACAAGTAGCAGGATCAAAGACCTGGCAGCAAGCATTAGGAATGGGTCTGAGCTTGGAAAGGGCCTGAGAGGAATAGGTTCTGGGGGGTTTACTGAAAAGGAGCAGGGGTTCTGGCCCCTGGCCCCGGCCAGACGCAGACGGGTGGAGACGGCTTGCCTTTGCCTCACAAGCCATGCGCATCCGCTGCGCGTGTCCGCTGCGCGTCCGCTTCCGCATAGTTTAAATAGTGTGGTTGCGGTAAACACTAGCCCGCACACCACTGGATATGCCTGAATGAAGGTTGGAAGCAGACAGGGGTGGCCAGAATGGCATCTCAATGCCCTCCGCACAAACGGCACACAGCTGTGACGGAACAGGGCAGGAGCCACTTCAGGCCAGGAAGAGTCGCTGAAATGCGGGAAGGAGTGGTAAAGTGGAATGATGGCGATCAGCGAGGAACACAAACACACAAAACAACACTGTAATACACCACTAAAAAATAAGCCCCAATGCAATGCATTTAAAAGGGATAAAAGGAGCAACTAAAAGCACTAAAAGCAAATAACAGCGGGCGCTAAAAAGTAAAGTGTGGCTAGGAGGAAACTGTGCCATGCGTCAGCAGCAGGCTTACCAATGTCCGCTGCGCATCCGCTTTGGCATAGCCTTAGCGGCCCAGATAAAACTCCCAATCCTACCCTGTAATTTAGCAATACCCTCTCTCGGTAAAGTAAGAAATATGGAGTTAAAAAGGAAGGTGATTTTTGGGAGGATAATCATCTTAATCAGGTTAACTCTACCATAGATATTAAGTGGCAGGTTAGACCATCTCACTAGAAGTTTCTCAATCTCTTGGCTCACTTTTTTGCCAATTGACCCGTGGAATGTCCTCAAGTTTCTGAGTTATTAGGACTCCCAAGTATCTCATCTGGGATTTCGCCCCCTGGCTAATCGAACCCTGGTTCCAATCCATAACTTCAGTTTTATCCACGTTTACCCTATACCCAGATATCTTGCCAAATTCAACGGCCCTCTCCATCAACCTAGGCATTGCAAGTTGCGGGTTTGTTTTGTACATTAATATATCATCCGCGTACAGGGCTAATTTGACCTCCAATCCAGCCGACTTAAATAGAACTATAGTAGTATTGGCTCTGATCTGGTGCACCAAGGACTCGATATAGAGATTAAAAAGGAGGGGAGATAGAGGGCAACCCTGCCTCGTACCTCTGGTTATCTGGAAACAGTCTGTTAGTTCTCCATTTACCAATACTCTTGCTGTGGGGGACCTATACAAATTTTGTATTAAGCCTATTATATTTTGAGGAAATCCAAAGATATTCCCAGTGGACTCTATCAAAAGCTTTAGCTGCGTCCTCAGCCACTACTGTTAAAGAGACTTCAGAACTTCCGCCGCATCTATGGCCCCCATCAACAAATGCGTAGGCTCATTTAACTGCCGCCCAGGGATAAAGCCCCTCTGATCAGCATGAATAACACTTTTAATAACTCCACCCACTTCTGGAGGCCAATATCCCTGAAAAGATCTTATTATCTACATTTATTAGGGATATTGGTCTATAGGATTCTATTTTAGCAGGGTCTTTATCTGGTTTCAAAACTATGACTACAGTTGCTTCTGACCATGAAGCCAGGGCCTCTTCCCCTTTTATATATAGTGCATTGAACAACTCCTTTTGTATGGGGATTTGTTTCTCTATGATTACTTTGTATAAATCTGATGGAAGGCCAAGAGCGAGCTACATCTCTCACAATATGAAAAATGCTTCAGCTTACTCACTCTCCATCTGTCCTGGATTTTCTTTGCGAGCTGGGACTCATACTCTGCCTACAACTCCTCCAGTTCTCCTCGCAGAGTAGATATTCTAGGTGATCCCTTTAATAAAGCCTTCTGAAGATCTGTTTCTTTCATCTTAATTTTTGCATGAAACATCTCTTCCCTCTTTTGTGTAGCTCGTCTCCTACCAATCATTATACTTCTAATTACTGCTCTTAGGTACGCCTTGTACAAATCCCATATTATTTGTTTATTTGTAGGCTAGCAGAATCTTTATTAAACACAAAATTGTCAATGGTCTTATCTGCCAAGTCTACAGCCACCCCCTCATCCAACAATATAGTTCTATCAAGAGTCCACCTTCTCTATCCCTGCTGTTTGTGATCCCTTAAATGTAGGGCCATGGGAGAGTGGTCTGAAATGAACACTGGGACATGAGCCACTGACTCAACTTCGTCACATAGAGACTGATCGACCAAAAAATAATCTATACGTGAATGATGACCATACTTTTTACCATAAAAGCTAAAGTCTCTGGCTACACCCTTCTTCCTGCGCCAAATAGCTGATAGATTGAGTTCCGCCATCATGTCCTTTAGCTTACGCAATGTCTTAGGGGAGCTTATATATTTAGCCCTTGATGTTCTATCAAGGTCTTTATTTAATATAATATTGAAATCTCCTCCAAGGATAATGGGGACAGATATCTCCAAGAAGCTGGATTGCAGCCTCTCCAATCCATCTGGAATACCGCTATTTGGACCATAATAAGTTGCACAGGCTATCTGTCTGTCCCGAATGCCCAGGATAGCCACCAACCATCTACCTGAGCTATCGGAATCATACTCCAATAGATTTATTCCAGAGTTTTTCCTAATGACTAAAGCCACCCCTCTAGTGCTACCCCTTTGATCCAATCACACTACTTCCTGCACCCACCGTAGCTTACTAAAACAATATCTACTATCTTTCCTCTCCAGGTGGGTCTCTTGAAGCATTATGAAGTGTGCAGAGAATGGTGGCAGAGTATCTCTGAGATACTCTGCCACCATTGCCTGTTTTCCCTTTTATCTCAACCCATTAACATTCCAGGTTATTATCTTAGCCCTCCTATCCATTTTCATTGCCTTGTACCCAAAGGAGACCTCTCTGTAAGCTCTCTTGCTTGACCTTATATAATGGGGACCTCCCTAAGACTACTATGCTATTACTACTAACGCGTGAGATGAGGACAACTTTTTAGTTTTTTCCCCCTATGCCCCCAGCACCCCGTGCTCCCCCCTTACCGTTGGAGAACCCTCCCTCCTATCCTTAGGCGATATCGTCCACCATTCACAAGCTCCCTCCCGCGGAAAACTGTGCATAACTCTGTCACACGTGCTGGACACACATAGCCCTGTACATATCATCTACAGATCGAGTTTACATCTCCTCTGTCTTGGAAAGGACACCTATGTTCCAGAGGCGACAGCCGAGGTCTCATCCATCTGAGCTATCAGAGCATCCACCTCCTCTGGATCCCGCAAACTGTACATCTTATTCTTCCACATAATCCTTAACATCGCAAGAAATTTCATCTGACCCTTGGCCCCCTTCCTCTGTAAGTCGTTTATCCTGGTGCCCAGTTCCCATTGTCTCTGTGCAGTCCGCTTACCGATATCAGACCTCATTTGGTAGATGATTTCCTCATGCTTTAGGGTTTTCTCCCTCAGTGCATGGCCTAAAACTAGCTCTTTAATTGTGTAGGTAAGAAAATTAATGAGGATTTTTCCTGGGGGCTTTCCTGTTGGCTGTTAATTTAAACAGATCTCTGTGCACTCTTTGGATCTCTTTAGCCAGGTTCACATCCAGTCTGTCCAGCAGGAGTCCCTCTTTTAATAATTTACAAACAAAAGCTTTCACATCCCCTTTCTCTGCACCTTCCGGGATATTCAATAATCTCAGGTTATACTGCCTTGAATGATTTTCCAATCTTTCAAGGTCATGTTGCAGAGCCTCATTCTGCAGCTTCAAGGCCTCAATATCTCGAGAGTTTTTATTCACCGTTGCTGATATTTCTTTCACATTCTTTTCTAGAGTCATGATGCGTTCAGCGAGACTGTCCAGTTTTTCCTCCAACATCGCACATTTATCCTGTTTGCTTTTCTGATTTACTTCTGATATCTCGAATTTCTTTACTATATCTTACCTTAAATCCAGCATTGTTTTTTCTAAGGGATCTTGTGCTCATTCTTCAGCATGAGGGTTAACTTTCAAGACTCGTGGGCTAGTTCCATCGAGGCTTCTGTGGTGCTATACCCTTCCCTTTGGCGTCCTGCACTCTGTCCCCCCTCATCTAGGTCCACCAGAGGGGGGAAACGGTTGCTAGTGGGGATGGAAGACTCTTTGGTCCTTAACAAAATACTGTGGTCTTGGCCCCCCACCCTATCGCCCACCTGCGACTGTACAGTGGATTTTTCCTGCTCCATGATTTTGAAATAGGAGTTAAGCGAGGGTGAGGACTTAAAGAAAGCAGAACCTTCACTTAACCCGCAACGTTTTGGTCTTCCAGTGCTTTTTAATACTTTTTTATTAGGAACAACAGTTGCCACTTCTTTCATAGGCAACTCTTTGGCCTTTGGGCTCCGTATCTTCCTATCAGGTGCAGACCTCAACTGAAATCTATTTTTTACTAATGGTGGAGGAGGTCCATCCGTAGGGGAGGCCCTTTCAGCAGTACTTTCAGGGCTTTGCTGAGGTACACCTTTATTAATGTTGTTTATTTCTCCTCCAACCCTCACTGAACCCCCAAGAGAACTTAATAGTACCTGTGAAGAAGATCCTTTTTCCACAGACATTTGGTGCTTCTCCCTAATGCCTGTACTCCTCTTATCAACCTTCTTATTGATCTTCTTAGGGACAAGCAATGTCAGGCGTGTCCTGGGCTCCTCTGCACATACACATACACATTCCTTCTTCAGCTCCGCTCCTCCATGTAACTGACAGCAACCTGCTGTGCCCGCGACTGTGCTGACTCTACCGGAACCAACCCAGAAGCTAATTCGGACTGCAGCAGCATGAGAGCGCTGCAGCAGTGCTGACGCCACGCTCCACCAACAGTCTCCAGACCGCCTGGTGCCAGAACCCATCTGCCGAGCCCAGGAACTCTACAGAGGAGACCGCTACTGCCGGTATGGGTTTCCTCACTCTCTCCAACCTACTCAATCTCAATGCACATCAAGAGGGGAGAAAGCCCCTCACTAACACGGCCAAAAGGAAATACAGCACCCTCCCGCAGGCAAAGAACTACCACGACCGGGGTCAGCCCGCTGCCATGTTCCCCGCCCTATATTATTTTTAACACTTTCAATTAATTTTTTGTGGTCATGACTTTTTATTGCAAAAATCAACAACACAGTAGACAATCTGAAGAACAGATAAAAATGAGAAGAAACTGTCAAAAATCTGTGAACTCGAAAACATGAGGTGCATTAATACCTTGCTTTTTTCATGAGTACTGGTAGGGTGACCATTTCCCTCCAGGGAATTATGGATAGTTTCTAGTCCTGGACTTTTGTGTGCTAGCCTAATGAATTATGGGTGTTCTGATTTGTATTTGCTTCCGTTAAAGTAGTTAGACTAACACACCAGAAATCAATGATTTGTAGGTGAAAAGTTCAAGACTGGCGACTAAGTTAGGCACCATAATTGGAATCAGGGTGCACCTGCAACTTGTGAGATTTTTGTATGCACAAGGATAGCTTTCTTTGACTTTCTTCAACGCACTTACATTTGCAAAAGAAATATTTACAAAAGCCCTAATTTTCATGTGGAATTTCAGCTCATGTGGAACTTTGAGATGTTTGCATATTTTTCAGAGTATTTGAGATAAATACTCTCGGACCTGGCCCTCTCTGCAGGGTCATCCCACACCTTTTGCCTTCACCTTTCCTGCTTTCTGAACCCGTTTTTGTTGGCTTTTAGACTCTGCACACTGTAACACTGCTAATCAGTGGTAAAGTGCTTGTGCTCACAGCCGTAAACCTGGTACAATTGGCTTACACCTAATTGGCACATTTAATTTACTTGTAAGTCCATAGTAAATTGGTGCTACATGCACCAGAGCCTGTGAATTAAATGCTACTAGTGGACCTGCAGCACTTAGTGTGCCACCCATTTAAGTAGCCTTTTTAAACATGTCTAAGGTCTACCATTGCAGCCGCTATGCAGTTTTTAACTGCCATTTCGACCTAAAAATAACCTTTCATCAGGCCTAAACCATCCTTTTTAATACATATAAGTCACCCCGAGGTTTGTCCCTAAATAGCCAAGAGAGCAGGGTGCAGTGTATTTAAAATGTAGGACATGTACTTTTAAGTTTTACATGTCCTGGTAGTGAAAAACTCCCAAATTCGTGTTTGAGTATTTAAAAGCCTTCCTCTCTCATTGGATAACATTGGATTGCCAATATTACATTTAGTAAGTGCTAACTTTTGGTTAAGGCAGGAATGTCATGGTTGGTGTCTGATGAATTGTAATTTAAAACTCTCTTTAATGGTAGAATCAGTTGTGAAAATGCCACTTTTAGAAGGTTTTTATCAACGACAAAGGGGGTTACCTGGCTCCTTTGATATTTTTAGCTAAATTTCTTTATAGCTTCTATCAAACAAAACCTTTTTATGTTTGATTTAGGTTATTTATTGACCCACTTGTTTAAGGTTTTTCATATATTTTTGACAACAATTTTCAAAAAGTGGGAAAAAGGGATCCACATAAATTTAAACAATCAAACAGATAAGACATAAAACAATTCACAAATTAACATTCATGGCCAACACATTGAAAAAATACAGCAATTCAGATTTCTGAGAAACACTTATAAATAAGAAGCCCTGATGATAGGCACAGTACTTGAAGCCTGTGCTTTGAAACGCGTTGGCATTCTATTAAAACACTGAGGAACTGCTCAAAATACACAGTCTTTGTGGTTGAGGGACTTGGACTGAAAAATTAACTCCCTCCCGCATGAGGAAAGAAGTTCCCTGTGTTATGTTGGCTACATTGAAAGTCAGAAGGCCAGCTGTCTCTTTAATGAACATGGTGTAAAAAAACAATGTATTCTCCATGAATTGCATGTTCATTGTATGAATTGCTGTATTTTTTCAATGTGTTGTCCATGAATGTTAATTTGTGAATTGTTTTATGTCTTATCTGTTTGATTGTTTAAATTTATGTGGATCCCTTTTTCCCACTTTTTGAAAATTGTTGTCAAAAAATATATGAAAAACCTTAAACAAGTTGGGTCAATAAATAACCTAAATCAAACATAAAAAGGTTTTGTTTGATAGAAGCTATAAAGAAATTTAGCTAAAAATATCAAAGGAGCCAGGTAACCCCCTATGTCGTTGATAAGTATTATGACCCTACCTGCCTCTTGTCCAATGGGCCAAACCCCTTTAGCGGTTTATCTTTTAGAAGGTTGACATTTTCTGCCCTCCCATTTGGTGCCTAAAGCCTGTGCCTGGGTCACATGACTAGGTGTAGTTGGCAGTTGGTCTTTGTGTATTCCTCCCAGACAGCCACACAATAGAGGGTCCTGATATTGGCAGGATGGGCCATCCTGACCTGATGAAGGGGTCTGAACTGTCACCTGTCAAACTTGCACTTTAAAGACACTGCCTCAGCTCACACACAAAGGATTTCACATGAGCCTATTGTGCCTGAAGACAGACAGGGACCAGGCCAGGGAGGCAGGAAATTACAGACACTTTTGTAGAGGGAAGACTCCAGAAGTTTCTTCAAAGTCAAAGTGGGCATCCTTTGATGCAAAACAGGAGAAATTCATATCCATGTGGTGGCTAATTGCACAAATAAGCCCAAAAACCTGGGATCAATACTTGCTTCCCAACATAACCAAACTGTGAGATTTTAGGCAAGCCCTCTTTTTCTTCATCTCCACAAATGACAGCACCTTCAAATACATGAATTCAGTGTGTGCACTGTACAAACACTTCTTGGGGCATATTAGCAAGAACGGCGTTAAAATTATCGCCGCTTTAGCGGCAGGAAACTGCAGCTAAAGCGGCGATAATGGGCTTGATAATATGCCCTTGAGAATTCCAATAGAAGCCCAGGATCACAGCAGAACATGGGCTTCTATTGGTATTCTCAAGGGCATATTATCAAGCCCATTATCGCCGCTTTAGCGGCAGTTTCATGTCGCTAAAGCGGCGATAATTTTAACGCCGTTCTTGCTAATATGCCCCTTGTGTTTATTTTGCTAGGCTATAATGTTGTTCATGTATTAAAAGAATCTAGGACTCATACAGGGTGCCCATGACAACTAACTTTCCACTTAGTTTACTAGTGGCATTGTCAGGGTGGGGGTGTGGTAGCAGCAATGTCATATTTAAAAACTATCACTTTTAAAAGATGCCTCTCAATTCACTGATACAATGTGATGTACTATTGTGAAACACATGAATTTCAAAAAGACCTTCTTATTTTTACATGATGTTTACTGCTCTTAATTTGTTGACTCACCTACCTCTAAAAACCAATAGTGATGGGATCCTGTAGGGTCAAGGCTTTCAATAAGTAGGAGTAGTCGATGTCCGAGGCAAAAAGGTTATCATAAGTCTGATCCCTTGGAGGTGTGCAGAAATGTGTTCTCTCGCGAATGCTAATCGCCCTTTTAAAGCCTACTTGTGGCTGTCAGCAGAGTTTCTGGAACAAGATTGGATTCTAAAGATTTAGTCACTTTTTTGTTTCTCAGGAGGCCTTATCTCTGGTGATATGATTACACACACACACACATATATATTATATTACCTAATGGCAGTCGCAAGTAGGTAGTTATAGTTAGAACTATGTTTCCAGGAAAAGCGTTTTTTGACTTGTATATATCTTTGGCGCGTTTGACGACTCTTCACGAAATTATCCCAAAAAAGTGTGTCAGTGATTCTTGCAGTGCATGGAAAGTTTTGGCACGATCCGTTAAGTGGGGGGCGAAAGGGGGGGGTCAAAAAAGTACATTTCCCATGTTAATTTCCATAGACTCTTTAGACACACCTGCAGCCTGAACCCTGGATGGAATTACAAATTTAGCAGAAAGCTAGCTTTTGGTCCTCAGATTGTGCCTTTTGTTATCTGGTATAAATCTGTCCAGGGGTTTGTAAGATATTAAAGGAATTCCAGATTTGTATATCTGTGGCCCCGAATATTTCGGGACAATTTTGCGATGAGTGGCGAATGCGCATGCCAACAGCAATGCTGTGAATGGCTGGCCGTAACCTGAGCAAAGAGTTTTGACCACCATTTTAGTTCATCGGAACAGTCCCCAGGGCTCAAGCAAAATGGCAGAAAGTGGTATAAGGGGTCAGGTCTGATGTGACCATACCACATGGCTGGAATAAAAGGGTCTTTTAGGAACCCCTGATGTGTATAATAAGTTTTTTTTACTTGTGCAAAGTTTGCAAATTCACCACAACCATCAGCGTAGCCGCCATGTAATCTCGTGACAAATTTGCAAATATCCCTGAAATGTTTTTTAAAAATACATTCACAGACTCATTTAGACACTAATGCATTTACTCATAGATGCACTCAGAGACTCATGCACCCAGTCACACATCTACTGAGACACCCATGCACACACTCATGTACCCACTCAGAGACTCATGCACCTGCTCAGATACCCACTCAGAGACTCATGCCCACTCAGAGACCCACTCAGAGATTCATGCACCCAGTCACAGAGTCATTCAGACACTCATGCACCCACTCA
Source organism: Calotriton arnoldi (assembly GCA_963921515.1). Lineage (NCBI taxonomy): Eukaryota > Metazoa > Chordata > Amphibia > Caudata > Salamandridae > Calotriton > Calotriton arnoldi. Next base: position 915,012 of record CAWUFW010001690.1, on the reverse strand, counting down.
AACACCCACTCAGACTCTCACCCACCCACTCACAGGCCAATTCAGAGACTCATGCACCTACTCACACATCCACTCAGAGTCATGCACCCACTTACAGACCTACCTCAGAGTCTCAAGCACCCACACACAGATCCACTCAAAGACTCATACACTCACTCATGGACCAACTCAGATAATCACACAACCACGCACAGACCCACTCAAAGACTGATGCATCCACTCACAAAGACACTCAGAGTATCACGCCCACTCACAGAACCAGAGATGGATGCATCCACTCCCAAAACTCACTCAGAAACTCATACGCCCACTCACACAGACTCACACACCCACTCATATACTCATTTAGAGACTTATGCATCCACTCACAGATCCACTAAGACACTCATGCATCCACTCACAGACCCACATAGAGACTCATGCACCCACTCGCACATCCACTCAGAGAGTCATGCACCCACTTACAGACCCACTTAAAGATTCATGCATCCACTCACAGATCCACTCAAAGACTCATTCATTCACTCATGGACCTGCTCATATACTCACACACCCACTCACAGACACACTCAGAGACTCATGCATCCACGCACACACCCACTCAGAGACTCACGCCCACTCAAAGACCCACTCAGAGACTTATGCCCCCACTCACAGACTCACTCAGAAACTCTTGCACCCACTCACACACTGACTCAGAGACTCACAGTCCCACTCACTCAGACACTCATGCACACACTCACAGATCCACTCAGATACTCATGCAACCACTTGCAGACCCACTCAGAGTCTCATGCACCCACTCACAGTTCCACTCACTCATGCACCCTCTCACAGACCCCATGCAGACACACATACAACCACTCACAGACCCACTCAGAGACTGATACATCCACTCATAGTCCCTCTCAGAGACCCATGCACCTACTCACAGACCCACTGAGACTCATGTACTCACTCACACATCCACTCAGAGAGACATGCACCCACTCACAGATCTATACAGCCACTCACACACCCCTTCCCAAAGTTTACAGGTTACAGTTAAGAAATAAAAAAAATGTAAAACCGTAAAATTTGACTGAAAAAATTAAAGGTTACAGGGACATTAAAGTTACAAAATAGAACATTAAAGCACAATAGAAATTCACTAAAAAAACACAGGTTACAGGGACATTACGGCTACAAAATAGAATTAAAAAAACCTTAGAAATTCACAGAAAAAAACAAATGTTACAGGAACATTATAGTTTGGCTCACATTTCACTCGTACAAAACCATTGAAATTTGGCAGTTATAGTTACCTGAGCTAACTATAACTTACACCTCCACAATGCACTGCTTACGACCTCACATATTACATCACTCATGACATGGTCAGTGACATCACTGATGACATTACTGATGATATCTCAAATGACATCACTGATGACATCATCCACAGAACCACTCACAAACCCACTGACACCCCCAACGAACTGCTCATACATCCACTCTCACTCATACAGCCACTCACATACCCATTCACAGACCCATAAAACCACTCACATAGCCACTCGCTCACCCTTACAGCCACTCACACACCCAATCACTCATACAACCACTGACACAGCCACTCACCCATACAGTCACTTCCACAGTCACTCACTCACCCATACAGTCACTCACACAAACACTTACTCACCCTTACAGCCACTCACACACCCAGTCACTCATACAGCCACTGACACAGCCACTCACCCATACAGTCACTTCCACACCCACTCATACATCTACTCACACACTGAGTCAGTCACCCATACAGCTACTCACATACCTACTCACTCACCCATACAGCCACTCACTCACTCATACAGTTACTCACACACCCCCTCACTTACTCATACAGATACTAACACATCTACTCACTCACCTATACAGTCACCGACACAAGCACACACACACCCATGCAGCCAATCTCACATTCACTAACACACCCCTCACTCACCAATGCACCACTTATGCACCCACTCGCTACCCATACAGCCACTCACACTCCCCATCACTCACATATACAACCTCTCACATACCCACTAACTCACCCATGCAGCCACACAAACAGTCACTCACTCACCCATACAGGCACTCACACAACCACTCACACAGACATGCAACCACTCACACCCATAGAGCCACTCAGACACCTACTCACACATGGATACACACAGTCACATAGCCACTCACATAATATGTGTTACAAATAGTATAACTCATTAGTAGTATAGAAAGTATACTCCTTTAACTTTTGTAGTATCTTAGTATAAATCTTTAACACTCGTAAACCTTTAGGAAACACTCCCAATCACTGGATGATGTCATCAGTGATGTCACTGACCATGTCATGAGTGATGTAGTATGTAAGGTCATAAGCAGTGCATTGCAGGGCGTAAGTTATAGTTAGCTCAGGTAGATATAACTGCTGAATTTCAGTATTTTTGTACGAGTGAAATGTGAGCCTAACTATAACGTCCCTGTAACCTTTTTTTTTTTCCACAGTGAATTTCTACGTTTTAAAAAAAATTCTATTTCCTAACTATAAATTCCCTGTAACCTTTAATTTTTAAGTGGATATATACATATATATACACAAATACATTTTGGAATTGTAAGATGATATGGTTCAGTTTAACACTTCTGCCTCCCTCTTTATGCATTATATATATAAAATCTGTCCTCCATAGTTGCTGTCCAGTACGTTTGCCACCTCAGGGCAAATGCCGGGCAACTGCACATTTCAGTATCCCAACAGCCTCCTTTGCAACAAAGAACAGTGCCCCCTTCCAGACAGATTACAGCGTGCTTTCATTGTGTAGGACCCCTATTGCAAAGGGCTTTTATTGCATATGCCCACATTTAAGATGTGGGGTAATACATATTAAAACCAGTTGGCAAGTGAGTGTGCACACTGTTATTTATTGTATCGGATGCTGAGGAGATATATGTTCATCTATGTCTAAATATATAAATATGTGGAAAGCGCATTCCTCTAGGCCTAAACATAGATTGGGGAGCATATATATATCTTCTACTAAGGTGACTCATACTTTAAACTTAAAATCCAAAACAAAACTATGCAAAATGAATGAACTGTAATTAAATAAAGCGTCGCACAAAAATACCACTGAAACCTCAATATTGTGCTGCCATGCTTCCCATATTGTACCACAGAATTTCATTGTTTATACCACAATATCCTGGAGGGCATTCGTGATGCCCAGCCTGTTCTTCGCACTACAGCAATGATCACCCACCATGATTTCCCTGCTCCTCGCAGGCTCCTTCTCTGCGAACTAGACTCTTCACGCTGGAGTTTAGAAGGTAACTTTTTCAGCGGGAACGACCTGGTTCCTGTATCGAGCCCCGTGCTCCATTGTGGTTGACCTGAACTTGCGACTTTCTCCTTGTCTGGCACAATCAGATGGCCGCGAGTGGCGCTTTGTGCTTTTAGGTGCAATACTAACCATAAATCTTTGAAATTGCATTTCTCCGGTTCTACTGAGTGGATCTTTGCTCTTTTGGTGTCAAATCATTTATTGAATTTTACTCTATTTTGTTAAAGTGGTTTGTAATTTTTCTTGTGTTGTGTTTTCACTTTATTACTATTTGAGTGCTGCATAAATACTTTGCACATTGCCTCTAATTTAACCCTTACTGATTTTGTGCCAAGCTGCCAGAGGGTTAAGCACAGGTTAATTTACTGCCTTTTCGTAGTTCACCCTGACATGGATTGTGGCTGTTGCTTGAGTAGGGTTTCACCCCACTGAACCAACAACCCAATTTCTCACAAATACCGTAAGCTTGTGCAAAAGCAATGTACAGATTCACACACCTCTACCTAACTTCGATGGGACAGATCAAAAACTGTATTGTGATTTATGGAAAAATAAACAAAAAAAATTCAAATCCTCTGCAATAAACATTCATTTTTTCAAAGGCTAGGTAAGCCTATGCCACAAGCCATGCACACACATGGACAGTATTAATCTGCAGCGATTATTAAATTATTATTATTATTGCTGACCCTACTGTTAAGTATATTGTAACAGTTATCAGACAGTAGAAATCTCTTAACTTTATACTTTAGCATATCAAAGTAGAGATAAAACAGTATCATATTGTTTATAAAATAGTATGGAGAAATCACCATGATTAACATCGCTATAGCCATTTCCATTTTTCACATTCTGGCACAAGTAAATTTCAATACAGGATAGCTAAAGACAACTCCAAATGCCAAAATGCGATGTTATTTATTTAAATCATCAACAAATCTATTTTAATTAAGTCCATTTTAATTGAGACATAAAGCATCTTGTGCGTGGGAAAAGGCCACTGGTCCCATCAGTTCTCCTTGGCTTGCTCTGTTTATTTTTCGCATCCTTGTATTCTCACTCTGCTTGAAATGTCACCTGTAATGTAATAGCTATTTGCTGAACTCACTGATGGCTCATTTCACATATTCATTATTCTTTATGAGATGGTTCATAGCAAACATTATAGAGCAGAAAGGCTTTTGTCTAGAGCGGTTGGCCTTTACTATTGATTTTTTTTCATAGTAGCTGTTTAATACATAAATGATTTTTATACATGTCTTTCATTCTAGATGGATTTCTTATAAATCAGTGCATCTTAAAATGAACTCTGATCTAGCCATCCTCCTCAGGAGCTCTGGAAATTCATAAAGGAGAAAAACTGTGACATGAAATAAGATTAACTATTTCCTTGAGGTCTGCCCTAAAGACAGCTTGGCTGTCTCCCCAGCCTCACGTTTTCCCCAAAACATAATAAAAAATATATACATACATACATATATATTAGCATAAATACATGTGACAATACTTGGGAATTCAGTCAGACCTCTTCATCCAATGCTCAGTTCAAAGTGTCATTTACATTTTGCTACTGCCCACCTCAATGTACAGCATGGAGCAATGGGGTGTCCCACTTCATCCACTCCCTGACTTCCTATGTGAGTGACAGCATTTTGTCTAATTGAATGTGCACAGCGGCCTGAAAAGGAGTGCACTTCAGTGCCCTATAATGTGGCCATGGTTCTTGTGTAGAGGGAAACTGATATTCTAGAAGGTTTTATGTCATGGATCTTGGGTATTTGGGAACAGTGGATATAACAGCCTGCGATACTGGGCTCTCCATGCCCAGGTCGACAGAGGACTACCAGCAAGGCTTGCGCCTAGAAAAAATAGAGAAGAAAGAAAAAAACACATGAAAACTATTGCACTACAAAACAGCCCTGTCACCACAGTCCAATAGTGCCTGCCCAGAGAGCCGGCAAAAGAGCATGTATTCTGAGTTGGTGGTTCTTATCTATGCCTGTGGAGCAACGTTTGTAAAATAAAAACATGGCAATGGAGCGCCTCTTGTGAGACTTACTCACCACTTCTAATAATGACTGGAACGAGGAAATTGACGCAGAGGTCCTCATTTCACCCAATGTCCGAGTATCATCTATTCATTTTCTCGTAGGAGGTAAGTAATATAGTCTCGCTGTAGAAGTAAAAGCATTTGCTTTTTTGCCCCATGAGCTTTACTAAATGTAAACATGCTGTTCTCTTGTTTCCTTTTTGCCAGGTGAGCTCCTTCGCTGGAGCAGCGTACTTCTTACAGCACGGCGGAGGGACTTTAGTCATTAACTGGGCTCTACTTCAGGCACCCAGTGTTATGTTATAAACCATTTCCAAAGGGCTAAGAGGGTCACTCCTCATTGAGTAAGGGACCCCCTTCGTTTCCATCTTGCAAAGCAGCACCCCACCATATTAAGGGAGGCAAGGGTCTAATCAAATATTTCAACCCTCGAAATCTGAGTGCAGGCATTTCTTATTGGAATGTTTTATTGGGTGAAGTCTTTTTTGTTACTTTTGGCCTCCTCTCAGATGCATGGTTAGTCTGTCCCTTTTTGAAGGTCTACTCTGATCTGTTGGGAACCGCAGACGGGGTAGTAATGTTCATGTGGGTGTCTTGTCCCACTCTTGCTTGATAATGACGGACCTCTTTGCATGCTGGTATGTTACCCTTCTGTTCTCCAAAAGAATGCTTAATGCTGTCACATAGGTGCTCATCATGGTGGATGTTAGTTTTCTTTTCTCCCATTCGTCGTGTTATGTGTTTGAAGGTACTACATTGTGTAGAAGTAACAACTACCATTTAAAGACCATAGACATCTCAATACTACCTTAGGGACTGCTATGTAAATATACTGTTATGTTATTTATTTTATATGGAGTATTGCAAAGATGCTAGGACCTCGATTGTTCGATATCGGCTTCATGCTCAGTTCTTGGTATCAATGGCTTCCCCTTGCACAGGGACACCTTTCAGCAAGTACCTCCCGTTCCTCCTTGTTGCATGCTTGCTGTAAATCCTTTTGTGACTTTATTCCAAACCCTGATTTGCCATGGTTGTGTTTCTGCAAGAGAATGCTTTAACACTCTTTCATTATAACCCAAAATGGTTACCTCATGTTTATTCACCATTTTGCGAGCTTTGGTGGACACATCCTTGATTGGCTGAGTCTGTCCATCATAAAGGTCTCTATAGACTGTTCTGTCCACCAACAGATTTTATTGTTCATGTGTCCACACATGCGTAGTATGGTTTGATCATGGGAGTTTTTTCAGATTTTTTAGGCCAATTTGAGATGGATTCTATCATTATGGTTCATTAATGCCCACTTATGGTTGCCTGTGGGTGGAATTGTGTGAGTCGGATGCATTCCTCTGGTCTATTTGAGGGTGAGCCATTCTACCATAATAGTAGGTACTCTGCTATCCATATGCTTTTTTGTTAGTACTTTGTGTGGCCTTTTGACCTTTTTCCTGAATCGCTCTTTTCATTTTGTGAACGTTTTTTTTTCATCCTTGCAGGCGCTCCTTCTGCCCTAAACACGCACCTTGCTAGATCAGACCAGACAGTGGCGAAGGGGGGAGGCTTGTGGGAGGGAAGATCTGACAAAATAGGAAACAGTTTCAAATCATCTCTTTTTATATATTCATTCTTCCACAGCTTGGGGAATGACCTCTCTGTTGATGCGAACTCTACACATATATATATACTGCTGGTAAAATTCGACTATGATGTAAGCAACACATAGTTGTTTTAATAGTGCCAGCTGCAGATTCATACTATTCTAGGGACGCTTTAATAGACTGTATGTAATTAAGTCATTTTCTTAATTACATGTTCGCCGCCTCAGGTGAAGATAAAAAAAAAAACTAAGGTATGGCATGAGGTGAAATTACCTGCTAATACTTCATCATCTTTAAATTATAGAACATGCTACTTTCGCTGTTATGTTGTCTATACTTTTTTATGTCTAGCAATGATGCATCTAAATCTAAAATGTGGGTAATGCGTATTCCCACGAGGATGCGATGACAACGGAGACATATTGAAATGAGCTCCATTTACTTATTTTTGTCATTTCAAAACAACAAAAAACAACATCTACCAGCTGAGGAATGATAGCACTGGGGAGGTAGAGTGTATTCTTATGGGAGAGAAAAAATGGGTTGCTTAGCAACACAGATGCACATTGCGAGAATCAGTGAAATGAAAAATAGAAGATTCCATCTGGAGCAATTCTAAGCAGAAGAGCCCATTCGACTAAAGGGGGTGGTACGGGGAGGCCCAACTCAGATATATTTTTAGTGGCTCATGCTATGCTTTTATCCAAAGCAGACCTGGATTCCTATAAGTAGAGACTGCCTGCATTTAACAGCATTGGCTAAAACACTTTTTTTATTTTTATTTTGAAAGCCTCATTGCATTAAGGAAATGAAAACAAGTGATGGCGAATTAGTTGTATTAATCTCAGACTCTGGTAATTACTCCAAGCCCTCAAACCAGTCCATTGTCTTTTTGCCCACCATGTCACCTCAGATAGCAAAAAGCCATATGCAAATCAGTCTGTATTATGCTCCAATAGGAGCAGCCCAGTCCGATCAGCCAGCCAGACTCTCTAAATAGGATTACATGTAACCCCAGACTGGTTTTGGCCGATGTGGGCCTCATTAGTAGGGAGCACCTTGAATCATATGGGACAGTGAACACACGACCTATATCTGGGCATACCTTCACACTGAGGGCGTGGCACTGACGACTACACAAAAGTGGCTGATGGATTGCTTGAATTAATATCAACAACTGGCAATTACTGCAATAATTTCTTGATCATCTACCTCCTCAGACAGGAACCAGTCATATTCAAATCAACCTGTCTCCTTCTGCTAAGATATCCTCTTTTAAATGCTCCTGAGCTAAAATCCCAGTTGCTAACTTTTCTGAATCTCTATTCTCCGTGCCTGAGATCTTTCTTCTTACCCCGAAAATTGATGACACGTTTAGTCAGTTTCCCTCTTGGGTTACCTATGCCCTGAATCCAGTCACAACTATCAAATCTGGCCACTCTTAACACACCTTTCCTTTAGCCCACTGGAAACCCATGAGCTTACCAAGGCTAAGCAACACTGCAATGATTCAGAACGCCAATGGCTCTTACAGTATGACTCTTCCGCCTGCACTGACTGCTTTCGCACAATCAAAACCTACAAAAAAATGGTGAAAGGTGCCGCCAACGGCTCATTCCATTCTAGCTGTAGCCTAGAAGCAAGCAATTCATCTAAGGAGGTGTTTGGCATTGTGAAAACGTTCCTTGTACCTCTTGCTACTAGCTCAGCAACAACTGCTACAGAAGAACTATTCAACTTGCTATCTGACGTTTTCACAATAGAATTCAAGGTATCTATCTTTACTTTACCACTCCAACCACCTCACAACATTCTCCTGACATGCCTATTGAAGATGCTTCTTCCTCTGACTCCTTTTCCCCCATTCTAGTCCCTCACATCATTGTCCTGGCTCACTGCATCAAATGAGAATTCCCCTCTTGACCCCCAGCCCATGTTGTTGTGCCAGTGGCGTAACGAAACTTGAGTAGGCCCCACTGCAAAGTACATGGAGGGTCCCCCCTCCGGACTCACTCAGAAGCTTTCAGGCCAGGATACTGTGCTGAGGGGGTCCCCTGGAGCTCGGGGCCCCCCTGCACTGCGGGGGCTGTGGGGGCCTTTGTTACGCTACTGTGTTGCACTCATTCTTGATTGCATATGCCCTGCTTTGAATTAGATCCTTCATACTTCATTTGCTACTGGTCAAGTCCATCCTGCGCTGCAACTGTCTCGTATCGTACCACTTCTGAAAACGTCTTCCGTAGACACCACCGAGCTAAGCAGTTACAGGCCCATCTTGCTACTTTGTTTGGTTGCCAAAATCAATAAGACAGAGGTCAACAAGCAACTTATGCAATACATCAAACGTTCTCCTCATTACCCATCAGGCTTGGTTTTGTCCCCTATTTAATACTGAAGCACCCTTATTATCTATAGTTTACAATCCCAGACTTGTCATAGAGATAGATAGATAGATAGATAGATAGGTAGGTAGGTAGATAGATAGGTAGATAGATAGATAGATAGATAGATAGATAGATAAATAGATAGATAGATAGATAGATCGATCGATCTCCAGGACCTCAGTGCAGCTTTTGACATTGTTCCTCACTCTGTCCTCCTTCAACACCTCTCTAAGGGGTCAATTACAATGTCGGGCGGATCGCCACCGCCCGCATGGCGGTGGCGATCCGCCCGCCATTTTCGTCCGCCCGCCACCAAATTCCCCCCTGCCATATTACCATGGCGGAGGGGACCCCGGCGGACGGAAAGACCGTCCGCATGTTTTCCGCCCGGCCGATCAGTCGACCGGGCGGAAAAGGGATTAATATGGTGGCGGTGTCTGCAAGACACCGCCATCCACATTATGATGCCGGCGGTGATGAGCCTTTCCATGGCGGTGTCGCCGCCATGGAAAGGCTCGCGGTCCCTGACATTGGAGGCCCGTAGCGGGCCCCCAGGTATTTTGGGGGTTGGGGGGTGCACATGGGGGGTACCTATGGTACCCCCCTGCATTTGCATATACAACATGGCAGGCACCGCGCTGTGCCTGTCACGTTGTGCATTCAAATGCACAACTTGCATTTTTAACCTTGCGGTGGGTGCTGCTGGCAGCACCGCCCGCCGCAATGTTAAAAATGCGGGATGCCACCGCCACCGTGGCGGTGGCATCCTAATCACATGTGCGGGACCGCCGCACACATAGCGGGCGGTCCCATTTCACGGGGCGATGGCGGGCGGACTAAGTCCGCCCGCCATCATAATCGGCCCCTAAGTTCGGCATCAGATGAAACACCCTCCAATGGCTTGCCTCCATCCAGAGCAGCAAATCTCGATCTGTTCACTTGCCTCCTTTTTATTTTCACCCTAAAGCTATAACTTGCTGAGTTCTTGACTCTGAAGAATTCAGTGACCCCACTAGCCAACTTAGTTTCCTCTTTTGGCAGCTCTCTTGTGTCTTACGTTTGCGACAGCCAGATAATTTACTATTTTGAGGGCAATCTGGATGACACATGGAAAAGGGTCAAACAATGTCTATTGGCAGATTTACTCTCGATTAATAACAACACTTTCACACTTAGGGGCCGATTCCGATCTCGGTCGGAGGCGCACCCAACACCATTCGGTCGGGAAAAAAGCCATGCGAAAGCCTGTTTCCCGACCGATCCGTACAGCACACCGAACGAGTAAGTACGATGCGCACAACAGCAAAGAATCCGGCCGAGCCATACTCACCCAAACCAGGTCCTGTTCCCCGACCGAGGCGAATCCGGAAACGCTGAATCGAGTCGCACAGAAGGGAAAATGCAGCTCCGTCCGGCCGAACGAGTACGATGCGCTTTCCGTACGCGCCGAACCCGTCGCTACGCACGGCACGTCAAAGCATCCGGGAGAGGCGCACATAAGCTCCGATTCGCGCCACAACACGATCCACGGCTCCGAGACGAACACGGCAGCGACGAGGACGAGGCGAAGCGACGAGGACAACGCGAAGCAACGAGAAGGACGAACGACACGAACCAACCATGAATCCCTTCGTCCCGATCATACCAATATTCTACATTTACTACCGGAACAGGCACGGACGCGTACAGCGCAGAAGGTAAGCCAGACACCAACCACAAAACACATACAACACGTACACGACACATCACACACACACAGAGGGATGCAGAATATACTTACACCAGCAACAGCAGCACCATAGGGGCGGGATGCCCATCACCAATGCCACATATGCACACAGGGGCCTGAATGCGCACCACCACCCCTACCCAGGGGGGGCTGGATGCCTACCACTACTACCACCCTCACCCAGGCGGGGCTGGATGCCTACCACCACCCTTAGCCAGGGGGGGCTGGATGCCTACCACCACTACCACCCTCACCCAGGGGGGCAGGATGCCTACCACTACTACCACCCTTAGCCAGGGGGCTGGATGCCTACCACTACTACCACCCTTAGCCAGGGGGGCTGGATGCCTACCACTACTACCACCCTGAGCCAGGGGGGCTGGATGCCTACCACTACTACCACCCTCACCCAGGGGGGCTGGATGCCTACCACTACTACCACCCTTAGCCAGGGGGGCTGGATGCCTACCACTACTACCACCCTCACCCAGGGGGGCTGGATGCCTACCACTACTACCACCCTTAGCCAGGGGGCAGGATGCCTACCACTACTACCACCCTCACCCAGGGGGCTGGATGCCTACCACTACTACCACCCTTAGCCTGGGGGGCAGGATGCCTACCACTACTACCACCCTCACCCAGGGGGCAGGATGCCTACCACTACTACCACCCTTAGCCAGGGGGGCAGGATGCCTACCACTACTACCACCCTCACCCAGAGGGGGCTGGATGCCTACCACCACCCTTAGCCAGGGGGGGCTGGATGCCTACCACCACTACCACCCTCACCCAGGGGGGGCAGGATGCCTACCACTACTACCACCCTTACCCAGCGGGGGCAGGATGCCTACCACTACTACCACCCTTACCCAGGGGGGCAGGATGCCTACCACTACTACCACCCTTAGCCAGGGGGCAGGATGCCTACCACTACTACCACCCTCACCCAGGGGGGCAGGATGCCTACCACTACTACCACCCTCACCCAGGGGGGCAGGATGCCTACCACTACTACCACCCTTAGCCAGGGGGGCAGGATGCCTACCACTACTACCACCCTCACCCAGGGTGGGCAGGATGCCTACCACTACTACCACCCTCACCCAGGGTGGGCAGGATGCCTACCACTACTACCACCCTTACCCAGGGGGGGCAGGATGCCTACCACTACTACCACCCTTAGCCAGGGGGGGCAGGATGCCTACCACTACTACCACCCTCACCCAGGGGGGGCAGGATGCCTACCACTACTACCACCCTTAGCCAGGGGGGCAGGATGCCTACCACTACTACCACCCTCACCCAGGGGGGGCTGGATGCCTACCACCACCCTTAGCCAGGGGGGCTGGATGCCTACCACCACTACCACCCTCACCCAGGGGGGCAGGATGCCTACCACTACTACCACCCTTACCCAGGGGGGCAGGATGCCTACCACTACTACCACCCTCACCCAGGGGGGCTGGATGCCTACCACTACTACCACCCTTACCCAGGGGGGCAGGATGCCTACCACCACCCTTAGCCAGGGGGGCTGGATGCCTACCACTACTACCACCCTCACCCAGGGGGCAGGATGCCTACCACTACTACCACCCTCACCCAGGGTGGGCAGGATGCCTACCACTACTACCACCCTTACCCAGGGGGCAGGATGCCTACCACTACTACCACCCTCACCCAGGGGGGGCTGGATGCCTACCACTACTACCACCCTTACCCAGGGGGGGCAGGATGCCTACCACTACTACCACCCTTACCCAGGGCTGCAGGATGCCTACCACTACTACCACCCTCACCCAGGGGGGGCTGGATGCCTACCACCACCCTTAGCCAGGGGAGGCTGGATGCCTACCACTACTACCACCCCCACTCATAGGATGGACAATGCATGACACAACCAGCACACCACAACCTAGGGAATGCAAGAAGAAGACATCCCCCCAACACCATGACAAGCGTGTGTAGACTGTGTCAAATGCCTACAACACCGAACATGACTTTGAACATACAATGTGACCCCTAGCACATGTGCCACACATATATGTGTGTGGCACCCACAATGCAAGCAGGCCATGACCATTGTGGCAATGGGGTCCAAACCCCCATCATCACAGTGACCAAAATGTAAGTGTGGGGTCCATAGCTGAAGCACACTTTGAACAATGTGGCAATGGGGTCCAAACCCCCATCATCACAGTGACCAAAAGGTAAGTGTGGGGTCCATAGCTGAAGCACATTTTGAACATTGTGGCAATGGGGTCCAAACCCCCATCATCACAGTGACCAAAATGTAAGTGTGGGGTCCATAGCTGAAGCACATTTCGAACATTGTGGCAATGGGGTCCAAACACCCATCATCACAGTGACCAAAATGTAAGTGTGGGGTCCATAGCTGAAGCACATTTCGAACATTGTGGCAATGGGGTCCAAACCCCCATCATCACAGTGACCAAAATGTAAGTGTGGGGTCCATAGCTGAAGCACACTTTGAACAATGTGGCAATGGGGTCCAAACCCCCATCATCACAGTGACCAAAAGGTAAGTGTGGGGTCCATAGCTGAAGCACATTTTGAACATTGTGGCAATGGGGTCCAAACCCCCATCATCACAGTGACCAAAATGTAAGTGTGGGGTCCATAGCTGAAGCACATTTCGAACATTGTGGCAATGGGGTCCAAACCCCCATCATCACAGTGACCAAAATGTAAGTGTGGGGTCCATAGCTGAAGCACATTTCGAACATTGTGGCAATGGGGTCCAAACCCCCATCATCACAGTGACCAAAATGTAAGTGTGGGGTCCATAGCTGAAGCACATTTCGAACATTGTGGCAATGGGGTCCAAACCCCCATCATCACAGTGACCAAAAGGTAAGTGTTGACAAAGAAAGAGGTGCAACTGCCAAACTGCATGGATGATTCCTGGTCACAGAACAACAAACACATCAGTGGCAAAGTAGTGTATGTGTCCCATTGCAACATAAATTGGGGGAGCCAAATACTGCAGTGCAAATAAGACATACCTTTGGCCATGTGCAGACAAACAACACCCATGGGGGCTGACACCGTCAACAATCATCAATGACACAATGACAGAAGTGACCATCAGAATGCAGACCCACATATTTGCACCAATGGGCACACACATGCAGATACCCTGTGGAGACTGCAGATGTGAGGTGAACAGATACCATACCATGGCAGCAATGGGACACACAAACCATGATCATTGTGCTGACCGATGACCTAGGAGTCCCAGGGACAGCAGGGGAAACCCACCAAACTACATACAGCCAATGGCACACCCAAGATATGCCAATGCAGTGGTGCAGATGCACAAACACAAACAGGCAGACCCACACTGCACATCATACACAACAGGTGAGGGGGGTGCCAGTGTCCCCAGGCAACCACACAACACATGAGGAGACCTGAATACCAATCATACAGATGTGCATACAGTGCCACACAAAGGTAACTCATGGATCCAAATCCCCTATGTGGGCAAGCAGGCATTGTCAGATGAGAGGGAGCACAAATCACACATGTCACACAGGCACGTAGGGACAGCAACTGACACAGCAAGACACAGACACACCACCCTGTGGTGACCCTGGGCTGCATTACAATCCCACTGTGATGACAAAGCTAAATGTGGTTCACACTGTGAACCACAGTCATGTGTACTGAGCAACTAACTACCATCACACCTACACAAGCACAAATCAAACAGCATGGCCAGTAATCCAAGGCCAACATGGAGGCAGGGGCCTTGCCGGGCAACAACTCTCATCTGCACACACTCAACACCACACCCCTCGACCTCCAACAATGTGCAGCAGTGAAGCACACATGCACTGGTGACATTGCACATGCACCCATGACTATTCCAGGGTGGTGGGTGGGAACCAAGGTGCAGAAACACATCACACATGGACACTCAACAAGACTCCTGAATGTCTGACACACTGCACACTACGCTGTACATGGACATGACGGCAATACCACACCAACCAATGGGATCCCAGCCACATTCACACACCAATGAAGAAGCCAAGGTCACCCACAAAGAACACACATAGACAACAACCAACATTGCAGCCCGGACCCTGAGGAGTGCCAGCAGTCACACACACAACGTGTCACAATCACTGAAAGATAACACAAACTGGAAATCACATGACAGGGGCAAACAACAAGTGCCAAGGGGAAACCTGACTGTGACCCATCTGCGTCTGCACACAAACTCAGCCCTGACAGCAAACACACCTATGGGTGACACCCTGATGACCAGTAATGTGCCATGCACCCACATCACAGAGAACCCAGGGAGAAGACTTTGGGGAACATAGCTCAACTCAGCTAGCATCACAAACAGGTACAACACTAGGGATCACAGCATGCACAGCTAAACGGAAGTCAACACACAGACATGCACATACAACACACACCGTGGGCGCAGGGAATGTCACAGGAGTACACACTGCCATGAGGGGACTCCACTCCTGTGTGAGGAAAGCTGTGCCATATGTTGCCTCAGTAGGGCCCCATCATGTCAGCTGAGCACTTGGTCACACAATCAACAATTAGCACCAAATGAGGGCTCCCGTAACATCAGCCTGGTCATGGAAGTGCCAACGGAATCATCAGCACAGATCCAACACACTTGTATAGCAATGTTGCACTGACAACACAGATGAGTCCTTCCCCATTGATGCCCAAACCTGCATGTCCACTGGAGATGGCCACACGGTGAGGGAAGTAGACGAATTGAACAATGGCAGGCACAACAGATGTGCAGGGCTGGAAGCCACAGATGTGAAATAGCCAATCTAAGTAGGAAATCCCATTGCCAAATACTGAACACATGACACCCTCAGATGCTGCTATGGATGACATGGATACACCACAGGATAGGACACATTCCCCCTGGACCACATGGGTTCCTGCACAGTAACACTTCATTATCATGAGACCAAATATCACCATCACTGCAACAAGGGCATGGTTAGCATCATCAACATCATGTACATCAGAAGCAAAAGCACTAGAGAACAGAAAATTGCTTTATTCAGCATATGTGGCATTAAAAGTAGAAGTCTGGTAGAACATAAACAAAGGCCAATGGCCAGTCCATCAACAAAGTCACAAGTGGGTGACAGTGGCAGATGCCACCCTACACATGCCTGCACAAAACCAGGGACAATCCACTAGGAGGGGCAACCGGGGGGGTAGGCCAGGCACCGCAGGGACAGGATCAGGGCTCACCAAGAGGAAGCAGGGAAGGGGTGGTGGGTGCTGGAGAGCCACTGACAACTGCAGTGGAGGTGTCTGACATGGTGTGTGCCGGCACAACTGGGGGGCATGGCTCAGATGTTGTGGGTGCCGGCACGACTGCAGTGGACCCTGCAGATGGAGTGGACAGGTCCACCACTGCAGTGCCCAAGTCAGACAGGGTGGTAGTGGACTCCACTGCAGTGCCTACCACCAGGGGAGGAGAATGGGGAACAGGCAAGGTGGGCTGGACAGAGGGGGAGGACACCCTCACCACATCAGTGGCACAGACAAGCGCAGCGGGGGGTGTGGTGCCGGGAGAGCAAGTGGCAGGGGGAGAAGGCCGGAGCCTCTTGTGGGATGGTATATCTGTAGGTGGGGGAACCTGGGGCAGGGTGTGGTGGGGGCACCTGTGGAGTGGGGGCCTGAGGGATGGAGGAAGGAGACCTGGTGCTTGAGCTGCAGGGCGGCGGCGGGGTCTTGCTCTTACCACTCCGGGGGACTTGCAGGTGGGGGCCTCAGTCTGTCTGCGCCTGGGGGAGGGTGTCCGGGGGCGAGGGCACTCTGCTCCATGTGGGGGCTTCCTCTTCACCCTGGATGCTGGAGCAGCTGGATCGGAGGGGAAGAGGCCGAGGTCACTGAGGAAGAGGCGCTGGATCTTTGGGGTTGCAGGTGAGGCAAGGGAGGGTGCTTTGGAGGGAGAGGCAACTGAGGACTGCGCAGTGCCCGTGGATGCGTGTGTGTGTACCAGGGCCCCATCCCCTGTGAGTCTGGTTTCAGTCCCCTGACTGTGCGTGCGTGTGCGTTTTGTTTGTGGCGTGTGTGTCTGTGTGCTGGACGTGTGTGTGCTGGTGTGTGCCTGTGCCGGTGTGTGTGTGCTTGGGACGGGTAAGGTGCTGGGGAGTGTGGATGGAGCAGAGGCAGGAGGGATGAGGGACTGTCTGAGGAGGGACACTGCTGCCGTCAGGGAGGAGTCCATGGACCTATTGCCCCTCTGTAGGTCAGACATGCCCGATGAGATGCCCTCCATGAACGACACCAGTTGAGTCAACAGTGCGGTGTGCGCATGGAGGACACTCAGCATGGCTGTCTGCCCTACATGGAGCTGGCGAAGGAGGTACACAGACTCCTCACTCAGGACAGCAGGGGACACAGGGCAGGGGGTGCGGTGCCTGGCCCAAAGGAGACACGCTCCCGAACATGGGAGCCTCCACGGACCTGGGGAATGGGAGCCGATGGGAGGGCGGTGGTGGTGCTGGTGGTGGCGGGGACAGCAACACTAGCTGGGGTGTGGTGGCTGCTGACACCCGCCTCCACAAGGGAGTCATCCTCCGAGTTGCTCTGGTCCTCAGCTGAGGTGGATGGTGCTGAGGACTCCTCGGTGTGGCTCCCTCGCCCTCCGTGCCACTGGGTCCCTCCGACCACTCCTCGGCTGCTGACCCAGTCTGGCTCTCTGGCTCCTCCTGGTCCGTGGAGCTGTCCCCTTCCGTGGCCGTGGATGTATCTGCAAACAATGGGGAAACAGACAGACATCAGTCACCTGCACCAAACGCACACACCACTGTGAGCACAGCACATTACAGAGCAAGCCCTGGCATCATTAGTTGTACATTGCTAAAAGTGCCCTAACTGAACAGGAGAAGCCAATTGTCAGTCTGATGCCAAGCATGGCACTCACATCCGACATGGCCTTGCACCCATCTGTCTGGTGTCTGTTGGATTGCAACACCCCAGTGTGGACACATGCACCAAGTACACAGTAGTTGGACAGTGCAGAGGACACAGTGTGGCATGTGGACATGCACACATCACAGCTCTTGCCACTGAGTCAGTACAGGTTTCCGGATGAAAGGGATGCCCAGAGTCAAATAGGAAATGCATGTGATGCATACCAGCGACAGACAGCATGATGCACCCATGTCCTGATAGCCATCGCCACAATGGTGTGCATGTAGCACATGTCACTCCCCTGCAGGACCACCAATAAGTTGACACATGCCATGGCAGAGGCATGACTGCTAAGTCATACATCACTGTCTCAGTGATGTATGACTTGGCAGCCAGACAACACCACTATGCACTGTGTCACAATAGTAGGTCATGGGGAATGCAAGTCCTGGAGCTGCACAAGTGCACATGTACATCCCCCACACAACACATCATCTTAACCCTCATCTGTCCAGGTCATACCTATTGGACATATGGGAGACCTGTGACACTACCCTCTGAACCTGAGCCCCTCACAATTTGCTGTGAATGGGGAACAGCTGCCTGAACTTCACATTCGCATACCCCAGTCTGCACGGGCAGCTGATCAAACACCTATGTGACACACAAGTATCGTCTCCTATGGTCACATCTCTAGGGGCATGCTGAGCCCCTACCAAGAAACACCCCAGCAGTCCTGGCAACTAATCCACAGCACACTGACACAGAGGCAGACACCTGAGGGGTCAAATCACTGTGCACAATGTGTCAGCTGATACACGGGAGTGGGAGTACAGAGTGCATTGCATGGCCTGGAGTAGGCATGACTGTCCTGCTCCACATGAATGAGGGATGTGCCCTGGACAGTGGATAGCTGGCTATGTATGTGTGACACACGTAATCTGCACACTCCTGGGGCCCTAACATTGTTCCCACCCGCTGCATGGGCGTGTGCCACATACCCCAGGCACATGTGGTGGCTCAGCTCAGCAAGTGGACCGCATATCAAAGCAACACGCAGATCACATGTCCAAACACAGGCATTGTGTGAACAATGGACCCACCCATGATGCCCACAACAGAGTTAGGGAAACAGATGCTGTCCCCCACCTTTAGTGAAGCAAACTGCAAGGACACAGTCCCAAGTGACACAATTCCCTGAATGTAAGGGCCACACCTGGGTATCAGATGAGCAGTGGGCAGTGCACAATAGAGGGACATGGCTCCTGGACAACATGACTGCTGCACTGTGGCAGTTGAACCAGGCCAGAGGAGGGCACAAAGCATGTAACACAGAGTTCACAGTGCAGTCTTTGACTCACCCCTCCTTGCTGCTGTCTGGCCTTCAGCTGCCCATCCAGGTCTGGAAACACCACCGCCAGGATCTGGAGCATGTGGGGGTCAGGGTCCGTGTTCCGCCCCTCCTGCGAGGAGGCGACAGCTTCAGCTGGACCCGTTCAATCCTCCGGGTCCAGCCCCGAAGGTCCTGCCACCTCTTCTGGCAGTTGCGGATCCGGCGCTTGTAGACCCCCACGGACCGGACGGCCCGGACGATGTCCTTCCAGATCTCCTGCTTCCGATGGGCATTAACCTGTCAGGATGACAAAGTGAAAAGGCCATTACCACACATGCAACATATCCGTGCATGACACAGTTGTATATACATGTCTCAATCACAGAGGCACATGATGTACACAGGCAGTGCAAAGCTGCCCATGGACAGTTTGCCAGATGTCACTACATGGTATCATTGCATGGGAAGTAAAACCTTGTTCAAATGCACTGTCACTGCACCATACCTGTCCAGTGCATGTCACTACACACTATGGGGGGTGACAACTACTCAGTGAGCCTGCTAGCCAGTGGCGTGCAGACTTTCAGCCTTGCTAGTCAGACAAAATGCACATGCAGAAAGGCAGTGCACAGAACACTCACCTGCTCCCCTGGTGTCCCATACAGCTTGCTGTACTGTGGAAGTAGGCTGTCCAGCAGGGCCTGGTTCTCTTCAAGGCTGAAGGCTGGGGCTCTCTCCACAGTACGTGCCATTGCAGGGTCCAGAGGGGCAGAGACAGCAGCAGTGCAGTGGCAGATGTCATCCTGGAGCATGTAGTGCAGGCAAGTGAGCTCTCAGGGGAACAGCCAGCAATATATATGTGCTGGAGAGGCAGATACTGTCCCTTGTGTCCAAAGTGATAGGTCCAAGTCGTTTGCATCTTCTGAATCTGGCCAATCCATGGAACAGCAGCACCAAAACACGCCCACAGCATCCTTCAAATCTTCAACTTCATGACATACATGATTTTGCAACATTGTTGTGGGTGACCAACTGATTTTCCAGCAACCGACTCGCTCGAAATTCGAAAACGCGTCCGTTGCCAGGCAAGCCCATTGTCAATGGGTGCGCACCGATCGGTCCATTGCGGTACAACGCGTACAGGGTACAACGCGTACCCGCACACATTGAATGCAATGGGCCGGCCGGAGGCACCGATCGGTCCATTGCAGTACAACGCGTACAGGGGTACAACGCGTACCGCACACATTGAATGCAATGGGCCGGCCGGAGGCACCGATCGGTCCATTGCGGTACAACGCGTACAGGGGTACAACGCGTACCCGCACACATTGAATGCAATGGGCCGGCCGGAGGCACCGATCGGTCCATTGCGGTACAACGCGTACAGCGGTACAACGCGTACCCGCACACATTGAATGCAATGGGCCGGCCGGAGGCACCGATCGGTCCATTGCGGTACAACGCGTACAGGGGTACAACGCGTACCGCGACACATTGAATGCAATGGGCCGGCCGGAGGCACCGATCGGTCCATTGCGGTACAACGCGTACAGGGGTACAACGCGTACCCGCACACATTGAATGCAATGGGCCGGCCGGAGGCACCGATCGGTCCATTGCAGTTCAACGCGTACAGGGGTACAACGCGTACAGGGGTACAACGCGTACCCGCACACATTGAATGCAATGGGCCAGCCGGAGGCACCGATCGGTCCATTGCAGTACAACGCGTACAGGGGTACAACGCGTACCCGCACACATTGAATGCAATGGGCCGGCCGGAGGCACCGATCGGTCCATTGTAGTACAACGCGTACAGGGGTACAACGCGTACAGGGGTACAACGCATACCCGCACACATTGAATGCAATGGGCTGGCCGGAGGCACCGATCGGTCCATTGCAGTTCAACGCGTACAGGGGTACAACATGTACAGGGGTACAACGCGTACCTGCACACATTGAATGCAATGGGCCGGCCGGGGGCACCGATCGGTCCATTGCAGTACAACGCATCACTGTACATGTGACTGGCATATGTCAGCATGCCTGTCTCAGATGGACATATGCCAGCCACAGATAGCTCCCAGGGAGTGAGGGGCACACCTACATCACAACAGCCTGTCCAAACTTTATCATAAGGCATGTAAGGCTGCATTTCCTATTGTGTGTATGTTGGTGTACATGTTGTCCTGTGGGTGTCACCTGTGGGCAGCCACCCCCAGGCTGTGCACGTGTTCATGGGGACAGGATCCTGGGTGTTACGTGTACATGACCACTGTGATGTGCAACTGTTCAGATCTGTGCATGTGCCATGGTCACATTTCACGGTGGTGTATGTGTATGTCATGTCACATACCCCGTGAGTCCCATGTGGGACGGTATGTTTGAGCCAGGGTGTCCCAGTGGCACAATAGTGATGGTCCTCCACAGTCTTTGTGCATGTAGTGTTTACAATGTCTCTGATTTCATGTGCACAATGGGAGACAGTCTCCACATCCAGGTTGTGTGTGCATGGACTTTGATGTTGTGCGTGTGTGTGTCACAGACGTCCATGTCTGTCCTGCCGTGGCAAGTGGGGCCACTACCTGTGGGGGTCATGGTTGTTTTGCTGTGGTGTATACATGATACTCCATGTAATGCCAGTGTCCATGTGGCAATACAGGGTCCCTGGGAATGTACCTGTCGTTGAGCTGTGGTGCCTGGGGCACATCTGTCCTCACATGTCACTGTGGGGGTTATTGTGACACGGCAGCAGGAGATGGGAACTGTGACACGGCCTCATGATATCCAATGGGCCAACCTGGGACTAATTGATGCCACCTGTTGGACCGTGTTGACAGATGTTGGCCATGTATGTACCATACATGTCCTTCCGGAACTGCACACTTCATGTAGTTGTGCCTCATAATGATGTATGTTGGGATCTTGAGTGTGTTCAATGCCGCATTTGTGGGGTGACTGACAATCTTGCTTACTCCTCCTCTGCACTGCAGGGCTCCTGCTGTCCATCGACCATTCCCAGACCTGGCAACGATGGTGGAACGGGACAGCATCCGATGGTACCGCTTCACCAGGCAGCTGATTGAGGATTTGGCAGTGCAGTTGTCCCCACATTTGCAGCCTGGCCGGCCGTATCCTACAGCGCTGACCCCCAAGGTGAAGGTGATGGCAGCCCTACACTTCTTTGCCACCGGTACCTTCCAACATACTGTGGCGACTGCTGGTGGGATGTTACAGACTATGTTGAGCCGTGTGCTCCGCGATGTTTTGGCGGCAATGTTGCTATTCCTGAACCGGTACATCTATTTCCCTAGACTGCGACGACTCACTGACGTGAAGAGTGACTTTTATGCCCTGGGAGGATGCCGCATGTCATTGGCTCCATTGATGGGACACATGTGGCTTTGGTACCACCACAGGCCCAGGAGCAGGCCTACAGGAACCGCAAGCACTACCACTCGGTCAATGCACTGGTGGTGTGTCTTGCAGACATGACCATCACACACGTGTGTGCCCGTTTCCCTGGTTCAGCACACGATGCCTTTGTGATGAGGAGTAGGCGCATCCCCAGGATGATGGCACAGATGCAGAACCAGCGTGCCTGGCTTGTCGGTGTGTGCTGACTTTGTGCCATTGTGTGTGATCTGATCTGTAGTATTCCGCCCACTTTTCCAAGTCAGCTAATGTGCACTTGTCTGTCCGTAGGTGACTCGGGATACCCCAACATGCCGTGGTTGCTGACACCCCTCAGGAACCCTGTGACACCAGCCCAGATGCGCTACAATGAGGCACATGGTCGGACCAGGAGAGTGATTGAGCGGACATTTGGTCTCCTGAAGAGCCGCTTCCGCTGCCTGGACAAGACCGGAGGGTCCCTCCCATATGCCCCTGCGAAAGTGTGCAAGATTATCATCGTCTGCTGCATGCTCCACAACCTGGCAGTGCGGAAGGAGTTGCCTCTCATCCAGGATGACAATGACCAACATCCGCCACCTGTGGAGGATCCTGGCCTGGACCACGATGCCAGTGACGATGATGATGATGATGATGATGGTGATTTCCGCACACAGCTCATCACCACTTCTTTAGCTGAATGTGAGTATCCTGAGGTGTCATGTCAATGATGTGAGTTGGCATGATGTGTGGGTGGTGCTCTGGTGCTGTTGGAGTGTGTCCATGGGCTACTTGACTGGATGTGTGTTGCGATGTGTGCTAACAGGTGGGCTGTACTCCCCAACAGTGTTGACATGCTAACTTGGTTCTGGGTGGGTATCTTGTAACATGTATTGTGCATGAGTTTTGCTGTTCTGTCCTGTACTCCATTGCTTTTGACTGTGTGTCATTTCTGTCCTTCACAGGGTACTTTCAGATTCGTTTGGTCAACTGTGTCCACCGACGACGTGATTGCACATCTAGGGTGGTAGCTGTTGTGTCCCTACAGGTGATGTGCGCCACACCCATGGACTTCCTTCCGTCTACAGTTGTTGACTGTGTGCCCGCTGCCAGGTGGGATTACCTTGCATCTGTAGTGGTTACGACATGTTGCAACTGTGTAATAAACCTGTGCTTCACTTTGTGATGTGCGTTGTCTGTGGTCACACATTTGACTGCCATTTGCTTACTGCACCTGTGGGCTACTTGACTACAACTGGGAATGGGTGTGGTGTCTGTGCATTGCACCGTCTTCCCTGGCAACATCAGTGTAGGCAATGAGTCAGATGGCCTAGGTGTGTATGTGTTGTGTAGCCCTGGTGGTGTGTCTCCCTCATATGTGTCACGTTGCCTTTACTCACATGCCTGTGTTGTCCTTGCTGTTGCAGTTCGCATACACAGTGTAATTTTGCAGTTCATCATCCCCATAACAGCACCCACGTTGGAATCACGACAGAGGCAAGTATGGTGTATTAGTGTGTTTATTGTGATACATTTGTGTTAATAGTGCATAGGATGGGTAGTGCTGTACATAAATCTTGCAATCCCAAGTTCCTAGGTGAATTGAAAGTCCTGGTAGACAGGATCCCCAGTATCGGGGCCACAGTTGTCTGACACATTGGTCCAACTTGTACTCCCCATTCAATGTGTGGGAGTAGTGTTGCCGTCAACAGGGTGAACAGTCTGTGCACAAAGGCGAACATCCAGAACAGGTTCAGGCTTCCTGGGAGTTGCGCTTGGCCATCGGCCTCTCACTTTTCCCTCCTCGGACGACCCCTCTTCTTGGGGGGGTGGCCCTCAAGTACAGGCTGCAGCGGTGTAGGGGACTCTCCGCCAGAGTCCTCCTCCCTCCCTGTGGCAGTTGCAGTTTGTTCAGCACCAGATGTTGTTGGCACACAGGGAGGTGTGGACTGGTTGCTGTTCATCTGGCGGAGGCATTGTAAAATGTCCCTGTGCACCGCCGTCATCTCATGCAGTGCATCCCACTTGAACTCCACGCGGGACATGTGTGAGTCCACGCGGGACATGTGTGACTCCACGTGGGACATGTGGGAGTCCAAGCGGGCATGATGGGCAGCCTGCTGCTGTTTCATGTCTCTGAGGAGCCCCACTACCTGGCTGAGGTCTCCGGTGCTGGACTGGTACGCATCAGCTATGCGTACCAGTTGTGGGTCATCATGCACACCAGCAACGTCTGCAAGCAGCGACCTCTGTCTCCCACCCCTCCCACCACCCCTGCTGACATGTGCAGTGTGTGCAGTGGCACGCACAGATAACCCTGGTCCACCTTGGGGGTTGGTGGTGGTGGTGGTGTCCATGGCCCCAGGTTGGTCCAGGGTCCCTGTGCTGGTGTTGCTCCTTGTTCTGTCCATGTCGGCAGGGATGGTATTTGTGGTGACAGTCGTTGGAGGGGTGGGTGCAGGGGTGCAGCTGGTGGTCCTGCTGGTGCTCCAGCTGGTGGTCCTGCTGGTGCTGCATGTTGACTTGCACCGGATGTGCCAGGTTGGTCTTCATCGTCCGAGGAGGACAGAGGCTGTACGACGCCAGTGAGCTCCGCATCCTCTTGAGCCTGGGACTGGGACTCCTCAGCGTCTGCTGCTGTGTCCCCATCATCACCTGTTTTTGGGAGACACAAACAATGTATGTTATGTTTCTGCAGGCATCAATGGTTGACACACATGACAGTTGTGACTGTGCCTCTGGGTGCGGGCCTGTACATTGCATTGTCCTAAGTCGTCACAGTCAGGGGTTGATATTGGTGTGGCACATTGTCCTGCATTATTTGGGCATTTCTATGTATTTTCTGTGGTGTGAACATGGTCTGCATTGGTTGTGTTTGGTTGACAGCCGGCCCTCCTTCCCACCCACCCAGCCAGTCAGTTATCCCACCATGGAACGTGCTTGCGTTGCAGGGAGTGGAAGTTGTCTCTCAGGATGTCAGTCAGTGGTGTCCTGCTGTTTGTTGGTGCACAGTTGGCAGCAGGGCCTTGTGCTCCCCACAGCAGTAGCCAGTGTCAGCCATCTTGTGAGTCCTTCTCCACTCCCTGTGATGTGAGCATGGTTCAGGGTGGTGTTGATGGGACAGTTGTGGGGGTGAGCTATGTCTGTGACTACGACTCCCATCATGCTATTGCCTCCACCCCACTTCCCAGCATTCCCATACTTACTTGCTTTTGTGGGGAGTTCAGTGTGTGTGGGTGTGAGAGCAATGGCAAGATGGCTGACAGTGGTGTCCTGCTGTTGGTTGGTGTGCAGTACCCAGCATGCCCTTGTGCTCCCCACGACACAGCAACAGTGTCAGACATCTTTGATGGGCCTTTCCACTCTCTGTGGGATGTGCATGCGTGAGTGTGAGCTTGCTGGGCCATGTGGTGGGGGATGTAGAGCTGTGACTACGACTCCCATCATGCTATTGCCTCCTCCCCCTTCCCAGCATGCCCATGCTTCCTTCCTTTTGACTCTGCTTCCCTGTGGGGTGGGCTGGCTGTGCTGACAGGATGGCTGGGAGTGTTGTCCTGGCAGTTGTTTGGCTAGAAGTCCCAAGAGTGGCCCTGTGCTTCACACAACATAACCCAGGGTGGTGGTTCTTTGTGGGATCTTGTGTTAGGATGGGGGGCATTGCATTCTACCAGGTGGGTTCTGTGGAGTTTGTGTTGGGGTGTGTGTGAGGGGAGGTGCTTGTGACTATGGTCAGTGCTGCAAGTCCTCCTTCCCACCCAGCTAGCCAGATATCCCACCATGGAACGTGCTTGCATTGCAGGGAGTGGAAGTTGTCTCTCAGGATGTCAGTCAGTGGTGTCCTGCTGTTTGTTGGTGCACAGTTGCCAGCAGGGCCTTGTGCTCCCCACAGCAGTAGCCAGTGTCAGCCATCTTGTGAGTCCTTCTCCACTTCCTGTGTTGTGAGCATGGTTCAGGGTGGTGTTGATGGGACAGTTGTGGGGGTGACCAATATCAGTGACTACGACTCCCATCATGCTATTGCCTCCACCCCCTTCCCAGCATGCCCATGCTTCCTTCCTTTTGACTCTGCTTCCCTGTGGGGTGGGCTGGCTGTGCTGACAGGATGGCTGGGAGTGTTGTCCTGGCAGTTGTTTGGCTAAAAGTCCCAAGAGTGGCCCTGTGCTTCACACAACATAACCCAGGGTGGTGGTTCTTTGTGGGATCTTGTGTTAGGATGGGGGCATTGCATTCTACCAGGTGGGTTCTGTGGAGTTTGTGTTGGGGTGTGTGTGAGGGGAGGTGCTTGTGACTATGGTCAGTGCTGCAAGTCCTCCTTCCCACCCAGCTAGCCAGATATCCCACCATGGAACGTGCTTGCATTGCAGGGAGTGGAAGTTGTCTCTCAGGATGTCAGTCAGTGGTGTCCTGCTGTTTGTTGGTGCACAGTTGCCAGCAGGGCCTTGTGCTCCCCACAGCAGTAGCCAGTGTCAGCCATCTTGTGAGTCCTTCTCCACTTCCTGTGATGTGAGCATGGTTCAGGCTGGTGTTGATGGGACAGTTGTGGGGGTGACCAATATCAGTGACTACGACT
Source organism: Calotriton arnoldi (assembly GCA_963921515.1). Lineage (NCBI taxonomy): Eukaryota > Metazoa > Chordata > Amphibia > Caudata > Salamandridae > Calotriton > Calotriton arnoldi. The sequence goes on along the minus strand of CAWUFW010001690.1, from coordinate 887,628 downwards.
CCCATCATGCTATTGCCTCCACCCCCTTCCCAGCATGCCCATGCTTCCTTCCTTTTGACTCTGCTTCCCTGTGGGGTGGGCTGGCTGTGCTGACAGGATGGCTGGGAGTGTTGTCCTGGCAGTTGTTTGGCTAAAAGTCCCAAGAGTGGCCCTGTGCTTCACACAACATAACCCAGGGTGGTGGTTCTTTGTGGGATCTTGTGTTAGGATGGGGGGCATTGCATTCTACCAGGTGGGTTCTGTGGAGTTTGTGTTGGGGTGTGTGTGAGGGGAGGTGCTTGTGACTATGGTCAGTGCTGCAAGTCCTCCTTCCCACCCAGCTAGCCAGATATCCCACCATGGAACGTGCTTGCATTGCAGGGAGTGTAAGTTGTCTCTCAGGATGTCAGTCAGTGGTGTCCTGCTGTTTGTTGGTGCACAGTTGGCAGCAGGGCCTTGTGCTCCCCACAGCAGTAGCCAGTGTCAGCCATCTTGTGAGTCCTTCTCCACTCCCTGTGATGTGAGCATGGTTCAGGGTGGTGTTGATGGGACAGTTGTGGGGGGCAATATGTGTGACTGCGACTCCCATGATGCTATTGGCTACACTGACTTGGCCAGCATACACAGAATTCCTTCCTTTGAGTGGTCTTCACTGTGTGTTGGTGTTGTTGTGGTGGCTACATGTCTGGATGTGTTTGTTAGTTCTATTTGTGCCACTGCCTAGCTGTAGTTGTAGTTGTGTTTGTACATGTGTTGGCACAGTTGGATGTGACTTTTTTGATGGCATGTGTTGTGTTTATCTGACTGACATACACATTTTGGGATGATTCTGTTCTGGTTGCTGTGTAATTGCTATGAGTGCATGGTTTGACTCTCCCTTGACAGTGATGTGTGTGTTTTGTGGCAGTATATTGTGTACATTTGTTGTGTACTCACCAGGCTCTGGGATGTCCTCTAGTCCATATACGCTCACTGGGGGAAGGATGGCCCGCACCTTCTCCTCCCAGGGCCTGAGGTATATTGGCTTGGCAGGAGGGCCACTGCCGGTGTATTGGCTGTTGATGTAGTCTTTCTTCAGCAGGTCCCGTACCCTCCTGCGCACGTCATACCACCTGTTCTGGATGTCGCTCTTTGTGCGCCGACATGGTGATTGTGCGTTCACCCTGTTGATGATCCTCTCCCACATCTTGGTTTTCTGGGAGATGGGGGTCTGTTGGACCAGTGTGCCAAACAGCTGTGGCTCTACCCTGAGGATCTCGTCTACCATGACTTCCAATTCACAATCTAGGAACTTGGGATTCTTCTTGGGGGGCATGGTGATGGGTGGTGATGGTGAGTGATGTGTGTGTTGGTGTGCAGTTGAGGGTGTGTTAGTGTGTGTTTTGCTGGGTGTATGTGAGGTAGGTATTTGTTGGTGTGCTGATGGTGTGTGGCTTGTGTGAGGGATGAGCTGTGGGTGTGTGGTTGCTTTCTCTTGGGTGCTGGCAGTGGAATGGCATTTGCAAAGGCTCATGGTTGTGATTTGTGTCCTTTATATAGGTGGAGTTGTGGGTGTGTCTTTGTTCTCTGTCCCCACCCCCCCAGTATTTATTGGCTTGGTAATTGCTTGTTTGGCCTTTTTTTGGGTGATTTTTCCTTTGTGCTGTTTGTGTATGTTGGAAACGTTCTTGTGACCGAGTCGGACCCTGCATTTGTCTCGTACTGTCTTCTCCGTTTCGTTCACGCTGTGTTTGTGCAGTTTTCTATGCTGCTTACGCGTCGGTCGCGGTGTTTTGTGTTGCTTCGGCTCGGTTTTGTATGCGTGTCGGTCGTGCGGCTTAGCCTCCGTCCGACTCGCTCGTGGTTTTCGCGCCTTGCATCGTACTTTGCGGTTTGGAGTTCTCGTGTACGTTTCGGTCGGATTTTTTCCGGGTGCGTGTCGGTCGGTTGGATTCGCGTGTTTTTCCGGCCGGATTGCTGTTTTCCTTGCGGCTTGGTCGGTCGACTTGGTTTCGGTACGTGTCGGTCGGATTTTTCACGCCTTGCATCGTACTTGGCGTGTCGGGCGCCACAGGTACGTGTCGGTCGGTATTATTTCCGGATCCGAGTCGGTCGGTGCTTTTTCCGGCCCGAATCGGAATCGACCCCTTAATAGTGACAAAACAGTTTCCCTTCTAGGAACTATTTCTACCACCTGGTCCTCTCACAGGTGGCCCTCAGAACTAAGGGGCAGATTTATCATTGAGTTGCGCCACCCTTACGCTGCTGTAAATCAGTTGTTTGGGCTTTTATTGTGCCTTGTATTGACTATTATAACTCCTTTTATCTGGGTCTTACTAAAAGCTCTACTCAAAAGCTTCAGCTCATTCAAAAATTTGCTGCCAGACTTTTATTGGGTGATGCCAGTATGCTTAGCAATCTCTGCACATCTTTTCAGTCTTCACTGGTTATTCATAACCAAGTGTATTTTATTCAAAGTACTCTACTTTGGTCACCGCACACTAAAATCTGGTAAATCTGGCCTTTGGTTCATCTAACAGATCTTATCCCCTTCTATCCACCTAGGCCACTTTACTCTGGTGTGGCTCATCTTGTCATACTTCCCATGATCTTCAGAACCTGCACTCCTATTCTTGTCTGGTTTCTAAATATGAGAACTAGCTTCTACTAGCAATTTAATCTGACAAAAACTATTTCTCCTTCTGTAAAGGCTGCTTAGAAGGCCCTTTTATTTACATGCCTACTTCCTTGAAACCTAGTGCCAGGACATAGTATGACAGAGTGCCCTAAAAATTAGCATTCATCTATTCATTCATTAAACTTCATGACCAAATCTGCTAATTTTCTTAAATTCCACATTGATAGGAACCCTACAAATTTGATGCCTGCCCCTCATGGCTACAAGGCTCATCTCATCTAAAAGAACATTTGATAACATCTTGGCTCAAATGAATCAAGCTTAAAATATGGCACTTTGCCTGTGTTGGACCTGGCCCTCTCTGCAGGATCACCCCCAAACATTTTTCCTCCACTTCTATTTTTACAAAATCTGTTTTTGCTGGTCTTAGAACTCTGTGCACTTTATCACTGCTAACCAGTGCTAAAGTGCTTGTGCTCTCTCCTCTAAACATGTAATATTGGCTCATACCCAATTGGCATATTTATTTACTTATACATCCCTAGTACATGTACTCAGGGCCTGTAAATTAAATGCTACCAATGAGCCTGCAGCACTGATTGTGCCATCCATTTAAGTAGTCCTTTAAGCCTACCTCAGGCTTGCCATTGCAGAGCCTGTGTGCAGTTAAAACTGCCATTTCGACTTGGAAAAATAAACCTTTTACCAAGCCCAAACCTTCCATTTTAATACTTATACAGTGGAGATCTGCGCAAGATGGCCTCCAAACTGTAAATCACCCCATTGGCTCTAGCGTTCTCACGGGGACTCGGCACTGTCAATGTACAACATTTTTCCCCGAGCTTGGATTTCAAGGTTCAAAGGCTGGCGCCACCTTTCTTGACCTTTATGGAGTGATTTATGACCTGTGCTGGCAAAGTTTTCCTACCTACACTGCTGGATGAGATCTGAATTTTGAGGCTCTCTACGTTTCTGAGAGGATTTTGCTTATGTAAAACGGCAGCGGGCCATTTATTTATTGGTGTTTGAAGGCTCCAAGATGTATTTCCAACTCTGATTGACGTCTCCACTCCAATTGCTGCCATTGCTTTCTGGCTGCTTTAGATTTGACTTGCAAGCTATGCAGTGTGTCATGGGGCACTAACTCTTTTGGATCTTCTTCAATCTCAGAAGTTTTACTGAGTTATGCAGGCTGGGTAATAACGTCTGTTCTTATCCGACAGACTCATAGTGACTTTTTTGCCAAAGTGTAGCGTCTGTGTGGCACTCCTCAAGCAGCGTTTGAACTTTAAGGCATTGCCCTGCAGGCGCATGACATATTTCAGCGGCATTTCATGCAAACTTTCCACAGGCTGGTCCATGTCACGCTGAATTCATTTTGACTGCTTTTTGAACTCCTGTTGCAGATCCAGAGCACTCTTCACCTTCACGATGATCTAGAAGCATGCCTACCAGTTTTCTGGTCTACCTGTGCAACAAATTTTCAACCCTACATTGGTCTTCTCAGGGAAGTGACAGTACAACAGCCTCCACATTCTCACCTACTAGAAATGTTCATTCATGGTCTTATATATCCATCCTTTCTTTATGGGTAGAACTTTTAAGCATAAGGATAAGACCTAACGTCTTCCATCTTCCACTAAGCTCATTACTCGTCCTAAAGTTCACCAATGGGACCTTGCCCCTAAAACTCTCTCTGCCCTTATGGAGAGCTCTAGTGAGCTTGGATTGGGGTGCCCTACTTCAAGGTCTGGGACTATGTCCAAAAAGCCCTCTGCTTCAGCTAAGAGACCAAAGAAGGATTCTGACACTCCATCCAAAGCTCCTCCTCCTTTCACTCTAGAGGATATCATGGAGGAAATAAGAGCCTTGAAACCCTTCATTTTGGAAACATTGCTTCCCTTAAATGCATTAAGGAGAAATGGTCCACACATGATCAGTGCATCACTGATATTGAACAAAGAATTAGTGTTGTGGAACACTCGATCCCAGAGGAATCTCAGTTGACAAAGGAAATAGAGTTGCTCAGGACTACCGAAGGCTTGGAAAACAAGAATCGGAGAAACAACCTGTGACTTTATGGAATTCCTGAGAACTCTGATGGACCCAATATGATTTCCTTTCTGCAAAGAGTTATTCCTTCTATTGTTTACTTACCTGACCACAGTCTATTTAATATTCAAAGATCCCATCGTCTTTGCCCTAAACTGCCTGCTACATCTTCACATCAGAAGCCTGGAGGCATCATTATCTTTTTTTGCAACACACTGATTTAATGAATGAATGAATGAGTATATTTGTAAAGCGCGGCGTTCACTCCAAGGAGCATCTTGGCGCTAGTGGAAAAGACCTAGAGAGATCTGTGGTGGGGGACGGATGAGGTTAACGCTTGGAATGAGTGTCAGATGAGAGATAGCACAGTATTATCTGGGGCAGCAAAGATCCATATTTTTAGCAGTTTTTTGAACAAAGGTTCAGATTGTGTAAGTCTCACCTGGGAGGGCAAGGTATTCCAGGCTTTTGTTCCCAGTACAGTCATTGCCTTCCCCCCTCTCGATTTCAGACGAAAGGTAGGGGATGCTAAAATGTTTCCAGAAGATGACCGCAAGAGGCGTTGAGTGGTATAGGGATTGATTCTGGACCTTAGATATTTCGGTCCCGTTGCCCTGGTGGCCTTGTAAATGATTATTAGAATTTTGAAAATGAATCTTTTTATGAATTGGTAGCCAGTGCAGGATTTTGAGTGCTGCTCCTGAAGAAGAACCCTAAGGTAGCTTAAGCACTAACCTAGCTGCCGCATTCTGGACCACCTGTAGTGTTTTCAGAACAGTCTTATTCGCTCCTGCATACAGGCTGTTGCAGTAGTCCAGACGGGAAAGGATTAGTGCTACAGTGACTGCCTTACTAGCGTTCATAGGAGTAGATTGGGAAATTTTCTCAAGATCTTTATCGTGTGGAAGCACATACCTGCCACCACAAGAGCTTGCTTGTGGAAAGATAGTGTGGGATCGAACTTGATCCCTAAATTCCTCACGGTGTCTACTGTGTTTGGGGGTGAAGCCGTATTTGATGGCCACCATTGTTTGGGCATGAAGAGATTAGATTTTCCAAACAGCATGATTTCCGTTTTTTGGCTGTTACATTTAAGATGGTTGAGTTTCATCCAGTCCATGACTGCAGTTAGACAGTGATGAAATTTCTCTTCAGCCACTGTGGAATTCTTGTCTAGGGTAAGAATTAGCTGTGTATCATCCGCGTATGAAATGGATTCGATGTCGAAAGTGTCCATCAAGGTAAGCAGCGGTGTCATATAAAGATTGAATAAAGTCGGGCTTAGGGACGAGCCCTGAGGGACCCCTGATGACAGCTGTCTTTCTGTGGATTTGTAACTACCAAGTGTTACTATGTTATGCCTGTTCTCTAGAAAAGATGATAACCAGGCGAGTGCCTTTTTGGTAATGCCACTAATTGCCAGCCTATCTCTCAGAATATTGTGAGAGACCGTATCAAAAGCGGCCGATAAGTCCAACAGAATCAGTACCACATCCTTGCCCTGATCTAGGGCAAACTGTAGGGTTTCAGTTGTGTGGAGCAGCACTGATTCCGTTTAGTGGCCAGGTCTAAAACCAGATTGTTTAGGGTGTAAAATATTTTCTTGCTGCAAAAAGTCATTCAGTTGTCTGTTTGCCACCTTCTCCACTATTTTGCTCAGACACGGTAGCAATGAGATAGGTCTGAGGTTGGAGAGGGTGGTGGGGTCCGGAATTTTCTTTTTTTGTAGGGGTTTTACCGCCGCAATCTTCCAATTGTCCGGTATGCTTGATAACTTAAAGGAGGAATTGATTATTTGATTTATAGTTGGGTTTATGATATCCACAGGTGCGTGCAGTATTTTTGGAGGGCAGGGATCGAAGGGTGAGCCTGACTTGCAGGAGAGAATAGCTTGCCTAGACTGTTCAAGACTGATCTCCTTGAGGCATGTGAGTTCTATTTTGGTTCCTGAAGTTTTTGCTTCACTAGACGAGGGATTTTTTCTGTGAAGTCTTTTTTTAGGTCTACAATTTTATTTTCAAAGAATTTGGTCACTTAGTCCTTGTGACGCTGAATTTCCTGTTCTAGTATTTTTGGATCCATCAAAGATTTCACGATATTAAAAATAGTATTCTGATTTGCTGCTGCCTGATTAATTTGGTTAGAATAGTGTGCCTTCCTTTCTATTTTAATTTGTTGATGGTATAGTCTGAGAACTGCTTTAAAAGATAGAAGGTCTTCTGATTTATAATTCTTTCTCCATATTCTTTCCAATTTCCTGCATTGGCCTTGTAAGTCTTTTAGACGGGGGTGAACCAGGGAGCAGATTTTTTATTCGTGGTGCCTTTTCTAAGAGGGGCAAACGGAGCCAAAGAATTAGCTAAGGAGGTCATCCAATCATTGAACCGGTCATTGTCAATCGAGGGGTTACCCGTGAGGGTAGGTTTACCCGCTTCTGCCGTGGCCAGTAACTCAGGATTGCTGAGCATGTTATTCCACTTACGTCTCAATGTGAGTCCAGGTTGTCTAGGGTATTTCGCTGATTGAGCCATGTTATAGCCAATCCTGAATGGGATAAGCTTGTGATCTGACCAAGTCATCGTCACGGGGGGATCTGTAGTTAGGCAGGCAGTGTTGGTGCAGATAGCATCTAAGGTGCGCCCTGCACAATGTGTGGGGCCCTCTATTATTTGTTTTAGACCTAGCATGCTGATAATTTCTGTAAAAGTTTTGGTGTTAGGAGTATCCCTTGCTTCTAGGTGTATGTTGAAGTCCCCTAGGATGGTAAAGTTGGAATATCTAACCACTATGGAGCTTATACTTTCGCTTAGGGTGTCTAAGAATTTGAGGGTAGAAACCGGGGTCTATAGATCAAAACTCCTGCAAACGTCGTACAACTATCTAGTTGGAAGCAGAAGAAAAAGTTCTCGGCTTCGTTTAATTCTGTGATATTAATTAGAGAGCATTTCAAAAATTCTTTGTAAATTGTTGCTAGACCCCCCCCCCCCCCCTTTGCCCATTTCTATCTTGTCTGGCCATGGTGTATCCTTGTGGGAGGGCTTGCACAATGTCAGGATTAGAACACTCCTTCAACCATGTTTCAGTGACAAACAGGCAATCTAAATTCATATTAGCTAACAAGTCCTGAATATGTGGCGCATTTTTGGCTACTGATCTTGCATTGATGAGACCGCAGTGTAATTTATTGTAGTAGGTTTTATATTTCGCAGTGGGGGCCTGGCCAAGTGCGGTGCTGTGATTGCAAAAGGTGAGTCTGCAATTAGGACAGGTTAATGGGCCATTCATATTCTCCGTATGGAGAAGAACTTCACAGTTGCTGGCATTTATATTAAGCGCCAGTAGATCATTCCTGGTATACTGTAGTAATATACTAGCACCCGCAGCATTTCTGGCCCTAGCTGCGTTCCGGACGCGGATGGGCGCAGACGGGCTTGCCTTTGGCGCGCCAGCGGCGCGTCCGGTGCAGCATATGTTTTAAGTAGTGTGCCGGAAGCCAACCACTAGCGCGGCAACCTGCCGAAAGTGAGGGTAGCCTCAATAGTTGGGACTGCGTTTCTCCGCTCAAACGGCCAACAAATGCACATCCTGTCTGCAGCCAAGCAAGCGGGCCCTCTACATTGGTCTGGTAACAAGGTATATTTTTCGCAAGGTGTTTCCAATGCTACCGCTGCAAGAATAAAATGCTTCCTGGAATTTTGGCCTCAACTAAAATCCCTGAACATCAGATATGGCCTAGTTCAACCATACTTTTTCAAAGTTACTTATAAAGAGCTGGATCCTTTGAGGATCCAGCTAAACCACAGGACTTTCTTCGACAGCATTGTCTTGAAGACATGGAATTTGGGGCTACAACAAAGACATAATTGTTATATATGCCTTCTTTGTTGTTATTCTTCTTCAATTTTGTAATGTTCTCTCTCAATCTGGTATTGTTCACTTCTGAATTGTGTATTCGGTAAAACCAACATGTGTCTCATTGTCTTTCAGCCCCAGTGTATTATCTGGCGTATTTGTCCTGTCTAGTTCGTACTGCTCCTCCATTGTGCATGTTCTTCCTACAGCATCCCACCTATCATGGTATATGGTAAGTATATCGTTACGCTTTTTATTCTCTTGTACTTACCTTCTTAGAAAATGTTTTCATATTATTCAGCCCTGGTATGCATTTGTTTCTCTCTCCATGGTTATTGCTGTCATTTATCTCTTTCAAAGTACACTATGTTCCCCTTCATGTTCGCCGAAGCCGAGTCTGGCTACATCTTCTTTAGGTGCTCTGCATTCTCCTCATCCCTCGGGATTAATTATTATTTTTTCACATAAGGTAATTTTTGCAACTAAGGTTTATCTTTCCTGTGCTGCCTTTAGGTTTTCTCTGTCTCTTCTGGGGTTCCTCACCCCGGTTCCATCTTCCTGCTTTTTTCTCCTTTTTTTAAAACTATTTTCCTCTTTCTTTTTATTCTCTGCTGAAACTTCCTATGTACAATATGCTCATGCCTATATTTATTCCTAATGTTCACATATGAATTCTCCTCGTACAACTCTCAGGGTCACAACCTGGAATGTTGAAGGTTTAAAAAATACCATTAAACACCAGTATGTTTTGTCTCACTTAGCTAGATTGCATTGCCAACTTGCATTACTTCAAGAAACTCACCTTATTAATGCAGACATTAACAAGCTCAAAAAGCAATGGGTGAGCAAACTTTTCTTTTAATCTTCTTCGCAACATAAAAATGGTGTTGCCAGTCTATGCCATAAAGGTTTAAATATTTACCTTGTTTCCCAGGAAAATGACAAGTAAGGTCGGTGGGTTTCGGTACAGCTCAATATTGATGGGCTCATTTTCACAATTCTTAATGTACATGGCCTCACCAACCCTGAGCCAATATTTTGGATGCATATTTTGCAATTGTTCACTCAAAATGCTACTGAAAACTTCATTTTAGGGAGTGACTGCAATCAAATAATTGACCTTTTCTAGATCGTCATTCAAATATGAAATTTCTCCCTTGTTGAGCTCACAAAGCATTTACACATGCTATCAAGCATAATTCCCTCTTGGATTCCTGTAGATTGGCCCATCCTTCCCTTCAAGAATTTTCTTTTTATTCTGCCCCTCATAAAACACAGACCAGGATAGTCTTTGTTTTCCTTAGCAAAAACCTCACTCAACACTTAGTTAACTCTTGGATAGGCTCAATTTTAATTTCGGACCATGCCCCTGTGTCTACTGATTTAGAAGTTCTCCGCAACCCTTCACCTAGATCCCGTTGGAGGTTCAACAATCACTCACTTTCTGATAAGGTATTTATCACTTCTCAGGAGGTATTTGTTGATGAAAGATTGATGATACAGGAGAGTCTTCGTTCCATTTTGTTTGGGATGTGATAAGGCTGCATCCAGAAGTTTTATTATAGCCTTATAGCCCACCGTAGCGGGCTATACCGGCTATTAAAGGCCCGCTCCCGCGTTAAAGGCCCGAGCCGAAGGCGAGGGACTTTAACAAGGGTGAGGGACTTTAATAGCCGGTATAGCCCTGCTACGAAGGGCTATAAGACTATTAGAACATTCTGCCACTAGAGGGCAGAATGTTCTAACAAACGAAACAAAGGCTTTTCGAAGCTCGAGGGGATTTAAATCCCCTTGAGCCTCGAAAGGCCTTTGTAAAATATTGGAATGTTGCTCTGCGGGCCTTTACTAGCCCGTAGAAGCAGGGAGCACTCCATTGTCTTCAATGTTCTAATATTGTGTATTTTTCTAACAAACTGAAAGCTATAGAGCAGGAATTGTCTGCCATTCTTAGCAAAATGAAGAGATTAGATTATAAATATTTTACGTCTAAAAATAATAAAGCTGATCTTGATGAATTGGTGGCTGACTATTGTGGAAAAAGGCATGTGGCACTCTTCTTAAAATGAATGCCAGATATTACTGGGGACACAATAAAACTGGGAATTTGCTAGCTAACTACCTTAAAAGCAGGAAAGACTATTACTAAACACTATAAACTCCTGCAGCCACCCTTCGGAGGATTCTTTCTCCTCATTCTTTTCTCGTTCTTCCATGCACACGCCCTCACTAGTCGATTTGGCTTCTGTCATAGTCTCACTACAAATGGAAGAATTGTTTTATGTATTCATTTTTAAAAAAAAAAAACTTCACAGTGAGTACAGCTTCATTAGCATATCAACAGTATACATTGAATTTTAATACCAAAGAAAAAAAAGGAAAAGAAAAGAAAAGAGAATATGATTATAGCAACACCTACTTAAACGCTTCTAGCCAGTTGGTAATAGGAGACCACATTTTTAGCCCCCAGGCTCGTTTCCTAGGCCCCCGCATTTTATAAACAGAAGATTCCGTGTTATATAGCGCTAATATCCTTGATCTCCAGTTGATAAAAGTCGGAGCATCAGGACTAATCCACTGAGATGTTATACTTAATCTTAGAACTGCCATGGCAATGAAAAGAAAATTAGTCTCAGCCCTACCACGAGGTTTTCTGTCCTCATCACTTTCTACCCCCAGGATTATTAATTCGGAAGAAAATTTTATAGGGATAGCAAGAATCAAATTCAAAAATAATTTATGTCCTTCAAAAAGATTCCAGCCCCGGACAGGTATAAAACATGTGTAGGGTATCTGCTCCCCAGAGCCCACATCTACTACATGAATTTCCGGGGAGCGAGTCCACTTCGAGATCTTGGCAGGAGTATAATATAAATCAAAAGCGGACATAAAATGCTGCGTTTTCAGGCTCCCAGATATAAGCACACTGTTGGCTAGTTCCAACGATGTCTCCAGATTGGACCCTTTATCCCCTAACTTCCTCTCCCAGTTAGCTTTTTGAAGTGTTAGATCATCAGGGGACTCTGCCAATAGTGCTTGATAAATTGCTCCAATCCGTGATGATCTCCTCAATAATTCTATAAAACCATTGGTACCCACATTGACATTATCTCCTTGCAAACTTGAGCCTAGAAAACTCCGAATCTGTAAAAACTTGAAAAAGTCCTCCTTGGGAGTCCAAATCTTTTTTGTAGAACCGAGAATGAGACTAATTGTCCTTCGCAATATAAATCCCCTAAGACAATGATTCCGACGTTGCCCCAGCTGAATGTAATTCTATCCTGGAATATAATTGGTAAAAGAGCACTCGCAGAAAAGGGGGTATATGCGTTAATATTAGGTATCCGTAATCTACTGACGAATTTTCCTCCAAACTGAGTAAGCCGATTGTACTGTTTTAAATTTTGTCTTCTTATAATAACTTGGTTCCAAAGTTTTAACTAACCTTTGCCTCGCTTCATCTCCTAAAAGCATTTCATATATAGTGGGATCAACAGCTTCTAACCTAGCGGAATTACCAGTCACTAATATTCCCATGTGCTGCAATAATGCAGCCCAGTGATATAGTAAGAAATTTGGCACCCCAAATCCACCCCTTAATCTAGGAAGAGTCATCCACTTGATAGCCCTTCTGGGCCGCCAATAACCCCATAAAAACCTGAAACAGACCCTTTCAATTTTTGTAATACAGAGCGTTGAAAATATCAGTGGAATTGTTCGAAAAAAATATAAAAAATTTGGAAAAATTGACATTTTGATTACATTACAACGACCATGTAGTGTTAAATGTAAGTGATCCAGTCTCTCCAAAAACCTACTAACTGTATGGATCACCGGTAAAATATTAAGTTCCGGAATACGTTCCACTGCTGCAGTTAATCTGACCCCCAAATAGATGGCCTCGGTTACCGTTGGCATGTCTGCTGGAGGGGAGCTGTCAGATTGTAAACATTGAGTCTTATGTTTAGTTTATAACCGGATACAGCACCATACTGTTTCGCCAGGTCTTCAACTACTGGAAGAGCTGCCCTTAAGTTGCTTGTAAAGATCGCGATATCGTCGGCATATGCCAATGATTTATAACTAATGTTATTAACCTTAACCGGCTCGATGTTGATTTCCGCTTCCAACTTAGTTAAAAAAGGATCTATGTATAATGAAAATAACAATGGGGAGCAGGGGCACCCCTGCCTTGTCCCTCTGCTAATACTAAATGCTTGCGAAACTTGTCCAGATATACGAATTACAGCTTCCGGTGTTGCATAAAGTACCTGAACAGCTTGAATAAATTCTGTATTCAAACGCTTTCCAATTGGTAAGGCACCGGGACCAGATGGGTTTACAGTTGAATTTTACCATCAGTTTTCAAAATTACGTTTTCATAAAAAAGATAATTACTCATTTACTCTCATTGAATAAATAATCTGGATCTTTTACGGATGCTATGATCTGTCTAAGTCCAAAAAAAGACAGAACTCCCTTACAATGCAAGAATTACTGTCCCATATCACCGATAAATACAGACTAAACTTTTCACTAAAGCACAGACCTTATACCATAATTACTTTATGCCAGATCTCGTAGATGTGGAGCAGTCCGGCTTTGTTAAAAATAGGAATATAATGGACAATTCACAGATCTTTTTAAACATTTTGAGTAAAAGCAGCTAACCTTAATCACTCCGTGGCAGCGCTACTAGATACTGAAAAGGCATTTGATCGAGTGGATTGGAAATATCTAATGTACACTCTTCACTGGCACGGGGTTGACCCTCAATTTCTTCAATTAATTTCCTTATTATATTCCTCCCCATACTCTTCTGTTTCGGTCAACTGTATTATATCTTCGTATTTTTTCCTCCATAGAGGCACGCAGCAGGGATGCCCCTTATTGCCCATGCTTTTTATACTTGCACTTGGGCTTTTTTTAGGTTGAAACACTCTGATGTCTTTTCCAGCTTTCTGTTAAATAAAGTCCATATTAAAATTACAGCTTACACGGATGACATCCTTCTCTATATCGCCAAGCTGGAAATATCACTACGTCACTTTTTTGAAGAACTGAATGCATATTCGAAAGTTTCAGGTTACAAACAACGTAGAAAAACTGAAGTCATGCCCTTGAATAAGTTCTGATTCTGGGATGGGTCTCTCCTGGAACTCTAAACAAATCAAATGTCTAGGTATCTTACACCACAAAAATTTCAGAGATACTCTGCAAACTAAAATGGAAGTCTTCTTGCAAAAATTACAAAACGTATGCAAGGTTGGTCCCCCTTATTTTTGTCACGGTGGGGTCACCTAGATACTATTAAAATGATGGTTGTTCCAATTATTACTTTCTTCCTCATGATGCTACCTACTAAAATCCTGGGGAAATACTTTATAGCCGTTGATAGAATTTTATCTACATTTTTATGGACCAGGAAACCTTCTAGAATTTCCTTACATAGCTTAAAGTTACTAAAATCAGTTGGATGAGGTCAACTTTCCTTATTCTTGGGGGACGTGGCCAGGCTACCGACCAAGATGGTCGCACAGCGCTGAAGCTCCGCCGTTTAGCCCGACATCCTGGCCCATCCAGCATATATCCTGGCTACTATACCCTAAGATTGGCACGCCACTACAAGCGGAGACCTCTCCCTACAATCGAGGGGAAAGAGCAGAGGCCGAGCGCACACAAAACAACATTGCCTGCTGAGGCCTGTGAGGCCTGTGCGCGGCGGGCCTGGCGAGCGGACTAAATTTGTGTGCTGCCCTGGAGGACACTCCGGCTGTGACTGCGGAGCCTGCTGCGCGTCCGGAGGCCCTGTGACTGCCGCTCCTCCTGGAGTTTCGGGCAGAGCTGCGGTACGGGAGGCGGCCTGCGGTGGATCGACCCTTCTCCTGGCAGTGAAGTAAGTCTGCCCGGCCCCGGAGGCCCTGGGACAATCGCTGCTGCGGGCGAGCTGAGGGGCCTTCCATTGAGGGAAGAGGCCTGCTGCACAAACGATGGGGGGCTCCTGATCTAGCGCTCCGGCCTCATACGCGATATTGCACTGAGAGGCGGCTAGTGGAGAGGGGATGCTGCGGGGCACTGCGGGTTATTCGAGTTGAGGCAGAAGGTGTGTGTGGAGCCCTGCTGGCTGCGCCACCAGGGCCTGAAATATGCTGTCCCTGCAGCATGGTTTGCCAGCGGTGGAGTCCAGTTTGCGGCCCCCTGTGCCTGTTACAGTGACGCCTGCTTGAGTTGGTGCTCCTACCTACCGGACCCTGGGTATAAGTAGGCCTTCGTGAAGCCCCACCACCTGTGATACCTGATTCCCTCACTTGCTTCAGGGAGCGCCATCTCGCTGAACTATTACCTCCCACATGTCTGATTGGGAAAATTGCCCGCTCCCCCCTGTCTAGTGTCTATGGGTGTACGGCCAGGAGGCAAGATCTGATATGGGACGAAAAGACCCGAAGCAGCGCCTGCTATAGTTTGGCCATTCTGACACTGCTCCAGTGGAGTCTGCGGTGAGCATGGCGGAGGGGGGAGTTGAGGGTGCTACTTCGATTACTCCCCCCCGGGCTCAGAGGCACTGATGCAGGAACTTAGGGCGGGCTTCAGAGCACTGGATGGGCGCTTTGATTCCCTAGAAAAGAGTCTAGGCACAATGGGGGCCAAATTAGATATCATATATATGTGGGTTGCATACCTTTTGCTTCAGTAGTTTGTCCCATTTTTTTGTCCTTCAAAGTTTAACATGGCGTGCTCACTGGTACGTGCCCAGCCCAAACAGCACGTGTTTAACTAAGCCACATCATACTGGGACTACTTTTTGCCCCAAACCAATGGCACAGCCGGTACTGCATTTGCAATTTTTCTTTTTCATGTTACTTTCTTTTTTCTCTCATTTAACTGCTTTGTACTCCATAAATTATCCACTTTCGCACTTAGTGGGAGGGTACCGGATAGGAGGGGCGAAGGCTTAGTTTAAAAACTGGTGGCTGAAAGTGAAAGGAAACTCCTTCTGTGAGTGATGGAGGGGGACGGAAGTTTGTTCAGCAGGTACGTGATGGGGATACGGAAGTAAGTGGGGAGGGTAGTGTATAACGAAGGAGGGGAGATTATGGAAGTATGTAGTTGGGTGACTAAGACTTCAAATGTAAAGGGAAAGATAGGAAGGTCGGGTTAGAAGGGTGGTAGATTGTGGTTTAGCGGCAGGATGGAGGACGGTGGGTTTGAGAACAGGGAAGGCTAATACGGCGCATGAACGAAGCGTGTTAAGGAGAGGAAGGTTTTGACGTGCGGTGTAGGAAGGGAAAGGTTTGATGGGAGAGTTATGCACACATGATGGGGAAGCAAGAGGGGTTGAGTTTGTGGGTTTAAGTTAAGGTGGTTATAGTAGAATGACTAACCGAGTGCAACGGTTACACTAAACAATGTGAGGTGAAGAAACCGAGCCTGTCAGTGACATTAAGAGGCAATTCATTTGAATAGTGTATATTATATTATTGAATTTTATGAATGTTAGAAATCGTGTAGCGAGACGCAACTTACAACATGAGATTTTGTATATACTTTGACGGATGGAATATTAATATATGTTCAATTGTTATTTTCTGTTACCCCTGACGAAGGGCCACAGAGGCCCGAAATGCATTGGGTTTAAATAAACTGCTTTTGATGAATTTGGCTTTTGTACGTGTTCTTGAAGAGAGGTTCAGAGGGCCCATCTTGAACATGAGAAATCCAGGAAACTGCCTTTACTTGCTTGCGGATTTGAACAGTTCTAAGTGCGAAAGTGGATAATTTATGGAGTACAAAGCAGTTAAATGAGAGAAAAAAGAAAGTAACATGAAAAAGAAAAATTGCAAATGCAGTACCGGCTGTGCCATTGGTTTGGGGCAAAAAGTAGTCCCAGTATGATGTGGCCAAATTAGATACCCATGAAAGGAAACTGGACAATGTTGAAGGTAGGGTGTCGGATTTGGAGGATGGTGCAGCGCAGTCCACAAAAAGATAGATCGAATGGAGAAAATACTAAAGTCTGTGGCCTTGAAGAATGAGGACTTGGAATCGTGCAGTAGGAGCAATAACATCCGCATTTTAGGGGTCCCGGAATCCACCAACGTGGGGTGTATGGACTTATTTGTGGAGAAACTGCTTACTGATCTCTTTGGTAAAGACGCTTTCACTCCTACCCTCTTAGTAGAACGGGCGCATCGTTCCCTTGGCCCCAGGCCCAACCCGGGATGCCCCTCCAGGCCTATAATCGCCTGCCTGTTGAACTACTGATATAGGGAGACGGTGCTTAGACTGGCCATGGAAAATGGCGCCACGACATGGCAGGGGTCTACTCTGGCGCTGTTCACTGACTTTACGGCTATGGTTCAGGAGGCGAGAAGAAAGTATACAGGTGTGAAGGCCACGTTACGTAATCTGGGCCTGCGGTATGGCATGATATACCCGGCTTGCCTCCGAGTGGACGTAGATGGCAGATCCAGAATTTTTGATACCCCCGCGGCTGTTCAAGCTTTTTGCCAAGACTATAAAGTAGGCTCCAGTGGAAAGACCAAGCACCAAAACAGAGGTTCTCCATCGCACAGTGGATCGGTGGCCAGTGGTGAACTTTTTTCAACGGAATGATCAAAATCATTGTATTCTGCACACACAAATTACGCTTTGTTTTCCATATTATATTGCTGGCAGGGCAAATGCATTTCTAGTTAATGTTCATGATTCTAAATAATTGGGCTTGCGGCGTGGCATTGCCTCGCCCCTAGTGTTGTAACACCTCAAATCTTCTATTTGGTTGGAATGTAAGTGAAATTGTACCCTTCTTGCTATGTTGTATGTTCGCATGTTACATTCTACAGGGTGGTTAAAGGAGATTTTCCCTGCTTGGGTTTGGGCAGGGATGGGAGGAGGGATCGGGTGGGGAGACATGTTGCCTGGGGGTTTTATTGCGCACAGTGTTGAATGTTCACCATGACGAGCTTAGTAATTGTTGTCACACACACACAGGATCAGATTTGAGCTGTACTTATGACTACCGGGGGTAGGCTTCCCTCTTTTTCAGACCTTACATTAATCACTTGGAATAAGCAGGAACTTAATAACGCTAGAAAAGGGAAACAGGTCCTTCAGTATCTACAGCGGCATCAAGTAGATGTTGCCTTTTTGCAAGAGACTCACCTGCCCAAACATACCTCCACTCATTTTGCTTCTGTCTGGGGCCCCCATCGTTATTTTGCAAACTATAGTACATATGGTAGGGGGACTGCACTTTTACTCCATAAGCGCTTGCCCTTTCAGACGGAGAGTGTTCGTAACGATGAGGAGGGGCGTTATACAATGGTATCAGGGCGCTTAACGGGCTACTGGGTGGCGTTTGTATGTGTAGATGCTCCAAACACTGACAACCCAGCTACGCACGCAGCTATTGAAGCTAGACGCAGACTACATTTCTGTGGGTGGTGATTTTAACTTGTTACTAGATCCGACAAAGGATAGCACGTCAGGCTCTTCTGATCCAAAGCCTCGAGCTCGTTGTGCATTATTGGAGCTCTGCGACTCGATTGGGTTAGTAGATGTTTGGAGGCTTTGCCGGCCTGGGGAAACAGCCTACACTCATTATGCTGCACAATACAAAACCTGGACCAGGCTAGATTTCTGGTTGGTGTCCACAAATGTAACTTCTTGGTAGCAGGAGACGAAACATCTTCCCAGAACGCTCTCGGACCACTCCCCAGTGATTCTCACGGTAAGGATCCTTAGGCCGGAAGGCTGCGAAAGGCAGCGGAGGTTCCCGGGACAGGCGCTGTTGGATGCAGTGTTCAATGCCGAGCTCCGTGCAGCTATTATAGACTACTTAGAGTTGATTAAAGGTTCAGTACAGATGTGGGCAGTACTATGGGAAGAATTTAAAGCCTATATGCGGGGCATTTGTATTGCGAAACACTCCGGGGTGTTGAGGAATCTAAGGGGCACGTTATCTCGCATTGAGCAGCAGCTTGAGGCAATGGATAAAGAACACATTGCATGCCCTGCCCAAGCCGATCGGAACTGCCGATTGGCACTTCTGCTGGAGTTCAGGGAAGCAGCGGAACGGGAGACGCATTTCTTGAGCAAGTATGCCACTGCAAGGCGTTATGGCGAGGGGGACCGGCCGGGCCGTACCTTGGCGCGACTTCTGCGTCCGGTGTCGGGACAATCGTGTATTCCCTGTATTCATGCCACAGATGGCAGGATATTATCTGACACCCGGGAGATACGAGATGTATTTTTAGAATACTATTCCAAGCTATATACTTCGTGCGCTGCGCATAGTGAGGAGGTCCGTAGGGACTACTTGTCAGAGATAGCTCTCGTGTGGCTGAAAAAGGGGATGCAGGAGTTCTTGGCGGAACCTTTTTCAGTCGAGGAAATTGTAAGTGCCATTGATGCCATGAACGGCTCAACTGCTCCCGGGCTAGATGGGTTCACCGGGAATTTTTATAAAGCTTATAAGGACCTATTGGCCCCATATCTGCTAGAGGTATATAATAAAGCGCTGGAGTGTAAAGAATTGCCCCCCACACTGCGCGAAGCAGTTATAATATTATTGCCCAAACCTGGGAAAGATCCTCTCATGTGTGGATCATATAGGCCACTATCTCTACTTAACCTCGACTATAAAATCCTGGCCAAAATGATAGCATTGAGATTAGCCCTCCTACTGGATCGTATCATCTCACCGGCCCAATCGGGGTTTGTCACTCACAGGTCAACGGCATTAAATCTCTGAACCCTGTTTACGGTCCTGCACAGGATATCACTTGAGGTTCCTGCAGCGGCGGTGTTATTAGACACTGAAAAGGCCTTTGATTCCCTAGAGTGGCCTTTTTTTCTAATGGTCATGCAGAGTATGGGAATGCCTAAAGGGTTTGTGGAGCTTATTTCGCTCTTATACACCTCCCCCACTGCACGGACCCGGCTAAATGGTACTCTGTCTTCACAGTTTCATCTCTCAAGGGGCACACGGCAGGGCTGTCCGCTCTCCCCTTTGCTATTTATAACTGCGCTTGATCCATTAGTCCTGAACTTTCAGGAAAGGCATTTACACAGAGGCTTACAGTTCAAGACAGGTCCTCTATTGATTTCGCTTTATGCAGATGACGTCATCCTCTATGTCCGACGTCCAGAGGAGAATTTGGAGCCACTAATTAGGGAGATCATTCGGTTTGGGGGGTTCTCTGGGCTTGGCATCAATTGGGGCAAATCGGTCATGTTCCCCCTAATGTCTAGTACGGCCAGATGGGATTGTGGGTTTCCGTTGCAGTGGTGCGAGGAGTTGACGAGATACTTAGGCATTCAGATACACCGGGACTCATCAGTTGTTATTGCTAAATTATGGCCCGGCTATTTACAAGTTAGAGCAGATCCTCCCCCCCAACAACACAACCTGCGGGTATTGTTCCCACTGGTGTGGGTTAAGGTTGTGTTTAAGGATGTGTATTGTACCAGACTGCTTGGTTTTTAACATGCAGAAATTGTGTAAATTATGTTATCTGACAGGTTCCAACAAGGGGGTGTTAAGTCTCGTAGGGTGCGAGAAGGTATGCAATTCTGATTGTATCTATTCTTGTGATTGGTGTGTAGACCAAGTATGGATTACTCTTTCACAAATATTGTTGTAATAACTCTGTCATGGTGCTTTGAAATGTCATTTCTATTTTGTGTGCATAATAATAAAAAAAAGGTAAATAAAGTTTTAAAAAAATACTTTCCTGATTCTTCTTGCTATCATAAGGCATTTGTTATTAAACAATGTCAATGGTGTTTTCTTGACCTTTCAGACCCTCCACCCAAATTTTGGTCTCAGCTTTAGCCCTTATCTTTCCCTTCTTTCAAACTCATATTATACATATGAACATCCTCCTAAATATTGGATGCCCACAGTTATTTCTCATTCTTGTTCTGTTCTTAAGCCTTATGTGACAGCTTATCTTTCTCCGTCTGAACAATTCCTTAAGAGTACTATTTGGTATAATAAAAAGCTACTTGCACATGGTAAACCTCTACTTTGGCGGACGTGGTTAAATAAGGGTATATTCATCGTTTCTCAATTGATTCTGCATAATAATTTCATTTTTCCATTTACAACACTCTCCTCTTATTTTAATCTCGCCCTGAAATTTCTCAAACAATATCAGATCTTAGAATCTTTACTGGCTCCTATATTGATGTCCCTTACCACCGCCTCCATTCAGGGAATTTATCTGCAGTCTTCCCAGGCCTCATTGATATATAGAACACTATTATCCCCACCTCTAGATAGGCAAAAGTCTAAATTGGAGCTCTTCTGGGAATCAGATCTAATCTGAGGTTGGCCCCCTCATTCTGGCAGAAAATATGGGAGAAAATGTATTCTATGGCTCGTTCCGCCAACTTTACCCAAACTCCCTATTATTTCTATAATAGGCCATATCATACACCAGAACACTTATTTAAACTGAAACGTCTTCAAAGTGATGCATGCTGATGTAGTAATACGAACCCTTATATCTATCTTCACATGTTTTTCTCTGCCCTAAGCTGTCAATGTTCTGGGAGCAGCTGTGGACAAGAATAGGAGACATCATCAAAATTCACGCTCCAATTTCCAGTGAGGTTTTATTTCTGGGGGGCTTGAGTAATATCTGACCTCAGAATAAACTATTGAGTACATTTGTCAAAATATTGATTGCTTTTGCATTCCAGGTAATTATCACTGATTGTTAAGCATTGGACAACATTACTTTACAACAATGGTGGAACTTGGTCTGTCATATTCATTGTCTGGTTCGGTATAACTTGCACTCTTCTTCTGTGTCGGATGAGCTTTGGGAACCATTAACTGATTATTTGTCAGTACATGCTCGTAATACACCTGAATCACCCAATGTATTTCAGCATTTGGTCTGTAGTTGTTGTTAGTGAATTTCTCTCATATTATTATGATCTTTCTTTTTCATATGATGTATTTTTGCATGATTATGTGGAAGTTTCTCTCAACAATTAGACAGGATTTACAATTTTTCTTCTTCTCTCCTCTCTTTTTTATCTTCTTCTGTTTTCTTCTCTATTACTTTCTCATCTTCACCTTCTTTTAATAATACTCAGTTCAATCCAGTTACCTGAGCCATACGATAACATGTATTTCTAATGTTGACATGAGTCTTTGTACTTAGTTTTTATTTTGTATTTTATTGCTTTTTATGTACTGGTTTGCCGGAATTCATTTATAACTTTTACTTCTTCAATAAAAATACTTAATTAAAAAAATATATACATATAAATCACCCCAAGGGTAGGTCCTGGACAGCCCAGAGGGCAGGGTGCAATGCATTTAAAAAGTTGGACATGTACTTTTAAGTTTTACATGTCCTGGTAGTGAATATCTCTTAAATAAATCTTTCACTACTGAAAGGCCTTTCTCTCCCAGAGAATAACAATGGGATTACCTTATTACATTTTATAAGTCTAATTTTCAAATGGAAAGATATATTTGGGTCTAGTTTGGTATTTCTGGAATCACAATTTAAAATCCCAATTTATGGTGAAGTCAGATTTAAAAATTGCAATTCTGAAAATTCCACTATTAGAAAGTTAATCAAAACTGTCTGTTGCGTCATCACGCACCAGCTTCGAGTTGCACTGCCATTCGACTTGAGTTTCAAAATGGTCAAGAAACAAGAATCCAGTGTTCATCCAGGTAATCCATGTTTATTCAGTGTTTTTCAATCAATTTCGAAACAGAGGCAACATAATTCTGAGCTTCAAATGCCAGAGAAATGCCCATCCAGGCCTTTATCCCAAAGCACAACAGAATTCGTTTTACATCCTGGGTAACCATGCTGTTATAAAACCCAATGCATTTTGGGCCTGGGGCCCTTCCTCAGGGGTAACTGTAACGTAAAGAAAGCCCATCAGAGTCATGGAGAATCTAATGCATCATAAATGAGCCAGCCTACAACAACCATCATGCACTATACCCAATTATCCCAGCGTGCTACATGCTTAATATATAAAGATCCATGCTTACAGGAAAAATTGTGCGCTGTATGTGAGTAAGATGAAATAAAGATAAAATAGAGAGTTGTCTATCCCGTACTAAACTGAACCATGTGCACAAACTTAACCTCACAACAACCATCATGCACTATGCCTGACTTCACCAACATGCTGTGTACTCTATATTAAAAAAATCATTACTTGTAAAAAAATATAATATCCTGCATGTAAATAAAACAAAAATTAAAAAAAAGTGTCTTACATCCCGTGCTAAACTAAACTTTGTGCACAAGCTTAACAATAAACTCACGTGGTCACTGATGTGAGATCTATAATCACGGTATCTCAACGCTATAATCGGCCGCGTTGCCGTTCATAAAACCAACAAAGTTGTGTGTGAAATGCTCGTTTTAAACCCATTGTGAACTCCCCAGGTGCAACCAGTCAAATGAAATACCTCCCTAAATGGCAAACCAAAAAGGTAGACATAGAAAAGTAAAACAAAAAAGGTAAACATAGAAAAGATACACGTGCGGAAACTACTCATTCCCATCCCATAACTACCGATCAAAATCAATTAGTTCATGCAGAATAAATGTCACATAATGTGGTAAAATATAACATAATGTGGTAAAAATTAACATCTCTGCAAAGAGTAAGATATGGTAAGTTCACAATTCTCTACAATCGATAATGTGATGTTGTCAAGCATTTCTTTCAGATGAAATTTAATATAACCTCATATTCCCATGAAGCCTCCGTGATAAGTAATGTTGTGCTATCTGTTCAATTAAACTATGGGTGCAAACCGTCTGAGGGACAAAATTGTGAACATTTCTCTAAACTGTATACGCAGAGTGCATTCCTTCACTTCCTCTTCTCACTATTAGAAAGTTGGCATTTTCCTGCCTTAGCAATTTGGTGCATGCAGCCTGTCTCTGGTCACATGAATGGGAGTAGTTGACAGTTTGGCTTTGTGTATTCCTTCTAGACAGTCACACACAGTGGGAGCTTAGCTGTGACTAAATGGGCCATCAATGGCATGATGGGAGGGAGGAGCTGGGCCCAGTCTCACTTTCACATGAATAGGATGTGTCCTGTCTCCACACAAAAGCCTGTATACCCCCTGTAGTTAGTCTGTGTGCAGGGAAGGCAGGGTGTCTGTGCACTTCAAAGGCATGCCTCTAGAAACTTCTCCCCACTTCAAAGGCACAACTGTGTATAAAAGTAGACCTCAGACACCACCACTTCAGTACACTTCTGGACCTGTGATACTCTGCCAGGAAGAAGGACTACTGTGCTGCTGAAGGACTGCCACTCTTCTGGACTGCACTCTGCCGGACTCCTGCTTTGCTCTGCTGACCCGCTGCCTGTTGATCTCTTGAATGGGTGAGAAGGACTGGACCCACATGTCTTGAACCCAGAACCCAGAATGACTCCAAGGGCTAGTTGGCTGGCCTCCTGATTTGAAGCCTCGTGGACATAACAAGCTCCCAATCTCCTTGCCCCTGGACTCTGTCATCTGCGAGTCTACCCTGCCAAGTGGTGCCACCCAGTACTGGACCCTTGGAAGTGGGCCTAAGGTATCTGCCAGTGGAACCGACGCATCTTCTCTGGTGAGCGACGCATCCCCAAGCAGATCTGACGCATCTCCTCGGCTGAGTGGCTCATTCTTGCTCACTACATATGCATTGCTGCTGCTGTGTAGATTAGACATGTCGCAAAGACCTGCATTGCCTCCACAGCCCTCGGAACTGTTGCAGCGCCCTGACAGCGAGGCGCACCCACATCTCAGGTCCTCACATCTCCCTTCAGCGGCAGCCTCGACGACTCCACCGGATTCCGCAATGCAGACATGCATCTCATTCTCGTCCGGACTAACGCATCACCAGCTGTGCCCCACATACCCAATGCCGGACTTCGCAGCGCAAGACCCGTTAATGGGATCCTCGACGATGAAGCAACAGGACCTCTGACACATGCTTTGGCTGCGCATCTTCGACGTGGATCCACGCAACGCTCCTCAACCAGGATTTAAGGTACTCTGTTAGGTGGGTCTAACCGGGTCCAATAGCCTGCCTGTGCTCCATCGCAGTTGGCGTGAACTTGTGACTTTGACCCGGTCCAACAGGACTAGATGTCTCCAGTAGCGCTTTGTGCTTTTTGGTTCTATGTTCCCTAAATACTATAACATTCAATATCTCTGGTTCTACTAATTGCATTTTTGTCATTTTGGTCTTGCTTTTTTATTCAAAATTCCTCTATTTTCTAAATCTTTAGTGGGCTCCTTTTGTGGTGTGTTTTCACTGTTTTATTGTTTGTAGTGTTTCATAAATACTTCACAAATTGCCTCTGAGTTAAACCAGACTGCTCTGTGCCAAGCTACCAAGGAATGAGCACAGGTTCATGTGGGGTTTGCTTGTGCCTTACCCTGACAAGGACTGTGATTGCTGCTTAACCAGTTCTTACACCTCAGTCAACCAATTAGCCCAATTTCTTACAGCCTGTATAGAACTTCATCAAAACACACTGGCCAATATACCCAGGCAATATACCTTGCATCTCTAGAGGCATTTGGGGCTTTGAAAGCAAATCTTCACTCTATATCAAATCAATAAAATTCAAATCTACTCATGTCCAAAACAAGCCCTTCTCATGTGAAGCAACTGCCTAATGCAACTCTTTACACCACAGAACTCAAGACAAAACCCACTCTGCATCGCTTGTTTCTTTTACAAAACATCTAAAAATGTAGCTGTTCACTACTTTCTGAATTAACTGAAATCCAATTGATCCACTGTAAGATTCAAGGTTTCACTGTCTTTTGCAATGATTACTTGTTAGTTTAAACTGTTCTCTCTGTGAATTGGTAAGTTTGCACTTGTAAAGTAGTCAAGTATGTAGGTTGGAGAGATATTTTTTAATGTCTTCTGTGCTTTGAGGATGCATGTAATGACATGAAGCACACATTCCAGTAAGTGAGGTATGCTGCTTAACAGGGTGTTGCTAGTGTTCAGCTGTGAAAAGGCAAACTCTTAGATTGTGACTATGAAGGCTGATTGCGGTAGGAAAGATTTGACTTGCCTTAAGAGTGATCATGCTGCCTGCGACGTTCAACCATAGACACACCAACATATGTAAACATGCCTGTTGGTTTACAATGTTTCATAAATTACTCCTCAGAAAAGGTGGCTCACGAAAAGCTGTAAAACAATCACCAGGCATAAGATCAGTACTACAAGAAAGAAAAGCACCTATTAAATCAGGATACAGCACCAGGCTAACTATAAGTCAGCCATCACTCAATCTGCAGCTACTCATTCATACTGAGACACAACTAGACAACAGCCATCTGGGCACTAGCCAGTCAGCTTGCTGATGTCATCCCGCCAATCAGTCTCCTAGTTAGCTCCATCAGCGTTCTTGAATGCCAGGTAATGCAATGGCATTCAGCACAATGGCCACCCATGCCACCAGCTGATGTCAACCAAACTTACTATCAAAGCTATCATGTCAGGACTAACCAGCCTCTAATCCTGGAAGTCGATGCCAGGCAGTCAACAGTCTCTCAGGTATCAACCAGTGATGAGCTGAATGTAACATGTAAGCCCGAAAAGTTCCCATTGTACTTTTAAAAGCCATGTTGTCTTCAGCTGTAAATGCAACCAGACCACAGGCCCAGATAATTAGTTTGTGGTGTACTTGTGCTAACTTAAACACTTGAAAAGGATCATTAGTCTTTATTTATAATTTTGGTCTAACAGACCTTACACCTGGGAAAAGACTTTATTTAACTAATACCCACATGAACTCATGAACATCTAGCTACAGTTGAAGTTTTCAGATGTAGGAGTGACCAATGGAACCCGAGGCACCCACTGAACCCTCCAATTTCCAATAGCAAGAAGGAAA
Source organism: Calotriton arnoldi (assembly GCA_963921515.1). Lineage (NCBI taxonomy): Eukaryota > Metazoa > Chordata > Amphibia > Caudata > Salamandridae > Calotriton > Calotriton arnoldi. The sequence goes on along the minus strand of CAWUFW010001690.1, from coordinate 861,218 downwards.
CTTGGATTTAGTGTTCGGGATGTGCCACATTTTTAACCCGTCATTTGTCTGGAACTGTTATGGCCAAAGAGATTGCGAAAATTGTCCTGGAAATAGCCTAACCTCTAGGGCTGGCAGAGGTGTGATTCAGGCTTCCACAAAGTCAGGGATGCGAAGAAGGGCTGTCACAAGGTGGGGAAGAAGAGATATTATGTCCCAGGGCTCAAACTTTCTAGGTCCTGCACTCACTATGCAGAAGTTATTTATAGATTTTTTAATCACAAGCAAGCTTTCCATTTTCATCAGTAATCAAGCAGATTATGTGGCCATAAGACTTGATGGCACCAGAAGCCATGATTTTCTTCCCTTGGACTCATTTTTCTATAATTAGAAACAGGTGCTGATGACACCTGTGAAAAAACAAAGAAAGCCTCCATATGTCCCACATTAAGTTTTGCCCCAGGCTTCGCAAAAAACATCTGACAGGCCTAAAGTTGGTGGCAGAACAGTACAAGCGTATCACACTTACTCCTGCTGTTTCAGCATTATATCATATTAGATGTCTTCTAAGTTAGTTCTGGCTAACTGAGCTGTATTATTCTTGTGGTTCATGGCTATCTTAACTTTTTCAACAGGTCTGTCACATAGACTTTAGTTATTGGTTTTGCTTTTGTCCTCCTAGAGGGCTAAATCATCTCTGCACACCTGCAGTGTACACCTGCAGTACAAATTCCCTTTGGAAAAGTGGCAGCAGGGTTTCATTCAGAGTTCTAGGCTTGTTCTCTGCATTGGTGAAGATTGCAACTTACAGAGTCATTTTCCTGGTGATACCTACCCCGGTGGTCACTAACATAATCGATCCATAAAATATCAAAACACAAAAACATCCAAAATTAAACTTCAAAGACAAAAAGATCAACTCTGTATACTTAACTATATAACCCACAATCTCGTGAATACAAATATTGTTACAAGAAATATCGATTTTTACATATATCGAAAGCAAAAATATTGGAAACAAAAATATTTTTACCTTTAATGAACATATAATATGTCAAAAATATTGATTTACACATCAACTCCAATATTATTGCAAGAATAATTAAATAATCATTAATCAATAGATTAAAAAACACTTGTCACATAAAACAATTACTTCAAATATACCCAAAATTTGTTATACACATATTTACATTAAATAAAAATATTACATCAACATATTTACCATTCACCCAAAAAAGATTATATTTCTAAAATATATACAGTAAAACCCACAAAGAAATTAGCATTAACTAGAAACATCTAAACACCAACCTAAATATTAATAAATATACATATACAAATACATTTATGACCAAAAATGTCAAACTATATATTATGCTTAAAAAATAAAACCTAAATTAGCGTTTACCAAAGAAAGACTCAACTGATAAAAAAAATGTTCAACTATACTAAACCAACCAATATAATAAAACTATAAATAACTTTAACCAATGTAATCAAACAAACAATTAAATCAACCATATAAAAGGTACACTAATTTAAACAACTAAGGCCCTGATTATGAGTTTGATGGTCCAACTGCCGTACTGCGGCAGCAGTGGTCTTCCACTCGTGTATTACAAGGCATGCAGCCTGAAACACCGGCCGCGCCGACAACGTTTTTTCCGCCTGGGCTGCGGCAGTCTGCAATGTTGGCGATTCGTACTCCATTGCCGTCAGGGCCGTGTTTTCCCGCCTTACTTATTACGACAACACAGTTGTACTGGCGGTCCGCTAGCGGCGGTTCCCGCATGACGGCAGACCGCCTCAGTACGCTCCCAGCAAAGCACCACAACAGTGCCCATTGGATGGATTCAAAAACTACACTGCTGATGGTCATTGGCCAAGTGGACACACCTGTAAATCACACTATAAAACACACCCCATCTCTGGCCATGATCTTTTGATTCTCAACTGCAGCACTGCAAGACAGCCACCACGTTTTTTGTTCTTGAGATAAGGTTGTCCTTTTTTTCATCATCCCATTTAACACTCTCAACACCCTTTTTTGTTATTTCTTTTCATATCTAATATCCCTTGTTTTTTTCCAATTGTCACTTATTTTAATTTGTATTTATGGCTCACCCCAAAAATCCACGTTTTACAGAGGCTGAGTTGTCAGTCATGGTGGATGAAATCATAAGAGTAGAACCACAATCGTTTGGCGTCCAAGTTCAACATACTCCTCTCAGTAGAAAAATGGAAATGTGGACCAGGATAGTGGATAAAGTGACTGCTGTAGGTACAACCCGGCGCACACAGCTGGAAATTAGGAAGAGGTGGCACAACCTAAGGGCGAAGGTCCGTACCCTGGCCTCCAAGCATCACCTGGAGGCCCAGAAAACTGGCGATGGTCCTCCCAGCGCCCCATTACAACTCTTTTCCTGGGAGGATAAGGTCTACGCCATTCTGCATTCTGAGGGCTTTACAGGAATAGCTGGGGGAGTGGAGTCTGGTAAGTTACACCTCACTAATGTCCTGTATACTCTCATCTCAGCTTTTGCTGAGGTGTTCTCTATCTACTTTTCTAACATGCAGTACTCAAAGTATCAGAGATGTTTGATTGTCAGTTTCAATGTGTATTGTTGCATAAAAGATTATATGTATCAATCTCCATTACATGGCACATTTTGCAATGCTGTCTGTAAGTGTATTACTATGAAATTATCATCCCAGGACCCATGATAAGTGTCAATATGTCAACTGCATTTTTTGGGGAGTTTTATATAGGGCGAACTCGACCTGAAGGTATCAGAGCGCTTTATGTGAGCATCAGTTGCGTTACAGACTAACACATTCATTATGTTAGGCACATGGAGATTAATTGATTTGCCCAGAATCACAGGATGTGGAGTGTCTCTGCTGAGACTCGAATCCAGTTCCCCAGCTTTGAGGTCGGCCGCTCTAGCCGTTAGGCTACAGGTATGTTACACTAGCCATTTGTCGTGCATTAGGAAGTAGAGATAGAAATGACTACAACTAATATGAAGCCCTGTTTCTGTAACTCTAAACAAGATGCAATAGTGTTGTTTGCCCATACTCACTTGTCAGCCATGTTACAACTGATGGTCACCTCTCATGGAGTTAAACCCATCTGTCAAGTGTGGAGAAGTAGAGATATAAATGACTACAACTACCATGAATCCCTGTTTCTGTAACAGAAAACAATATGCAATTGCGATCTTGCCCATCTCACTTGTCTGCCATGTTACAACTGATGTTCAGGTCTCATGGACTTCATCAAACCAAAACCTGTATCTATTTCCTAAAAGTAAGTAAATTAACATTTATAAAATAACAGTTAAACTAATATTGCAATAATATTCACTTTCGTACTCAAATGACTAATATATATATTTTTTCTATTTATATTTCCACTACAGAGAAATCCAAATACAACAGTAAAATAACAAAGAACATTCTAAAACCATCGACCTAATAAAGTAAGTATTGTTCAAACCGTATTTAAAAACCAGTAAAACATCCATCCAAACCCAAAGTCCATCCCAAACACCCAACCCACTCCATGTACAAAATATTTCAAATAAATATTAAAGTCTGTTTTCAAATTTTTACAGGAAAACCAACCACTTTAAAAGCTTAAACCAAGAAAAAATTCAAGCCACCATTTATAAACCTCAAAAAGCAAACTTTGTAAGTATATTGTGAAAAAATGTATTTATATAATCATTAACAAATATAATATTATTTTTAATAGTTTTTATATGCATTTGTTATAGATTTTACCACATCAAAATGACAGAAGGCGCACAATTTATAACATCTACCAACAACCACTACCACACCTACCCCTAAAACCTTTGAAGAGGTGATAATTCCCCCAGAATTAGCTATTACTTACAATGAGGAACCCTTTGTTCTCTATGATAATAAAAGCAAAGAAAAGAGAATAATTATGTTTGCTACTGCAAACAATTTAATAACACTTCAACAAGCTCAAACATGGATGATGGATGGGACCTTCAAAATCTGTCCCAAACCATTCTTCCAACTATATACTATCCATGGCCTACATCAAAATACTAACATTCCCTTTATTTACGCCTTGCTTCCCAATAAGCAAAATTCAACATATATAGAAATCCTAAATAAAATAAAGCAAGAGACAAATAATTATTTTTCTGAGAAAATAATTATAGATTTTGAACAAGCTATGATAGACGCTATACTCAAAACATACCCACATACATCAATCCAAGGATGTTACTACCATTTCAATCAGTGCCTATGAAGACACTTACAAAAATCTACACTGAGGGGTCTATTACGATGGTGGTCGGATGACCACCGCCGGGCCGGCGGTGGCGCCCGCCGTACCGGCGGTGGACATCCGCCCACCATCGCAACCAGGAAAACCGCTGGTCACATTATGATGGCGGTGGTGACCGGGGCGGTGGGAAATTCCGACCGCCGGTTGCCTTTCGCACTCCTGCCTGGCGGACGGTACAGGACCGGGATAATAGTGGAGGTGCAGAGCAGGCTCCGCCAGCAGGATTATGATGCCGGCGGTAGCCAACCTTACCTCAGCGGTCAGACCGCCATTGAAAGGTATGCGGTGAGTGTCTTCCGGGGGCCTGTTGCGGGCCCCCAATGTGTTGGGGGTGTGTGGGTGCACTGGGGGGGTACCCATGGTCCCCCCTACATTTCCCTGTACCAGGTGGCAGGCACTGTGCAGTGCCTGCCACGCAGTGCAGGGAAATGCAGGACATGCTCCTTTTAACATCGCGGCGGTGCTGTGTGCATCAGCAACCGCCGCAATGTTAAAGCCCGCGATCCGACTGCAGCGGTCGGATTTCGAGCATGGAACATCGTAATACGACCGGCGGTTATGTCGCGGGCCTTGCGGGCGGTCTTTTCCCGTTACCATGGCGGTCGGAGAGGTTTTCCGACTGCCATCGTAATAGGTCCCTAAGTGTAGAGTATGCAACAAACACTAAATTTGCATACCAGATTAAAAAACTTATTGCATTAGCCTACGTGCCAGTAACTGATGTTGCTGAACATTACAACCTTTTGCTAGAAAGCACTTTTTACCAACAACATGAGCAAAAATTAAGTCCCCTCCTAGACTACTTCGAAGACAACTGGGTGGGAAGACTTCATAGATCAGGCCATAGGAGACAACCCAAATTTCAAATTTCAAATTCCCTGGTGGAATGTTTATCTTTCTACACTTAACCAACAAGCCAAAACCAATAACGCTGTTGATGGATGGCATAATGCCTTCCTATCAACAACAGGACGAGGCACACCTACACTACACAAACTAATAACCTCCTTACAAAAAGAACAGAGCTATCAGGAACTCAGAATAGAGCAATCTGTCACACAACTAAAACCTAAACTATCTAAACAAACTAAGCAAATGTACCAATACCTTCAACAGCAAGTTAAACTATACCCTACTACAAGAGGCCTAGAATACTTAGGAATGATAGCAAAAAGCCTACTGTAAAATCTCCAAACAAACTAAATGCATAATACTTATCATTTATTTTACAGCAACATAAACAAAACATTTTTATTTCCTCACAGAAATAATTACTATGTCTAATATATTTTTTATTAATAAATAAGAAAATATATAGACACATTAATTAAGTCTGCGAGTAAATAAAAAAACAACAATAAAATATAACATTATTTCCCTCCCACAATTACAAATATTTTAAAAACTTACAGTTTCCATTGTTGTAGACTCAAAATTCCACATCTTCTACATTAATCCATGTAGTTGATAATTCCAAATCCATAAAAAGTTTCCCAAAAAAATGAAACAATACAACTGTACCAAAAATAAATCCTCCGTAGATAAATCCATAATCCGGAAACCATCAGAAAACCCGAAAAATAGTTTACAAAAAGAAACGCTCCATGAAACCTGAAAAATTAAGAAAGTGTAAATAATTATTAGTTACTAAAACTAATATACACTTCCTTAATAAAAATATCATTATTTTCCGGCACCGGCAACTTTTTTCAAGTGAAACCTACAAAACAAAAACCACAAACATTCCCACCCACACAAAAGTACACATTATATACCTAATAACATTATTACCGACATTATAATCACAATAGAAACACATATACCACTCTACATTAACATTTCTAACTAGTCCTCAGTAACGTAAAACTAGATAAACAGTCGATACCTAACTAACGCATAAAAAACATCCTAACATCACAAACCTAACTCAGAACACACTAAATACATTACAACTACCTTCAAAATACATTACAAACTTTGGGGCCTAGTACGATGGCGGTCGGATGACCGCTGCCTGGCGGCGGTGGCAACCGCCGGACCGGCAGTGGACATCCGCCCGCGATCGCAACCCAGAAAACTGCCGGTCAGATTAGGATGGCGGTGGTGATCGCAGCGGTGGGAAAATCCGACCGCCGCTTTTCCGCCGGTTGCCATCCGCACTCCTGCCTGGTCGGACGGAGCAGGACCGGGATAATGGTGGCGGTGCAGAGCAGGCTCCGCCGGCAGGATTATGATGCCGGCGGTAGCCAGCCTTTCCTCAGCGGTCAGACCGCCATGGAAAGGCATGGCGGTGATTGTCTTCCGGGGCCTGCTGCGGGCCCCCAAAGTGTTGGGGGGGTGAGGGTGCCCTGGGGGGGTACCCATGGTCCCCCCCTACATTTCCCTGTACCAGGTGGCAGGCACTGTGCAGTGCCTGCCACGCAGTGCAGGGAAATGCAGGACATGCTCCTTTCGACATCGCGGCAGTGCTGCGTGCAGCAGCAACCGCCGCAATGTTAAAGCCCGCGATCCGACCGCAGCAGTCGGATTTCGAGCAGCGGACCATCGTAATTCGACCGGCGGTTATGTCGCGGGCCATTGCGGGCGGTCTTTTCCCGTTACCATGGCGGTCGGGGAGGTTTTCCGACCACCATACTAATCAGCCCCATAGTTAAAATAGCGAAAATTAATCTTACCTTGCTGGACGTGAAGCAGCTCCCAACTGCGAGCTTCTCCCCTTCCAAATGACCGAAAACAACAGTGAGCGGTTACAAAATACAAGACCCAAACAAATATGGCAGCTTTAAACATATTTAAAAAAAACAATTTATTTTTTAAAATGTTATAATGACATACAATTTGTTTTATTGTATTTAATTAAATACTACAAATTGCTAATGTTTTTTTGAAATGCATTATATTATTTGTAAACATTGTAAAATTATAATAATAAATATTATAACACATATAATATTTAATATTATAATTCCATAAAATCACAAATTACAATAAACAATATATATAAAAATAGTTCTAATTTTTGTTATGTATTAAAAAATGTATACTTCCTTTAAAAAATGTACAATATGAAAACTATGTAATAATTATTAATATTAATATCTAATATATAATATTAATAATTAAAATGTATAATCTTTTTGTATATCAATAAAACTATGTTTATTTTTCTCAACTGTATTAAAAAAATGTTGAAACTTTCATTGTATTGAAATATTACCAATATATGTAACAAACTTAAAAATGTTAATAATACCAAACAATGATTTACAATTGTTTAATAAGTATATTATTATTCCAAATGTATCCAAATATTTGTAACAAGACAGTATCTAATATTACCAAATTATATATAAATATGTAAATAAATTTATTAATGTAATACAATAAAATTGTTTCATTACTGCACCAAAAACTACAAATAAAGAAACTGTTTTATTGTTTCACAAATAAATCTTATTTCTTATATTTATATATTTTTTTATATGTAATACAACATTGTCTTTACATTTACATACTACATTTTTTTTAAAATAAATGTTAAAGAAATAAAAATGTCTAATTTATTGTCTACCATTTCATGTGTATTAAATTCAATGTTTCATAATAAATATATTCATATTAATTATACTGTATTAAATAATAAGTTATAATATAATATATATATACAAAATGTATTATCTTTCTACACAACTATATTTTATTTATATGTTTATTCTACTTTAAACTGCTTTAATATTATTACAAATTTTCTTAAGTTAAATTTTTGCTAATTTTCTTTTCCAACTCCACTTTAAATAAATACAATATACATGCTAAACACTAAACTTAATTAACTTACTATTCCCACTCCAGTCAGTATTAATTTGAGGTAGGTGCTGGACACTTAACTTAATTAATTTACTATTGCCACTCCAGTCAGTATTAAATTGGAGTAGGTGCTGGACACTAAACTTAATTAATTTACTATTCCCACTCCAGTCAGTATTAAATTAGGGTAGGTGCTGGACACTAAACTTAATTAATTTACTATTCCCACTCCAGTCAGTATTAAATTGGGGTAGGTGCTGGACACTAAACTTAATTATTTACTATTCCCACTCCAGTCAGTATTACATTAGGGTAGGTGCTGGACACTAAACTTAATGAATGTACTATTCCCACTCCAGTCAGTATTAAATTGGAGTAGGTGCTGGACACTAAACTTAATTAATTTACTATTCCCACTCCAGTCAGTATTAAATTGGGGTAGGTGCTGGACACTAAACTTAATTAATTTACTATTCCCACTCCAGTCAGTATTAAATTGGGGTAGGTGCTGGACACTAAACTTAATTAATTTACTATTCCCACTCCAGTTAGTATTACATTAGGGTAGGTGCTGGACACTAAAATTAATTAATTTACTATTCCCACTCCAGTCAGTATTAAATTGGGGTAGGTGCTGGACACTAAACTTAATTAATTTACTATTCCCACTCCAGTCAGTATTAAATTGGGGTAGGTGCTGGACACTAAACTTAATTAATTTACTATTCCCACTCCACTCAGTATTAAATTGGGGTAGGTGCTGGACACTAAACTTAATTAATTTACTATTCCCACTCCAGTCAGTATTAAATTGGGGTAGGTGCTGGACACTAAACTTAATTAATTTACTATTCCCGCTCCAGTCAGTATTAAATTGGGGTAAGTGCTGGACACTAAACTTAATTAATTTACTATTCCCACTCCAGTTAGTGTTACATTAGGGTAGGTGCTGGTCACTAAACTTAATTAATTTACTATTCCCACTCCAGTCACTATTAAATTAGGGTAGGTGTTGGACACTAAAGTTAATTAATTTACTTTTCCCACTCCAAACACTATTAAATTAGGAAACATACTGGACAGTAAACATATGTTAGATTTTAATTTTTAATTTAAAACCACTAACCTTATTTAACAACTAGAAAATGTACATCCCAATACTAAGGGGCCCATTACGATAACCGGCGTTAAATAATCCGCCAAGGATAGCATGAGAAAACCGCCCGCCTGCACCATGGGAATACCGACCGAGCAATTATGAAGTCGCGAAGCAACCACCGCCCGCGGCGGTAAAAACACACAAAATTCCGCCCGTCCATGTCCGAGTAGAAGATTAACCGTCCGCCACAGACGCAATCCCGCCCGACAACCCAAATCCACCCGCTCCGACGACCGAGACAACGACCGTGAAATTATGATCTCCCCGACATGAGCGCGGAAAATCCACATAATCCCCGCCCGCCACGGTTAACAACAGCGAAGAATAACTGACACGGCGGAAGGCCTGGCGGCCACGTCCGTGCACGGAAACCATTGGCGGGACAAAGAAATACACACAACATGGCCAACAAGTCCACACAGCAAACTACGCCAAAATTCACAAACACAGAACACATCCCAATGATACATGCCCCCTGCCAAAACTAAAAAACTACAAATCCCAAGACAACAGACACAACACACCTGAAAACGACAGACCATCATGACACACCCACAAATGTCAGTACAAAAGCAGCCTCCTCACAGACCACAATCCCTTGCACTAGGACAAAGCGAAGACTCCATCAGACAACACAGAGAGACACAAAGGAAAGCAGCACACCACACGCACGCACACATCACACACATCACCACCACCACCACCATCACCACTGAAACAACGGCACCACAAACACCCTGCACATCACACACCACACACCACACAACCACCACACCAGCTCAACAAATAGCAGAACACACACCATGGCAAGCCAAAGAATGCCAAAGTACACTGCCACTGAGTTGACGGTCATGGTCGATGAGATCATCAAGGTGCACCCACAAATCTATGGGAACCAGGTCCAACAGACACCAGTAGCCACCAGAAACAGAATGTGGAGAAGGATAGTAGACCAGGTGAATGCAGTTGGGAACGTGCCACGCAACCGGGGCGAAATCACAAAGAGGTGGCACGACCTGAAAAGCGTGGTCAGGAAGAAGGAGGCCAAGAACCGTGAGCTGGCTGCCACTACTGGCGGCGGAAATCCCGCGCTATTCAAGACCTTCAAGGCGTGGGAGGAGAAGGTGCGAGGCATCCTGCATCCGAAGAGTCTCACCGGAATACCAGGGGGAGTGGAGGCTGGTAAGTACAAACAAATGTATACCAGCACACCGCTATGTACTGTCATGCACTACCACAATGCCATAGCTCAGAGTGCCAAACACCCCCATGTCCAGTACACAATACACAAGACATCTCTCACACATGCAACAGACACTCCCACACACTCAGCCCAAAGGTACCAACAAATAAAACCATGGGGGCATGTGTACAGTCAGCCAGCACCACAACTCCCACCAGGTCCCTCTGTACCCCAGATGTGCCGGAAGGAGTACTCCCCACACCCACACTCATGTGTCAGCCATAGCTGCACTAACCAACAAGTAACAGGTAAGTAGCCTTACCACAAAGTCCGTGTATCGGAGGGGGGACTGCAGAAGTACAACCACCACCAGGCCCCTAGTCCTACTGCGCGGCAAGATGGAGCACTCCCCACACCCATGTGTCAGCCATTGCAGTGCACACCTTCACCCGACAGGTAGATATGTATCCCTACATGGAGGGGTGTCTGTGGATGGTAAGCCTTCACCACAACTCACAACACGGCCCCCACTCCCACAGACCAGCAAGATGGAGCACCCCTCCCTCTCATAACCATGTGACAGCCATTGCATTGCTCCCTACAAACCAACAAGTAGGTAGACCACTGTACAAGGCGGGGTGTCTGTAGGCATGAGGACTGTACCACGACTAACATTTGGGACATGTCACGTAGCAGAGGAACAGGTAGCACTGCTCCCTGTCATAACCATGTGACTAATGTGCACACGGACATGAATTACAGAGTCATAGCCCACATGAGCCATCTCAAATACACTAACACGTAAGGAGTCACGTCTGCATGCACAAGTCTCACTGGAGTACTGACCCACATGCCGTGCACTGTGCCAGTCATCACACACATCAGCAACACCATCGAAGTCTTGTCCATGTAGTCGTGTCTGCTTGTTCCATTGACATCGTACAACATCACCCATGTAAGTCTATCTTGTCTCAATGTAACTGAGTGGAACCACAGTAATGTCACATACACCACTGGACACATGAACCACACAGCCACACAATGCACATTCAATGTCTCATCCATCACATCTTTTCAGCCCCAGTGTCATGAAAGGTATACCATCCACTCAGTTGTCCCATATACAGTAGTACAGCAAAGATTCCTGACGATGACCAATAATGTGTCTGTATTGTCTGAAGCGCACGTCACACTGTGAGTTACAACATACCTAATATAGTCAACACACCAAGAGCACTGCATCGCTGCACATGGCTGAGGGTAGCACGCACACCAAGGAATTGTCCCATCTGCAATACGTTGTGTGACACACAACCATTACTCACTCCCCACAATGCTTGCAGTGTAATGTCCCTAAATGATAACAGTGAGCAGATATGCCTGGTATGTCAGACATACACATACCTTTGTCCCTGCAGTGTCGTGTCGCCAAAACACATGTCCCCTCCTGCACCCATATGTCACAGTATATACCCCAAAACCATATTTCACCTCAAAAGCGTTGAGGGGGCTGTACCCCTTTTGCCATCTGCGTTTCTAAGCGTTCCATTTGAACCCCAAAACCCTATTTCACCTCAAAAGCGTTGAGGGGGCTGTACCCCTTTTGCCATCTGCGTTTCTAAGCGTTCCATTTGAACCCCAAAACCCTATTTCACCTCAAAAGTGTTGAGGGGGCTGTACCCCTTTTGCCATCTGCGTTTCTAATCGTTCCATTTGAACCCCAAAACCCTATTTCACCTCAAAAGCATTGAGGGGGCTGTACCCCTTATCCACCAAAGCCACAAGATGTAGGGGTACTGCAACACACACCGATTGGCTATCCAAATCCGTCCCATTCCATGTGCACCCATCACACCATTCCATTGCCATGATCACGCACACACATTGTAGAGCCATACACACGCATCTGGGAAATCAGTGCACAACTGTGCACCAACTGTGAATGTCAGACATCTAACACAAACCTTGCAAGGTGCAACACAATAACCTTTCGTTTCCGCCCCACAGGTGACGAACAGCATGATGCTGGAGAGGGAGACAGCAGTCATCACAGCCAGTCCACAAGCCCCCCACCCGGACTCACGGATGTGGAAGAACTGGACACCTCTTCGGACGAGGACTCCCTACCAGGCACATCTGGTGTGGCAGGGCCCAACCGCTCCCCAGGACCCCTCCCACCCACAAACCCATCTCCCAGGGCTGGTGACCAGTCCCAGGCCCCTGCTGCCACGGTCATTGCGGCCACCACCACCACCACCGCCGCAACCACCACCACCACCAGGGCCTCCCTGACCACTCACCCTGCGCAAGGGGCTGCACGCAGGTCCACATCGACCCTGGGAGCAACAACGAGGCCCCGGGTGACCACTGTGGTGAGTGGGCAGGTCGGTGGCAGCAGATCAGGTGGGAGGAGCAGGGTCAGGCCAACGCCATCAGAGCCTGGGAGCCAAGCCCTGCCGCAAATCGCCAGAGTCCTTGGGGCCTATGAAGAGGCCCAGGGACAATGGGCCCGGACAGGCGCCGATACGCGGGAAGTCCTTGGTGTGTTGAGGTCCATGGACGCCCATATGGGCCAATTCGTGACCCGTATGGGCAAACTTGTCGACCTCATGGGCCCGCTAGTGGTGGCGGTGAGGGCCCAATCAAGGCCAACCACACCACCTCCGACACCACCTGCTGGGGCACAGGTCCGTGCAACATCCAGTTCCCCTGCGTCCACAGCGAGTGGGCAATCCTCAGCCACCACCAGCAGCCCACAAACACAACCCCCCCTCCCAAACGTGGAAGGGGGCGTCCGAAGAGGAAACAGGTGTCCAGAGAAGACTTTGCACGCTCCACACGCCAGTGAGACAGCCAGCCACGGGGGCCACCTACTGCATTCACTTGGACTACTATCCTACCCCACACTGCCATGTGAATGGCATGTGTCTGTCGGACTGTGGACCCAGAACAACATGGGTACACCTTGGCCATCACGCGGACATGTCCGTCAACTCATTGTTCCTGCATGCACCACTTTTGTCATCACCTTGCCCACAATCACATGTCACTGTTACAAATAAATACACCTGGATCACATTCTGTTGTATCTGCTCTGTGTTTAATCAAGGATGTGCAACCGTAACCATGATCAGTAATGCATCTGTAGTGTGGTATGTCGATAGGCCAGGAGAGGCTGTAGGGACCTAGGGGTGAAAAACAGGACAAGAGTCCAATGAATGTGTGTGTCACATACTCATCACACAGTACTTGTCATCAAGTCCAAGCAATGTACACACATCTCACAGAGCAACAGGGCACAATGCCACAGCCACTGTCAGTGGCATACTACCCTGGACATGGACCATTGCCACACAGCACTCAGTGAACAATAGGCCGCCGTGACAATGCACACATACACCTACGCAACTACAGCAACATCAGCCGACGTACATGGTCACTCACCGTCAAGTTAAGTAGCGGGCGATGAGCTGCTGACGCTCATTCACTGCTTCCTCCTCTCCACTGTCCTCGTCACTGGACACGGCCTGGTCTGCAGGCGGGGGCCCTGGCTGATCACCGTCATCCACTATCAGGGGGATCTGCCTGCGAATAGCGAGATTGTGCAGCATGCAGCATGCCACAACTATCTGGCACACCTTCTGTGGGGAGTATGCCAGTGCACCCCGGTGCGGTCCAGGCATCTGAATCTGGACTTCAGGAGTCCGAAAGTCCGCTCCACCACACGTCTGGTCCTCCCATGTGCCTCATTGTATCTGACATCAGCTGGTGTCCTGGGATTACGGAGTGGGCTCAGCAGCCAAGGCCCGTTAGGATATGCCGAGTCACCTGGGTGTGAGAAACACAGAGAATCCTTGCAATTCCAACAGGATACAAGACAGCATGTCACACCCAGCACGCTACACGAGTATGCATACTCACCAACAATCCATGCACGGTCCGGTTGAAGATTGGCCATCATTCGTGGGAGGATGCTGTGGCGCATGATGTGCGAGTCATGGGTGGAACCGGGAAACTTCGCACACACGTGTGTGATGATCATGTCCGCCAGGCACACCACTTGCACATTCAGGGAGTGGAAATGTTTCCGGTTCCTATAGATGTGCTCCATGGCCTGTGGTGCAACAAGGCCAACATGGGTGCAATCAATTGCACCAACAACGTGGGGATGCGTCCAAGGGCATAGAAAGCACCCTTCACTGCTGCCAAATCACGAGCCCTGGGGAATCGGATGTACTGGTTCCTGTACAGCATCATAGCTGACAGGACATCCCGTAGCACCATGCTGAACATGGGTTGGGACATTCCACCTCCACTGTCTACCGTGTGTTGGAAAGATCCGGTAGCGAAAAAATGCAGTGCAGCACACACCTTAGCCGTGGGGGTGAATGCTGTTGGATACACCCTGCGAGGACGAAGGTGGGGTTCCAACATGGCACATAGGCGATGCAGGGTGGGTCGGTCCAGCCGGAATTTACGAATGACCTCCACATCCTCCATGTCTGACAGCAATTGGTATGGGCGATGTATGTTTGGTCTCCTCCTAGGACAGATGGAAGTGGACACATGTCAATGCAACACACCACATGGCACTTTCACATACACATAACTCAAATTACTGACAAAGCAATAGAATCACAGAACAGCTGACAAGTAGGGACAGCACAGCCACAATACCCTTACACAGGTCCCCTTACCAATAGCAATGGCTACTGACACAAACCATTGCTATGAGCATGCACATGGGGATTTAGGCCCTAATAGCTTGAAAGTCATCATGATGGATTCAGACTGCATAGGTGGGAGGCAACAACACCACAGCAATATACCTAGCTGCTGTGCCAGACACAGCTTCCGAGGCCGGGTGAGTATGGCACACACCAACAACACAATGTACACAGGCTGTGCGGCCAAAACAAGTGGGTCCTGCTGCACAATGGGATATGAGACAGTCAATGATGTCCCTAGTTCACCCAATGTCCAGCACTGTACGTATCACACCTCCAACACACATTGACAGGTGTACACATTGACAACTCCATGACAACAAAGCTGTGTGAATGCAAACACACATCACAAGTGACACGTAAAGTTGCACGTGCCAAGTGAGAAATATGGCATGTGTGTGCATATGCACATCCCATGCACCCATGCTAATGTGTACATGATGATGTGCCAACAGACATGCGGAGGCTGAGCACTGGCTGTCAAAGCCTATGCACACAGCATGAAGTGGCCCTGTCCAGTGTGGACAGGCGCCCACACACAAATCATGGCCACACCTGCAAATGCATGGCGCACCTTCAACTGTGGATTCCACATGGCAACAGCGGACTGTACCCGCCATGGACCAGGCCCTTGAGGCCAACTCCAATGGCCCTCGCGACTGCATCCTGCGTGTTCGACGATAGAGGTAAGCGTACCGGGACAGCTCGGTGCAGGACATTGTGTGCATTTGAAGTAGGCAGACATGGTACACCAATTTCAGCAGCTTGGACCCACTGGAACAGCCCCAGGGGGCTATATGTGTGTGGGAGGGAGACCGGCATCACCACAACTTCCAGGGACTGCTGCCTGGCATCCCTCAACAACACCTGCCGCTGCTGACACATGTCCACCTACATGTCAACGACTGTGAAGATATGTCCAGGTCCACTCACCAGCGAGGAGCTGGAGATCATGGATTCCGAGCTCCACGCACACTGCCCAAGGCCATTCATAGCAAAAGTTGTGTGTGTAAGACAACTACAGTGTGTGTGGGAGTGCATGTGGGGGACACACATGTCGTTGATCCGCAGCACTATGAGTCAGAGCCTGTGGGGTTCCAACATGCACTGTTTACCATGCTAACTCCAGGTGTAAGGGGTATGTAGGCTCTATGGCGCTTTCCCATGCATGTCCCTCACGAGTGGTTGTACATGGCATTTCCATGTCACACATCCAGTCACGCAGCCACTTGGCAATGCAGGACTCAGGGCAGTCATTGCTTGTGTGAATGGCTGGCTGGGTCCCTGCTGGCCTTCTCAGTCGCAGCAGACCTGGGCTGCACATTGACCGCACAATCCTAGAAGGAGACAACACTGACTGTACAGTGGGTTACATGTGTGTTTTGTTCAGGTCTCTCCTGAAATGCACAGACTCAGCCCTGTCGATTGGACACACCATGCCTTGTGATAGGGATGTGTGTGAGAGATAGTGGCACTGAATGTGACCTCCATTGCGGGGTGAGCCATTCACAGGGCGAGTACGTTGAGGGCTGCGCAGTGTTGGACACAGTGAGTCCACCCACAAAGATGTGTTGCCTTGTGATCTATGTGTTGGTCCACCTGACAATGGACAGTAGATGTGGGCAGACTACACATTGCTCAATGTGCTGGCAACCTGCATGTGAATGGGATGGACAGGTACTGTGTACACACTCCCAGCAGCATGCATTCACGTGTGGTGTACACATGCTGTTGGGCCATGTCCGATTACTTCCTGGTTCTGTTGCACGTCTCTGAGTATTTGGGATGGGTCAGCAGCATGCCACTGTGATTGGTGGATGTGGGTGATGTTGAGAAGTGTATGAGTGACATTCCAAGGCTCCTGTGTACCATCCCTGCAGTTTGAAGTCCTCCAGCCCAAGGGCTTGTGATGAGCCATTGCATCCAAGTTGATGCCTCTGTGTATGTGTGACCGACAGTGCAGCCAATTCCACAAAGGGTGTGACGTCATCTGCCGGATGAGCTACTACGTGGCGATAACGGATCGGGGATGCCCCCTCGTATTGTCAGGTCAGCACGGCGCTGCATTTCACCAGTAATGGTCTGCATCTTGACAGTCACACAGCCTGTGCCGGATGCATGTTTGTAGGAGCATCAGCAGCAAGCAAGTGTACAGTAATGTGGGATGGTGTCTTTTGCGGTGAGAGGCAGCATGTGTCCACAGCCTGACCATAATCTGGGTGATGTGATGTATGTTGTGTATGCAGTGGGTTGTAAGTGTACTCTGTGCTGTGTGCACCTGACATGCATATGCGATTCCTGAGGGTCAAGATGTAATTAGAGCACTCTGCATTCTCAATGCACTCAGAGTCGTGGCCCTCAGGAACAACCTGTAGTGGCCTGGATTGGCAATTCACAAGTATGTTTGAGGCACTGTGCCTACTCTGATTTTGTTCGGTCATATGTTTGCGATGCCTCACCTCATATCTCTGGTGCTTACACATCCGGCACACTGTGCAACAGCAGTTGTGCTTGTGTGAACGACAGGTGGATGGCATGGGCTCATGGCTATTGTGGCCCGTCATGTTGCAGTCTGTGTGAGTGGTTTCCCATTCTGCTCCATGCAGGTATGTCTTAGGCCTAATTACGTAGTGGTCATCCTTGCCCCATCAGGACAGTGGGTGTGCACACCGCGATTTGGGACTATGGTCGCAGGGTGACACAGGCCGGGTATAGTGCTATGTGCACAACACATGTGCCACCTATTAGCGGCTTCAGTTACTGTACGCCAGCCATTACGTGTTGATTGTGGTGGCTGTATGCAATTGCACAGGTATCGTGCAACATGTGGATTGGTGGATGTTCTGTGCTGCTTCCCTTGCACATGTCTGTTTAATTGATGCCAGATGAGTGAGGCCACCTCGCTCTCTCTCATGTGGCATCTCCCGTGGGTGCTGAGGGACAGGGGACGGTCAACAGTGGTGTGGCATCGGATGTAGCAGCTGCACAGGTGCTGAGTGTGTCAGATGTGACCAGCGCCTCGGAGGGGCCAGACGTGTGCTGGATGAATCACAGGCCGAGATGGCAATTTCTGAGTCATCTGAGGACCGAGGTGATGCATCCATGTTTGCTAACACAGGGGACGTGGACTCTGGCTCCTCTTCAGCCACGCGGAGGCCAATGCCCGCCCTCCCATCTACTTCCACAGGTGCAACACGTGTCGGCACAGGGTTGAAGGGTAGAGTTTCCTTCACACCAGGCACAGCTGCCCCTGCACATGTGTCCCCTGCTGCCCTCAGTGCTGGGTCTGTTGAGCTCATGCGCCATCTCTGCGTGGGGCAGACAGCTCTCCTCAATAACGTCATTGCCCATGACATCACTTTGCCGCAGGTGACATAGTACATGGTGGGCCCACATGTACGCGTGGGTGGGCTACGCCAGACTGTCCAATGGTTGTCCCCCCCAGTCAAGGTGGTCCTTCAACTGGGCCAATATCAGGCTGACATTCCTGACCCTTTCTCCACCCCCCTGGGCAATGGCACATCTGACAACAGCAGGGCACGAGTCCTAAATTAAGAGGTGGGGGGACGCTGACGTCACGACAGGAAGTGACATCACGGAAGGTGGCTTGCACCGTCTGACTCATTGCCTCCCCTCGCTCACCCCTTATATGCGATTGCATCGTAGAAGCCAGCGCGTGCACAAGCAGCTCTGAACTCGTCCCAGAGAGGCCAAAGAGTGAATGTGTGGGTCCATTTGCCCCAATTATCTGTCTCGCGGTAATATGAGTGGTGGGACGCCGTCCACCCACGTGGTACCCCGACTCGATACCTGGACAACAGTGACAATGCATGACAGCCTCCGGAGTC
This sequence comes from Calotriton arnoldi, assembly GCA_963921515.1. Taxonomy (NCBI): domain Eukaryota; kingdom Metazoa; phylum Chordata; class Amphibia; order Caudata; family Salamandridae; genus Calotriton; species Calotriton arnoldi. The sequence continues at coordinate 842,182 of CAWUFW010001690.1, read as the reverse complement.
AGGATACACCACATGCAACACACAGAGGCTGTGGCTGCCCTAGCGGGCCAGGCCGCAAACACAATCCCAGACGTAAGGTAGACCCACCCCTGCGCGCATAGTCATTACAACCGCTGCCATTGACAAGGGACCCCTTTGGTGGGACATGGGCCTCAGGGTGACGGGCCTCCGAGCCATCCCCGCCAAAGAGTGTCATGCAACTCACACATAGCGCAAAGCCAATAGGACACTTTGCGTGCACACCAGGTCTCGAGTCAGGGTACCACGCGGGTGGACGGCGTCCCACCACTGATTTTAGCGCGAGCCAGGGAACTGGTGCAAATGGACACACACATTCACTCTTTGGCCTCTCTGGGGCGAGCTCGGTGCTGCTTGTGCACGCGCTGGCTTCTCTGTTGCAATCGCATGTAAGGGGTGGGCGAAGGGAGGCAATAAGTCTGATGGTGCAAGCCACCTTTCGTGACGTCACTTCCTGTCGTGACGTCTGCGTCCCCCACTACATATTTAGGACTTGTGCCCTGCTGCTCACTGAGAATGTGTTGCCTGCGAGATGTGACCAGGAGAAGGGCGCCATGACCTCCCACCCACCAAGCTCCACTGCCATCCCGTGCCCTGGGTAGCCTGTGCAGGCGGACAATGTAGGGGGTACACCTGGTGGACAGGGGATGTGAGTGCCTTGGCAAGGGCCTGGCAGACGCACAGCAGTATCCAGCATGTCCCCAGAGGGAGGGCTAACGTCTACACCTGATGCAGCATTGATCGTGTGCCCGCCTGTTGTGCCCATACGAGTTCACATTCATCTCCAGACAGGTGGGCTTTCCAAATACCCAACACAGTGGAAATATAGCCCTCCGGAATCCTCCCCACACAGTCTGTTTCAACAATGCATGTGTGCACCTACCCGTGCCACCCACCCACCTGGCCCAAGCGGAACTCCCGCTTCACATGACACATGTGTGTCTTCCACAGTTGTGCTTCTCTCTCAGGGGCGGACCTCCAACTGTCCCGTAGCACATAGACAGCACCGAGTCGAACTGCCATCCTGTTAGAATGGTAGGGACACACACACATCTACCTGTGACACAGTGGTGGCTGTGATGGATATTGTGCCTGCCATGGCAGTGTTGGTGGCCATGTCGGGGTACACTCACACACATTGCATATGCAGCTTTTCGTGTCACTACTCTGCACATCGGACTGGCCACTGTCCCTGGTGTTGCACAATTTTGCCGCCTGTCTATGTGATCTGTGACTGGATGCTGTTGTTCCTGTAGTCGGTTGTGTCTGTGTAGTTGCTGATTGCAGTTGTTACTGTGTGTGCATAGTTAAGTGAGGCACATGCCTTGTATGGTACATCAACAATTGCAATGTCTGGTGTCACATTCCAATGTGTTTTACACGTGACTGGGACTTCACTTCTTTCAGACTCTGCTACTTGTGTGTGTGATGAAGATGTTTTTTGGTGACACGGATTGTCTGCATGTATTTGCTGGAATTCCATGGTAAATGTATACGTGTCATGTTTGCGTGCAGGCAAAGCACGGGGTGTGAGTCTGGCCACAGGATGACAGGTAGCATGTGCATAGTGTGCGGGTATGTGTGAGCTTACTTTCTGGGTGGCCAGCAGTGTAGGTGTGTGTTAATCTTGTGATGAACATTGAGCCTGGGCACATGGCTTACTTTCAAAGTGTGCATTTGGGAGGTGTAGGTGTGTGTGGTGTGCAGTGTGTGACTTTGGGGGAGTGTTGGTGTGTGTGTGCACTCTGGCAATGTCGATTACACACAGGTGTTACCCAGGGGCATGGTGGGTGTTTGTATCCGTGTTCAGGTCTGTGTATGTGAGCGCATGTGTGTATTTTATGTTGCACAGTGTGCAGTGTGTGGGTGTGTCCTTGCAGTTCAGGATGGCTCCTACTTAATGTGTTTTGGCCATTGTGGGTCTGCAGGGTGTGTGACTGTCAAGATTGTGCCTGGTTTAATTAAGCATGTTTGTGAGTTTCAGCAGTTCGTACTCACTGTGCGGACCTGCCCACCCACACTGATATCCTGTGTGTGTTTTGTCATGCATTGCTGTGGCATGCTTCTTGCGTGGGTCCTACTTTTGCTTGATGAGTGTGATGTCCGACTGTGAAGGTAATTATACCCATATGTAGGACTGTGCTTTGAAGTGACCAGCCCGTCTGTGTCAATGTGATGATCTGTTGGGCCACGTCAGAGTCTGACAATCAAAGGGCCACGACCTGTAGTGTTGCACTGGGTCCACGGTGGCGGAAACTCATTTGCATTAACATCCAATGTCACTGGACTACATGGTCATCTCACGACTCTCGTGTACTTCACACACTCTCATCCTCTCTCATTCGTACTTGTCTTCTGGAAATAATTCTACAGAGTCACATATTTGCTTCGAGGCATGTATTTGGACTTACTTCCTCTGTGATGCAGTATAGTGGACACTACTGGCAGCAAAATGCATGTGGAGGATATACTTAGCATGATTACACATACAAAAGGGGGTACAGGTAGATGTAATTAGTTGTTGACTGTGGAATGGAGGCTTCAGGGTTACAGCTGCCTTGCCCTTGCTATGCTAAAGTACATTTGCTAATTACTGATGGTCTCTGGGCTTTGACACAGACAGTATTCATTTAGCCTACCAGACAGCTTGACATCATAGGGACAGTTCATCTCAGTTCCATGGTACCGGTTTAATACAATAGTGACTCCGACACACCTGCGTCAGAGGTGACATCAGGGCATGTGCCCACCTGCATGCAGCAGCGTCTCACCAGTTGTTGCAATGTGGTGGCTACTGAACATGAGACTGTAACTAGGGCCGTGTTGTAGGGGGTTGCATTTGTTGTCCATGCAAAAGTCCTGGCACGGAAGTACAGACAAAGGTGAGGTGACAGTTCGCACGTACTACAGCAGACAGATAAGTGTGCACTGACAGGTGCATGTGTCCAGGTGCGCAGGATACATATGATGGCATAGTTGTTCGTGCTGTATTGGCCATGTGGTTACTGTACACAAGTCCCATACCTCTGCCTCCCCTGTTCATGCAGAGACACGGGATATGGTGAGGAACAGGGTGCATGTCCCGGAAATGTCAGATGTCATGGCAGTGGAGTTGATGGTAAGGTGTTAGTTGCAGATTATATGATATAGTTGTTTTACAGCTAACTGCCCACTCCGTGCGAAAGCCAAGCATGGGTACGGTGTTGAACATCTATGTTCAATTGGGGATATTGAGTCGGGGACCCATGAATTGACAAGTTGACGTGTATGCGATACCTTCCAGCAGGGTATCCATCCCATTGATGGTGACCATGGATGTCATCCAATGGAGCGGATGGTGGGTGGCAACGTGTTCGTCGTAAGTTGTCCCTTGTAGAATCCTGATGGGACATGTTGGATGACATTCGATGAAACTGTGATCCAGAAGACGTTGTGTGGAGGCACACTGGTCCCATTGCAGTGTCCCCCCGATTGCAGCCACAAACGCCATGCCCCCATACACTGAACAGATCCTGTAGTGGGCGTCCAGGGATGCAAACAAGTGTACCAAGTCCGCCTTTGGACATGCCGGGTTGGAGAGACATACATCCACAGGCCAGTGGAAAGGACACCTCCGACAGTAGAATATGGGGATGACGCAGCTGAACATTGCAATGCGGTAAGTTACTCGGTAACTTACATTCAGCATTGCCAGATTTGAGCAGCCCACTATGTGTAGCATGCTGTCACTGTACAGCTTGATCTGTCCAGCGTAGTGGAGGGTCAGTGGTGCAACAGCCATTTTGCTACAGGGTGATGTGATGGCGTGCTCCGTCTGCCTGAGCAGTCAGCAGAGTGCAGCCTCCGACGATGCTGGGAATTCTGGAATGGATGTAAGGCGGATGGACTTGGGGTATAGCTTGGGCGGAGGACACAGTCCCTCATCCCACATGCTTCTATGAATAGTCAAGGACGGTGGTGTGTGGCTCTTTCCACATTACTTTCATTTGGTCCACATGGAGGAGTGGTATTATTGCATTTTGTGGTGTTATCTATCTTTCATGTTGTGCGCTATCTGCCAGTGGACGTTTTACTCTGCATGGCTATGTTTTGCTTCTTGTTGGTACAATGGCTCCATTCTCCAGCATAATTTTTTGCAATGTGATTTCGGAGCAGGAATGGAAGGCCATTCAGTGCTATCTGCTCTCCCGTGTGTGGGCGGGACACTCCGTTGCCGCTGTACATTGCGGCTTCTGTGTGGGTGTAGTGATTGGGCACACCTGTTCTCATGCAGCAGGGTTTTTCTATTTTGCAGATTGCATGTGTTGTTATTGCGAGCAGGATGGTATTGGTATTTCTTGTTGAGACTGGCGTGCCTTTTCCGGACATTGTCGATATTCTGCGCTGTTATGTGGTAGACGCCGTGTGATTATCCTTGTTTTACATACATGGCTGTGTCCTATTTTGCATTCACATTACTCCCCTGTTTGGGACACTTGTGTGATGTCAAGTTGACAACTGTGAGTTGTCGGTTGGGGACATGACTGATGCAGGAAGGCCACGTGACATGTGCCTTCAGGGTGGGGCTGGTGTGTGGGGTGTGTAGTTGTGGACCTGTGGTGTTTGTGTGATGCCCAATTATGGCGCAGTCGTTGGCCACTGTGTTGTGCGCATGTGCACCTGTGTCATCGCCGCTACGCTGCGGTGCTGTGACGGGGACGTCACTTCCTGGGCCCTGGTAGTGGGTGCCCAGGATGTTGCGAGTAGTTTATTTTTGACAGGTGGGACATGTGTGGGTACAGTGGTGGATGTGTCCTGTCCACACAGGGGTGTCTGGGGGGGCCATGTACAGTTTGCCCGCCCTTGCACTGTGTGCATTGTTTTCCTACCCTTGTTGTGTGTCTGCCTACCTGCGTCGTCGTGGTGCGTTCACTCCTAGGTGGTGCATCAGGTAGAGCATGGGGATGGCCTGGAGTGCGGGATTCATCTCTGGGTGGGCCGCCTTCTTGGTCTCCGTCCAGAACAGTCGGGTTTCCGCCTTGGTATCTCGTGCGGTGTCTCTTTGCCGGTGGGGCTGTTTGGTTGCGGCATCGTAATTTGTACGCCGGGCGGTAAGTCATTTCGTCGGACGGTGTGTCTCCATTGGCTCGCGCCGCTACGTAGACTGGCTCACTTTGATGGCGGGCGGCGCCGCAGGCTTGCGGGCGGTGTTTGCCTGACTTTTCGCATCCTAATTTTGCGGGCGTGTGGGCCGTTGCTGGCGGACGGTAACTAGCGGTTTTTGCCTCCGACAGCACGGCGGTCGTGCTTCCGCCCGACATCGTAATGGACCCCTAAGTAATATTTTTTTAAATTAATTATTATATTTTCAATTTTTTTCCCCAATTTATCTTTTTAAAAAATGTAATTTACATTATTTTTAAACACTTCCCACCAACACAAAACTACTCTCAAAATAAAAATAATCTAAAAATAGAAAATAAATTTAAATGTACAAATTTATATTTTAAAACTATTATTTTAATTTTTTACAAAATAAAAAAAAAAATATTTTTTATAATACTCCCCACCCTTATCCCCTATTAACCCAACATCCGGCTCCTAAAAATATATTTCAAAATTCGAATTTTAATTTGGAAATTAAATTTTATAATTTAACAATTTTTATTACTTTTTTAAACATATTTTTAAAACACTCCCCACCCTTATCCCCTATAAACCCAACATCCCACTACTAAAAATATATTTCAAAATTCGAAATTTAAATTTGAAATTAAAATTTATAATTTAACACATTTTATTACATTTTTACACATATTTTTAAAACACTCCCCACCCTTATCCCATATAAACCCAACATCCCGCTACTAAAAATATATTTCAAAATTCAAAATTTAAAATTGAAATGAAAATTTATAATTAAAAAAATTCTATATAATTTTTAAACATTATTTTAAAACACTCCCCACCCTCATCCCCTATAAACCCAACATCCCACTCCTCAAAAATATATTTCAAAATTCGAAATTTAAATGTGAATTTAATATTTATAATTTTAAAATTTTAATTATATGTTTAAACATTATTTTAAAACACTCCCCACCCTTATCCCCTATAAACCCAACATCCCGCTCCTAAAAATATATATCAAAATTCGAAATTTAATTTACAATTTATCAATTTATATTATATTTTTCAACATTTTTTTAATACACTCCCCACCCTTATCCCCTATAAACACAACATCCCGCTCCTAAAAAATATGATACATTTTTTTTTTTTACTATATTTAAATAATATACTACTACAAACAAACTCTAAAAAAGACACAAATATAATACTTTAGCGATATTTTTACATAACGATATTTTAACACTCGATATTACATACTTCGATATTTTTGACAAGACTTAAAAACGATATTTTTAGCATCGATATACAGAACATCGATATTTAATACAATCGATATATTAAACTCGATATTTCTGAATATCGATATTTAAAACTCGATATTTAGACTACTTACCAAGCAAAGCAACACTAACAAAACAAACACCTTTCACCAGAGCTTCATCTTCCTAGTATTTTCCATAAATGTACTCCTCACATCATCACAAGAGTTGTGTTGGAAATGGCCCTTTTGCAGGGTTATCCCCAAACTTTTTGCTTCTTCCTCCTATTTTTCCCTGACCTGTTTGTGTTGGTTTTAGGACTCTGGGCACTTTACCACTGCTAATCAGTGCTAAAGTGCATATGCGCTCTGTGTAAATTGTGTTATGGATTGGTGTTTCCATGATTGGGGATTTGATTTACTTGTTAGTCCCTAGTAAAGTGCACTGAGTGTGCCAGGGCCTGTAAATCAAATGCTACTAGTGGGCCTGCAGCACTGATTGTGCCACCCACGTGAGTAGCCCTGAAAAGGTAACTCAGACCTGCCATTGCAGAGTCTGCATGCAGTTTGTAACTGCCATGTCGACTTGGCCAGTGCACACACTTGCCAGTCCCTAACCTTCCCTTTTCTTACATGTGAGGCACCCCTAAGGTAGGCCCAAGGTACCCCTGTGGGCAGGGTGCAGTGTATGTGAAAGGTAGGACATGCCCTGGTGTGTGTGGCGTGTCCTGATAGTGAATTACGGTCAATTTAGTTTTTCACTATTGCAAGGCTACCTGTTCCCCATAGGACAAAATGGGGAGTTTGTTTATAACATCTTATAAACATAACTGGCCCGGGGAATTAGGTAGGGAAATAGAGTTTAGTATGCCTGAACTCAGAATCTAAAGATGCATCTTTTAGTGAAGGTGATTTTTACATTCTGTGTTTGAAAACACCACTTTAAGAAAGTAGGTATTTTCTTGCTCAGTCATCCCGTGTGCCTCTGCTGGAATGTGGATTGCCTGTCTGGGTTTTGGATGACAGAAGGCTGGGGAGCAGAAGTGGCTCCAGATAGTCTAGGTGGGTCAGGAAAGGGCTGACTAGACCTGGGCTGCAATTGGGGAAGGGGGAGGAGATTTCCTTGCACCTCAAAGGGCTTGGTCTGCCTCTGACAATGCCGTCTCCACCTCCTGCCAGGAAGTCACACCAGAGAAGGCAGAACTGGTTCTGGCTGGGCACAGACACTCTTTGCCTAAGAGATCAAAGGATGTTGGGATATAAATATTGGGGCCCAGACCCCTGAACTTTAGAACTCTTTTGGACCAAGAAGACTGCCAAGAAGAAGAGCTGGAGAAGCTGTGAGGAGGAACTACCACTTTGCTGTGTGCTTTGCTGTGTTGGCCTGCAGTGGCTGCTTCTGTCTTGGGCAGTGAAAGGACTGGACTGGACTTTCTGCAATCTACTTTTGTGAGTTTCTCCAAGGGCTTGAGGTACAGCTTGCCCCCTGTTCAAGAAGTCTCAGGAACAGCAAAGACTTCAAGCTCTTCTGCCCTCAGCACTGGGGACTGTGTGTTTTGTGCTGCTACAGAAGAAAAAGCAACCCGACGACGTCGACGATGCCGCTGCCGACTCTGGGGCCGATTCCGATTCCGGCCGGAAATCTCTCTGACCGAGCCGGACCCGGAGAGAATTCCGACCGAATCGGACCCTAGCAGTCCGACCGAATGAGTACGATGCGCACGCATGCTATCGGACTCGAGTCGGTCGGACTCCCATTGAAGTCAATGGGAGCCTGTCGTACAACGCGTACGCGGGCTCCCATTGACTCAATGGGTGCGAGGCGGACAAGGGCGCCCCCTACAGCGTGTACGCGTCCATGTGCATCGCGGCGTACATGCACAGGTAGGGGGGACCCATGGGTCCCCCCTGTGTGCGACTCGCGCGCCTACGCGTACAAGGGGGTCCGTCGCGGACCCCCAAAGTCCGACTCCGAGAGCTTTTTCGAGCCGGAAGGCGCGAGTCGGTCGGACTGCTCGCGGCGCGCATCGTACTTACCCGGCCGGGAAACGTCTCCATAGCGCGGTGCGAGTCGTGTCCATGCGAGTCGGTCGGAGCGTGTTGTAGCCGCGTTCGAGTCGGTCGGCGATTTCGCGGGTGCTTGCATCGTACTCGCTCGGCCGGACCCGTGTACGATTCGGTTGGGAAACAGGGCTCCGAATCGGATCCGGTGAATCCGAATCTGATTCGGAGCACTACCGGCCGAGATCGGAATCGGCCCCTCTGTGTCCTGACGGCACCGCTGCAACGCTGCTTGCACCGCGACCTGTGGGCATCGCACTCCAAACCGCCTCGCTTCACGACGATGCCTTGGTATCCCAGACGGGGCCGCTCCATGCCGAAATCGATGCCGCTGCTTCCACCGTGGTTCGAGGGCACCGCTCGTAAAGTTACACGACGCACCGCCCTCATCCCGCACCGCAGCCTTGGCCTACCGACGCCGGCGCCATCAACTCCAGTTCGTCAGCCGATGACAGCGCTTCATCAACGACGACGCCGCTGCTTGCACCGCGACCTGCCAGCACCGCGACGAGCACCGCATTCACTTCGCACCGCGACCCTGGTCTCACTGACGATGCCATCTGACGGCGCCACCGAGCTGCTGCTCGCACCGCGACCTGAGGGCACCACACACCGCACTGCTGCACTTCGCGCCGCAGCACCCGACGCCTGCCAACGCCAGCGCTCCTGACTTTAACAGAGAGGAGTTCGATCTGCAACGCGTGTGACTTTGAGGGCCCCGACGACTCCTGCACTGACCTCCGGAACCGACGCCTGTGGACGCCGTGCTTTCAGAAGCTCAACGAGAGGTCTCCGACACCCTGCATTTCTAAAAGGTACTGTTTGCGAGTCTTCCCAACACCGTAGCTGGCCCGCGACGCCGCGGTCAGCCAGAACTGTTTGGACTTGTTTGTTCACGACGCCATGAAAGCCCCGGACGGAGCTATCGACATCAAGGAACTGTTTTTCAAGCATATTTTGATAACTGAAGATTTTTAAGTACTGTATTGTGGATTTTTATCGTTTTTGGTCTTGTCTTAAGTATATAAAAATATTGGATATTTTTCTAAATTGGTGTGGTGTCCTTTTGTAGTGCTTACACTGTATTACTGTTGGTTATGTACTAATGCTTTACACACTGCCTCTAAAATAAGCCTGACTGCTCATGCCAAGCTACCAAGGGGGTGAGCAGGGGTTATTTTAGGAGTGTAACTCCCTTATCCTGACTAGGAAGAAGGGTCCCTATTTGGACAAAGGTGCAAACCCTTGCCAACTAGAGACCCCCATTTCTAACATTGGTTGTCAGCGGTGAGGATAGGACTTTCGTTTGCACTTGACTTACAGTGATTGGTGTGCACTACTACCATATCGCAGACCATTACGTGCCACATACTGATTCTTTTTCTTTTTGGCCTATTTTTGATCTTGACAGTTTGAACTTCATCATGCCTGAATCAAGAGCATCATCTGTTGCATCCCTGGAAATTGCCTTTGAGGAGGATAGGTTGGATTCCTACAATGTTAAGGAATTGAAATCATTTTGCAAAAACTTAAAAGTCCAAGTCAGAGGCCTCACTAGGAAGGAGGAGCTACAAAAGGCGCTGAGGGCCTGGATAGCAGCCAGACATGCCAGCGAGCAGTCTAGTGATCTCAGTGGAGAGGCGGAGGAGCCTATTCCGAGGGTGGATGTGCTTTTGGGAGGGGGAGAACCCTCCAGGCCAGGCAGCAGTGGCCTGTCCCCAGAGGAGCTGGAGGACAGGCGGGAAGCAAGGAAGTTCGAGCTGGAGAAACTCAGGATGGAAAGTGAGAGGGAAGACAAAAGAATAGCCATGGAGGAGAAAAGGATGATGTTAGACCATGAGTTTAAAATGAGAGAGCTGGACTGGGAAGCCATTAGGGCTAGGCCCAGCCCAGATGGTGGCAGCAAAAGTGTTAGGTCCAGTACTGAGGATGAGGTACCCACACGCACAGATTTGGGGCCCTGCTTCAAGGAGGGAGTTGACATATACCAGGGGGTTCAGGATTGTGAGGTTACTCCAGTGGTGCACAGTGTACCTGAGGTGGATTGGGGAACTGGCACAGGGGATAATTTTCCTGGTAGTGGGAGGGACACTCTACTGACTCTAGATGAGAGGTGCAGGGAGGGGGGTTCCCCCATGAATGAAGCCCTAGTAAGTGAGTATGGAGACCAGCCAGAAGAGTATGGGTTAAGAGACAGCAACAGTCAGACACTGTCTCACCAGTCTTGTGAGAATGATGTGGGGTACTTTTCTGAAGCACTGGATGATTGGGTGAAGGGTAGTTTGGTTAACACCTGTGTGGGGCTGTGTGATTCAATTGTTGGAGAGCATATTTTAAGTCCCTTTTTTCCAGAGCTATGCCAACACCCTCTGGAGCGTGAGTTCTCTGACCCCAGGGAGCTTGCACGGGAGGCAGACCTTTTGGTGGATTCCAGAGGGTCTGGAGAAGCATCTGGGGTGACCCAGAAGGAAGGGGCTTAGGTACTTACTAACCAAGGGTGGTGGAAAAGGTTTGTGGTAGCCCAGATAGGTCCCCGTGTTGTGGAAAGGGTGTAGGGACACACGTCCTGTTTCCGCGGAGAAGGAGTGCGAATGGGCTGCGGCCCAAGGTGCCCGAAACCCGGTCCCAGAGCTTGGGTGGTTCCAGGAGGGAACACCAGGTGAGAAGCCTAGGCTGTACTGGTAGGCCGTCCGTTGAGGGGGATCTCCTAGTGTCAGGAGAACGTGGCGTGTCTGTAAACAGAGCTCCAGCTGTTCTGGTGTCTGGCGGTGCCGCTCCTAAGTGGAGGGTGCAGAAGTCCAGATTGAGGGGTGAGAGGGGGATGCGTTCCCCATTGGGAAAACCAGTGGGTCAGGGGCCAGCCAGAAGGGCTGAGCCTCCTAAGAGTGACCATGGTGACACCACTTCTGTCCTGGGGGTTCTTCGCGCACTGTCAGATGGACAGGGGTCAGGAGATCTGCGCCAGGCAGACTGTCACACAACACATGAGTCATGTGTTACCCTCAGGGGGGGCATGCGTGCTCCCAAGGAAGTCCTGGTGTGCCGGGCATGTGCTCAGCCACAGGGTTTAGTCCCTGGGTTGGGAGGCCAGGCTCAGGTCCTGCCTGATCTGGAGGGAAGGACGACTGCAAACAGTGCCCCAACCAGTTTGTCTTCTGGGGGTGCCGCTCCAGGTGGGAGGGTACAGAGCCCCAGGGGGGAGGACCGGGTGTGGGAGAGCCCACCCCAGTCCCTGGTTCAGCCCCAGGGGACAGACCCTGGGCTGGTGTACCAGTTGCAGGATAGCACCCCTGAACTGGTGGGCGAATTGTGCAGGACCCCTACCACAGGTGCCCTGACAATTCTGGAAGGGGGTACCGCTCCAGGTAGAAGGGTACAGAGCCCGAGGGAGAAGGAGAGGGTGTGGGCCCACCCCAGTCTCCTGTCCAGCCACAGGGTACAGACCCTGGTCTGGTGGGCCAGTGTCAGGCTGCCATACCTGACTTGGCAGGGGGGAGAGTGGAGAAAGGGTGCCAGGCACCTGGGGCTACCGCCCCCCACTCTCTGAGGCCACAGTGGTTGGAGTGGCCTGAAAGGCATTAGACCGGGCTCTCATCACTGACAATTGTCAGTGGCCACTGTAGCTGGCTGTCCTGGTGGACAGAGTTGCCCCTGGGAGGGGGACAGGAGCCACACCCCGGGGGTGGACTGGGCCACACCATTGTTTTGGCCATGTGGGTACTGACTGCCTGTTGGGACACATCTGTGAGCAAAGTAAGTTTAGGTGCTGCGCAGATGGGGTCCACAGGTGAGGAGAAGGGTTCCCCATGGGTCAGCTTAGTGGGCCCTGAGAGTATGGATAGAGGAATCCAACTAGGTTCAGGAAGGCGTGGAACGGGAAGAAAACCATGCTGCTGCGGGCCAGGTCCCATGTTCTATCGCCCCAAGCAGGGAAGTCCATCGAGGTATGGATTGGTCTACCCTGGCTTTAGGCTGGAAGGGGGTTGTGTTGGAAATGGCCCTTTTTGCAGGGTTATCCCCAAACTCTTTGCTTCTTCTGCCTATTTTTCCCTGACCTGTTTGTGTTGGTTTTAGGACTCTGGGCACTTTACCACTGCTAATCAGTGCTAAAGTGCATATGCTCTCTGTGTAAATTGTGTTATGGATTGGTGTTTCAATGATTTGGGATTTGATTTACTTGTTAGTCCCTAGTAAAGTGCACTGAGTGTGCCAGGGCCTGTAAATCAAATGCTACTAGTGGGCCTGCAGCACTGATTGTGCCACATAGGTGAGTAGCCCTGAAAAGGTAACTCAGACCTGCCATTGCAGTCTGCACGCAGTTTGTAACTGCCATGTCGACGTGGCCAGTGCACACACTTGCCAGTCCCTAACCTTCCCTTTTCTTACATGTGAGGCACCCCTAAGGTAGGCCCAAGGTACCCCTGTGGGCAGGGTGCAGTTTATGTGAAAGGTAGGACATGCCCTGGTGTGTGTGGCGTGTCCTGATAGTGAATTACGGCCAATTTCGTTTTTCACTATTGCAAGGCTACCTGTTCCCCATAGGACAAAATGGGGAGTTTGTTTATAACATCTTATAAACATAACTGGCCCAGGGAATTAGGTAGGGAAATAAAGTTTAGTACGCCTGAACTCAGAATCTAAAGATGCATCTTTTAGTGAAGGTGATTTTTACATTCTGTGTTTGAAAACACCACTTTTAGAAAGTAGGTATTTTCTTGCTCAGTCATCCCGTGTGCCTCTGCTGGAATGTGGATTGCCTGTCTGGGTTTTGGATGACAAGGCTGGGGAGCAGGAGTGGCTCCAGATAGTCTAGGTGGGTCAGGAAAGGGCTGAATAGACCTGGGCTGCAATTGGGGAAGGGGGAGGAGATTTCCTTGCACCTCAAAGGGCCTGGTCTGCCTCTGACAATGCCGTCTCCACCTCCTGCCAGGAAGTTACACCAGAGAAGGCAGAACTGGTTCTGGCTGGGCACAGACACTCTTTGCCTAAGAGATCAAAGGATTTTGGGATATAAATATTGGGGCCCAGACCCCTGAACTTTAGAACTCTTTTGGACCAAGAAGACTGCCAAGAAGAAGAGCTGGAGAAGCTGTGAGGAGGAACTACCACTTTGCTGTGTGCTTTGCTGTGTTGGCCTGCAGTGGCTGCTTCTGTCTTGGGCAGTGAAAGGACGGGACTGGACTTTCTGCTATCTACTTTTGTGAGTTTCTCCAAGGGCTTGAGGTACAGCTTGCCCTCTGTTCAAGAAGTCTCAGGAACAGCAAAGACTTCAAGCTCTTCTGCCCTCAGGACTGGGCACTCTGTGTTTTGTGCTGCAACAGAAGAAAAAGCAACCCGACGACGTCGACGACACCGCTGCCGACTCCGTGTCCTGACGGCACCGCAGAGGGCACCGCCGTAACGCCGCACTGCGACCCTGGTCTCACCGACGACGCCTGCTGACGCCGCCACCGAGCTGCTGCTTGCATCGCGACCTGTGGGCACCACACTCCGCACCGCCTTGCTTCACGACGACGCCTTGGTATCCCAGACGACGACGCTCCACGCCGAAATCGATGCCGCTGCTTGCACCGTGGTTCGAGGGCACCGCTCGTAAAGTTGCACGACGCACTGCCCTCATCCCGCACCGCAGCCTTGGCCTACCGACGCCGGCACCAACGACTCAAGTTCGTCAGCCGACGACAGCACTTCAGCAATGATGACGCCGCTGCTTACACCGCGACCTGCCAGCACCGGGACGAGCACCGCATTCACTTCGCACCGCGACCCTGGTCTCACCGACGACGCCATCTGACGGCGCCACTGAGCCGCTGCTCGCACCGCGACCTGAGGGCACCGCACGTCGCACCACTGCACTTCGCACCGCAGCACCTCATGCCTGCCGACGCCAGCGCTCCTGACTTCAACAGAGAGGAGTTCGATCTGCAACGCGTGTGACTTCGACTTTGATAACTGAAGATTTTTAAGTACTGTATTGTGGATTTTTGTCATTTTTGGTCTTGTCTTAAGTATATAAAAATATTGGATATTTTTCTAAACTGGTGTGGTGTCCTTTTGTAGTGCTTACACTGTATTACTGTTGGTTATGTGCTAATGCTTTACACACTGCCTCTAAGATAAGCCTGACTGCTCGTGCCAAGTTACCAAGGGGGTGAGCAGCGGTTATTTTAGGAGTGTAACTCCCTTATCCTGACTAGGAAGAAGCGTCCTGTTAGAACTGGGGGTCTCTAGTTGGTTGAGGCAGTTACCTTAGTCCAAATAGGAACCCTTGCTTCTAGTCAGGGAAAGGAGGGACACCCTCGTTGATAACCCCAGCTCACCCCCTGGTAGCTTGGCACGAGCAGTCAGGCTTATCTTCAAGGCAATGTGTAAAGTATTTGCAACCACACTCCCAGTGACACAGTGATAACACCACAAATGGACACCACACTGATGTATGAAAATAGCGGTATCTTTATCAAGCAGATAAATACGGTAAGACCAAAGGATAAAAATCCAACATATGCGTATTCGTAATATTTCACTTTGCCGGTTATTAGGTCAACAAACACTTGTAGGTTCTTGCGGTATTAATGAGCAATTCACGATGTTCAAATGCAGTCCTACTGCAATGCTATGCAGTTCGTACTGCAGTTCGTATTATCAGACTAATGCAGTTCGTAATGCAAGAATGATGCAATCCTCAATGCACGTAATCAGGCAGTTCGTAATGCAAGAATAATGCAATCCTCAATGCAATTAATCAGGCAGTTCGTAATGCAAGTATAACGCACTCCTTAATGCAAGTAATAAGGCAGTTCGTAATGCAGGAATAATACCAGGCCAATCGACGCGATTAGCGCGGGCACCACTAGGTCCCCACCACAGACAACAGTCCTGAACTTCCGAGGGCGGCCCCGGTGCTGCTGGGCAGGTCCGGGCCGCTCGAGGACTCAGCGCGTCTAATGCGATGCTGCGGGAGAGAGACAGGAGCACTCCGGTACTCCTCCTGTGCCTCCCCAGGCCACACACGCGTGCGGCTCCCGACCGGAGTCCAAGCTTTATCTGGAGGATGCGCTGCCTCGCTCTCTCTCTCTCCCCGCTCGTCGGACGTCCTGCTGGGCACTCCCGATGACGACGCAGCTCCGATGCAAGGCGACGCTGTAGCGGGACAGGTTACGGCGCTGCCTTCTCCGTTGCTGACGATCTTGGGCATATTCCTCTTGCGAACAACGATCACTATTACCTCACGACTTCCTTAGCTTTACAAAATCCTTCAGCACGTTGCGGCTCGGGCCGGCGGCGGCAATCTTGATCCGCAGCCTCAGTTATGAGGACGGCTCGGGCCACAAACAGCTACACAGCAGCGTGGACGATGATTCACGCTGCCGGGGCACTGGAGTCACGGGGCACTTTCCAACCAGTACCACGAACCCCGCGGCAGTCTCAGGCTGCACACGCACATGCACACGCACAAAGTGTCGCTGAGACTCGGGTGGGTTTCGGGCCACACAGTCCCGGTGCAATGCTTACGAAGGTCTCAGGCTGCAAAAAGCACACGCACACAGCGTCGCTGAGACACACTTGGAAACTTTGATGTTCCTGAGTTTCCACAACAGGGAGCCAGCTCTCCTCGGGCCCTTGGAGACAAGTTACTTCGGGACACAGCACACAAGAAAGTCCTTTCAAGCAGGAGGTCACAGCACACAGCAAGGTCCCTTAGCCTCTCCTTAGTTAAATCAGAAAACTGCAGGCCAGCCCCAGAACACACAGCAAGGGTCAGTCCTTCTCTTCAGTCTCTTCAGTTGTTCTTCCTTGGCAGAGGTTCCTCTTGACCACGAAGTAGTTTCTATCCTTTTCAGTCTTGATCAGTCCAACGTTCAGGGGCTTCAGCTCTCATAGTTATACCCCTAAATGTCTTTGAAGTCTTTGTGTTCAGGGGGCACTGACCCCTGTCCAAACCAGTTCTGTGTGTCTTCCTGCCAGCGGCACCTTCTTCCTTTGATAGTGGGGGTCTGGTTCCTCAATCACTCAGCAGGAGGGGGAGCCATTCTTTTATGGCAGCAGCCCATGCCTCTTCACCTCCAGGGGGCTACTCCTCCCCCCTACACTTCAGATGCAGGTCAGCCTGTTGCTGTCTCACCTACTCCTCCCCTGGGTCAAGACATTTCCCAGATCCTTTCACATTCAAATCCAGACAGTCAATCCACAACCAGGCAGAGAATTGTTAGAACAAAAAAAACAGCCACTTCTAAAAGTGTGGTTTCTAAACACACAGATCAAAAACCACCTTCACAAAAGGATGTGTTATTAAATTGTGAGTTCAGGCACACTAAACTTCACCTCTCCAGCTTAAGCCTATGGGAAGATAGGCTGGAAACATATTACACAGCCTTCCCCATTCTGTCCTATGGGCAAGATGGCCTTGCAACAGTGAAAAACGAAATGGAGAGTATTTCACTGTTAGGACATGGTACACACCTCAGTACATGTCCTACCTTTCACAGACACGGCACCCTGCCCAGGGGGGTACCTTGGGCCTACTATAGGGGTGTCTGATGTGCATGGAAAGGGAAGGGTAAGGCCTAGCAAGTGGGGGCACTTGTCAGGACAACATGGCAGTTAGCAAACTGCGCGCAGGCATTGCAGTGGCAGGCCTGAGTTCTCTCTTTAGGGCTACTTGTGTGGGTGGCACAATTAGTGCTGCAGGCCCACCAGTAGCATTTGCATTACCAGCCCTGGCACACATAGTACACTTTACTAGGGACTTTACTAGTAAGGCAAACATACCAATTATGGACAACCAATTACCATAACACTTTATACAGAGAGCACTTGCACTTTGACACTGATCAGCAGTGGCAAAGTGCCCAAAGCATCTAAGTTGGAAACACCATGTCAGAAAAAAGGTCTAGGGGGAAGGCAAAAAGTTTAGGGAACTTTAGCCAAAAAAGGGCCAAGTCCAACAGGTCCCTATTCGGACAAAGGTGCAAACCCTTGCCAACTAGAGACCCCCATTTCTAACAAGTTGCTTTACTAGTCAGAGTCATGACATCTCACAACATACTTGCACTCATGAGAAGAAGTTGATGAGATCTTGAGGCAAGTCAGCTTCTTCCTCTTCACCAATCTCATCATCATTTGGCATTTCAGGATCCTCGCCCAGTGGCTCATCATGGTCTCCATCCTCTGCAATATAAGGGATGTTCCATCGCAGGGCAATGTTGTGAAGCATGCAGCAGGCCACAGTGATTTGACACACCTTCCCGGGTGAGTAGAGGAGGGCTCCCCCAATCTTGTTCAGATATCTGAATCTGGCTTTCAGGAGCCCAAACGCCCGCTCCACTGACCGCTGTGTTCTTCCATTGGCCTCATTGAAGCGGACTTCCCCTGGCGTTGTTGCATTCCTCAGCGATGCCAATAGTCATGGATGGTTGGGATAGGCCGAGTCTCCTAGATGGAAGACAGACAGAAGTGCAATAATACATTACACACTTTCTGATTATAATACCTGACATTACCCATACAAAATTAGGACAGATTAAAATTACCAACAAGCCAGGCCCTCTCCTATAGCAGTTGTGACATCAGCTGGGGTATGGTGCTGTTCTGCAGTATGAAGGAATCATGGGCTGATCCTGGGAACCGAGTATAGATGTTTGAGATGTATGAATCCGGTAAACAGACAACTTGCACGTTGATAGAATGGAAGTGCGTCCTGTTATGGTACACTTGTTCCCTGGCTTGCAGTGGCACTAAAGCAATATGGGTGCCATCAATGGCTCCAACCACATGTGGAATGTGACCAAATTCATAGAAATCCCCTTTCACATGGGCTAAATCCTCACGTTTGGGGAATTGTATGTAGCTGTCAATGCATTTCATCATTGCAGAAAGCATGTCTTTGAGTGCACCACTGTACATTGGTTGTGACATACCACCAGATATAGCCACAGTGTACTGAAACGAACCTGTCGCTAGCAAATGTAATACTGCCACAAGTCTCACTATAGGTGGAATACATGTGAGATTTGTGTTTTGAGGTAGTACATCAGGCTCCAACTGATGACATAAATCCCGTATTTTTTGCCTGTTTAAACGAAACTTCTTTATTACATGCCTTTCTTCCATGGTCTGAAGGTCTGGAAATGGGCGGCACACTGGAGGCTCTCATCTCCTCCCTCTCCCAGGGTACCTATGTGAGGAGTGAAAACAATTTTGAACATTGGTCATAGTGTCGAGAGTAACATACATAAAGATTAAGCCAAAAGTCATGTGACAAAACATAACTGCTTCAGAAAGCATTACACGTAATACACATAACCATTGTCTACTGTTCAACATACACCAATAATCTCCATTGTGGCTTTCACATGTGTCTGTAACAGAAATGTGCACATCATCCATTCAGAAATGTAAAATGTGCACAATAATGACGATGTCATGAAATTTTAGGACAAAACCGTCAACCGCGGTGTACAGTGCACCGCACACATTTTGTCTTTATGCACAGCAATGCACTACACAGATTAATTTTGTAGTGGAAATTAAATAGGCATGGAGTATTTCAAATATTAACATTTTAGCCCTCATTTGTAGTGGTGGTGATGCACTTAACAGTCACCAATACTGTAGGTCCAACCGCTAAAATCGCGGATGTCGGACCTCTCATATAGGACATTTGGAATTACCACCGGCGACGGAAGTCGACCTCGCAGTGGGCATTTGCTTCCAAGGCAGACACAGCCATAGGCTAAAGTTGGTGATTGTGGCAGGTGCGGTCCAATGGCTGTGTGCGTTTACACTGATGACCGCGTACATGGCGCACATGCACTTAGCGGTTTGAAAAATAGCTCCCTTGCCTCCTGACACAGCTGCTATCAAGACCTCCTCCATTTAAGCTGCAGTTTGCAACCTCTAGGAGCAATCATGCCAGGCCAAGCAGGTGAGAGAGTCCCTGCCTCCTCTCCAGAGGAGCTGGAGAAACTTGTAGAGGATGTCGTTTCCTATATGGCCGGCTCTATGGCTCACCAGAAGAGCAGGCAACTAACTCACATATATCACTCTGTTCGACTCTATCCTTTCCATTCACACAGGCTACAATGTGCCTCTGATCCCCAGAGTGAATTCAGATTACTGTAGTAAATATTGTTGATGCCTACATGGGACAGGACAATCATGTCATGAATTGTGTATCTACTGTACTTTGTGTACTGAACATCACTATTGTGATGTGTATTATGTGTCAAACCCTAGATTCTACTTGTGGTGAATTCACATATCTATGCATGTATACTTTTTATGGTACCTATGACTGATTTGCTAATCAGATCATAGTGAATGTGTATCCAAATGTATAGGGTTTACTGCATGAGCTGTGCATGTATACTGTAAGAAGCAGATGAGGATGATGTTAGTTATGTGTACAGTCCTACAATTCACCCAGCCCAGATCAGGGCTCGCCAAACTGTTGTCTGGGAGCTAACTATACCTCACAGACCCCTTCAGAGTGCCATAGTACCTTGAGGTCACTTATTGGATGGCTACAAGATGTGCATTTATGTTTAGAAGTGTTTGAAATGTGAGGTTAATGTGGGATCAGTATGCACAACCCGCAGAGAGCAAGGTCTGACAATGAGTTGTGCCCAGTGTGGCCACGGCCCAGACTGTGCCAGAGTAACTGTATCAATACAACCGATGCACAAACTAATCTCCCTGTAGACCTGCAGATCCTTGAATGTTCCCAAAATGAGTTTTCTGAAACACTACTAGCCCTGATTAGATTGGACTACATTTGAAATGCTGACTGAGGTAACCCCCTGACCTGATACTTCTTTCCATTGACCCACATTGCCCATGTGTGTTATTTACTTCTAACAGGCGCCTTACTCCCACAGGTCTGGTGTCACATTTCCATAAGTAATGCTTTCATTGTAGAAGCCTATTGCACAGGTGACACATTAACAGCGGGGAGAGTTGGATACTTCTTAAGAGTTTTTGATATGTGAATCACCAGCTTTGCTACAATCAACCAATCTAACTAGACATACAATGGTATGTTGAATGTCATCACTGTAACAGTGCCACATATGGAAAAATGTGTGTCCTGCGATGGCAGTACATACCACACAAACTCAATCAGACGTAGTATGATATCCCAATAAGTTCTCCACATTTCCACTCATCCCCAGAAAGCTGCTCTCAATGACACACTTGCCAGCTATTTCTTTGTGACCTAAGTCTTAGGATGTAGTCTATACTATGGGCCTGATTATGAGTCTAGCGGTCCATGGACCACTAGACTCATGGTGGCGTGACGGTGGGGGTCCAGCCACCGCTGCACTAGCGGCCCGACTGCCCTTTTCACAACTAAAGCGGTTGGACTTCAATTTCACTGCCGCAACCGCCAGGGATCAGAGATCCCTGGCAGTGGCGCAGCGGTCTTGATGCCGCAATATGCTTGGTGGTGCACTTAGGCACCGCCAAGCATATTGCGACTTCTCTCACTGCCAGCGATCTCATGAAGGTTCTTCCTCCATGAAACTGCTGGTGGAGAGGAAAAAAAGGGGGCCCTACAGGGCCACCTCTTGCCCCAGTGCACAGGGGGGCATGCCAGCACATGTTGTGCCCCCTTATAGTTTTGCAACCCCAGTTCCTGCATGGGAAGGAATGCATGACATGGTGTATTCCTTCCCATGCAGGAATGTGCACTGGTGGTCCTGAGGCGGTGCGGTTTAAGGCTCACTATGAGCCTTTAAACTGCATCGCCGCGGTACCGCCACACTGCCTGCCCGCCAGACCACAAAAATACTTGTAATCTGGTGTGCGGGCGGCAGTGAGTTTTGCCGTTGTGGGAGCATGGCGGTGGCGTGCCACCTGCTCCCGCACCGCCAAAACTTGTAATCAGGCCCTATGGTACCAGCCTTTATGGCCCGTATGCATCAAGTCAATGGGCCTGACTGTAAAGTTGTCTGTACATATCATGCAAAAGGTTTACCCTTCAGAAGCTCAAAATGGTGTGTTGTGTTTCATATCAGCTTACATCACAGTACATGTAGGTTGGCCATGGGCTACATGATGTTAGTGGGCTGCCTTAGTCAGTGTAGGTCATGACCAGGGTTGATGATAGTCAGCAGATAACTACAAAAGTGTGTATTCATGTCTTTGTCATGCTTAGCATGTGAGACTAACACATGTAGCGTGTTAACTATTGATTGATGCTTGTGCTAGGTGTATACAAAATGTGTGTCAACCAAACAGATATCCTAAGACTTGCAGTTATAATATGTTTATTAATCTATTGTATCCATACAGGTCAACGTCCATCAGAAGTCCATTTGGAAAGCCATCACTCAGAAGGTGCGGACCCTGAGGGTCTTTTGCCAGCGTACAGTCCATTGTCCTAAGAGGTGGGAGGACCTGAGGTGCTGGACCAGGAAGATCATGGAGGTCCAGCTGGGGCTGTCCTCCCAATGTGGAAGGGGCACATGCCGGACCCTGACTCCCTTATGGCCCGCATACTGGTGGTGGCCTACACGAAGCTTGATGGGCAGTTGAGGTCCCAACACCAGCAACAAGGGGTGAGTCCTGGCCAGAGGCATTCATGTTGCATTGCCAACTTTGTGTGTTATAGGTAGGCATTCCCCCATCATTATTGGGGATGGCCCATGTGTGTCACACAAGCAGAGTAAGGGACCAATTATGAGTCTGGTGGTCCACGGACTGCCAGATGGGTGGGGGTGCAGCAGTGGCAGTCTCCCGGCCACCCTATTGTGACTAGGGCGGTCGAACTGCCATAGCCCTGCCGCAGGCGCCAAGGAACTGTCATTCCCTGGTGGTGTTGCGGCAGTCAGGAGGCCGCAATATGCTTGGTAGGACTGTTGTGGTCCTGCCAAGCATATTGCGAGTTTTCACTCACCCGGTGGTGTCATGGAGGTTCCTCGTCCATGAACACCGTGGTGGAGAGGAAGCAAAGGTGCCACATCTGCATGGGAATGCACACAGGGGCACAACATGTGCCCCCCTGTGTGCATGCACCCCCAGTTCCTGCATGGCGTGGACTTTTCAGTCAGACTTTCCACCCCACTAAACCCAGCCATATCCCTAAGAAAGCCAAGAAAACCCCTCCAAAATACCAACCCAACCCATCCCTTCCACATCCCAATCCACCCCTGAAAATCTAGATCCTCACCCCAATAAACCCAGCCATACCCCAGTCCATGCCGTGCAGGAACTGTTTTTGACGGTTCCATTGAGGTGCCCATTTTTTGCAGCACTGCCGTGGGAACACCAAAAACAAGCCCGCCAGACAGGAGGAAACTCCTAATCTGTTGGGCGGTCTGCTTTGGCAGTGTGGCGGCAGGGCGGACCCAGTGCTGCACCGCCAAAGTTGTAATCAGGCCCTTACTGTTTGTGTAGGTCTGGTAGTGGGTGCATGCTGATGTTCTGTGCCTATTTTTTTATGACCAGGGACACAGCCAAGTCCAGCCCACTACCAATTTATTGTCTTGAGCAGACACATGACTGAGTGAAGTAAAACATCTTCTCATGTTGGTTGATGTTGTGGGTGACAATTGTATCAAACAGGCCACTTGTCTTCCTCATGTAAGTAGTAATATTCCCTCACTACTGTCTCTCATGTGATGGTGGCCCTATTACATGTGACATGGCATATAGTGCACTCTTTATGCAGTGACTGGACAACACTTCCCATTGGTAGTTGGGATTCAACAGTGACATGAGCGTGCAAACATCACTGGTGCCATCAGCATTAGTGGCTCCATGTTGCCCAGTGTACATGTTCCTGTTGTTACTTCATCTGCAATGGCGTTTGAAGATTCCTTTCTCTGGCTGGTGGCATGCATCACAGAGTGAGATGTAGAAATGTAGAGATCTTATGTGAGTGTCTATACTCAGTCCTACAAGGCAATTTGTGTTTACTATACCAAATGGTGCTGTGATGTGCCAACCCATTCGGACTATAGTGCTCCCACCTCTTCATGACATTGATATTCACTGACATCCAACTAACTTCAAAGGGGTATTGGCTTGCAGGAGTGCAATCTATGATTGATGTTATCACCTGTACCAAGCAGTATTGGAGATGTTCATATGGCTATATGAAGTCTTGTGCTGTGTGATTTTGGAGTATCTATCTCCCAAAACTTTGACCCTCAATGTTTCAAGGCACCTTTTCTATGCTACATGTGATACATAGCTAAACTACTTCTGTAAAGCTGTCATTAGACGTTTCAGGTAATGGACATATGATGCAGTTTGAACTCAAAAGTGTCATCAGTGTGCATTGAGCATTTGCATGTGACATGATTTCTGCCACATCACATATTGATTGTAAATTGGTCTTTAACTTGACCTTCACAACATCATGATGTGTTATGAGGAAATGACAATTTGTTGGAATCTGTGCCTTGTGTGAACAATGTGTAAATGTAAAAACTTGTATCCTTCCTATTTAGTAACACCATCTTACTATGGCATGGTACGAGTGCCAAAGTATGCAAGGTGATCAACGATCCTAGAATGGGCATAAGGATGGAGTGTAGACAAGTCCAATAATGCATTTGGAGCTGTCTGGGGTTATAACAGAAGTGGAAACAACAGTTTGCAGGTTATGTAGCATGCATGCATGTGCTCATGCTAATTTAGAAGCCTATATAGTGAACCATGAAGCTGGTGTGATATGTGCACTTAATAAATGTTTTCTATTGATCTGTGATGGTCAGGTGTGGAAATGCAGTTGCAATAAACCTATTCTACATGTCATTTTCTGATGCATCCAGGACAACATAAGGAGAAGGAGCCAACGTTGTTGGGAACACAGCTGGTCACAGTGGTTCTGGATATGACAGCACAGACACAGAGGGACCCAGTGACCAAGAGGATGTGGGGAGTGCTACGGAGGACACAGGGTCACGTTTATCATCATCCGAGTCCTCCTCTGGTGGACACTCCAGAGTGGTGACGGACCCCACAGGATTAGTTCCACCTCCAACTATGTCCATCACCCCTAGTTCCATCTCCACCCTCCCTTTTGGCCCCCAACCAGTTGGCCGGGCCTGCTCCCCTAAGAGGGGAGCCATCTCCTTAGCTGCAGGCACCTCAGCCCCTGCCCCTGTTACCCCCACTGCCCTGAGTGAGGAGGCTATTGACCTCCTGAGGAACATCTCTGTGGGTCAGACTGCACTCCCGAATGCCGTTCAGGTGAAAGGCAGCCAGCTGACAGAGATGGTGGCCTACCTGGCAGGCAAACACAGTACCATGTCTGGCCTACAGAGGTCTTTTCAGGCTCTAGCCTCCTCCCTCCCTCCCTCACAGCAGCCTTCCACCCATCCCAACCTTCCACTCCACCTCCTGCCCCTTCCCTATCCAAATTCCCTATTCATTCCCATACCTGTCCCAAGCACACACACACATCCGCACGCACACACTTTATCAGACCCAAGCACCACGCACAAACAAAAAACAAATTAAAAAGGGAGGCCTGCAACCACTCACCAGACACTCACCCCTCTCACCACAAACACTACCCCAACACACCCTCAGACACCACACCCACAGACCCCTCCACAACCACCAGCATTCCTGTAGACACAAACCAACACCTACATACCCCTCTGCAACACCCAGCATTCCCACAGACACCACACCAACAAACACAGATCCCTCCACAACACCCAGCGCATCCACATCACACACCAAAAAACACAAATGCTCACAGTCACCCACACAACAGAAACCTACAGAACACACAGTAGATACAGCACACACGTCTCACTTCCACTCCCTCTATCTCCAAAACCCAACTCCCTCCCAAACATCCTCTCCATTTTCCTGTGAAAGTGTCTTTTTTGCCATTGCCCTTAACCCTGTGACATCTGACACCTATCGCAAAGTCCAAAAAACCTCTCCCAAACCCCAACCCATCCCTCTCACATCCCAATCCACCCCTGAAAAATCAGATCTCCACCCCACTAAACCCAGCCATATCCCTAAGAAAGCCAAGAAAACCCCTCCAAAATACCAACCCAACCCATCCCTTCCACATCTCAATCCACCCCTGAAAATCTAGATCCTCACCCCAATAAACCCAGCCATACCCCTAGGAAGTCAATGAATAACCCCTCCCAAAATCAACCCCACCCTTCCCTAAACCGACCCCCCCTCCCAAGTACCATCTTCGAGGTGCCTGCTATGCCCAATGGATGCCCCTTTGTGAGGAGGTTTCCTGGCAGTGTCAGCAAGGGCAGGTTTGGTGGCACAGCACTGTGCTGTGGCACAGAGTTCTGGAATGGACTGGCCATTGGCCTTAGTTTTACCTGATGTTTTTCATCCATTCGTTAAAAGGTTTCATAGTTTTGAAGACATTGGGGCCGATTCACAAAAGTAATCTAAGACAAAATCCTAACTTTACGACTTTCGGTATTCACAAAAGGCATTTAGGAGTAGTAAAGTTAGGATTTTGTCTCAAGTTTTTCTTAAGTTTTGGTCTTAAGACAAAATCCTAACTTAAGTTTAACTTAAGTTTAACTTAAGACCAAAACTTAAGACAAACTTAAGACAACATCCTAAGTTAAACTTAAGTTAAACTTAAGTTAAACTTAAGTTAGGATTTTGTCTTAAGACCAAAACTTAAGACAAATTTAAGACAAAATCCTAACTTTACTACTCCTAAACGCCTTTTGTGAATACCGAAAGTCGTAAAGTTAGGATTTTGTCTCAGATTACTTTTGTGAATCGGGCCCCCCAGTCCTGCCACTACTTTTCTAATTATTTGATGTTATTGGATAGATAGTGATGTGTGACTACAGTTGTGTTGGTTTCATCCCTGATTGTTGATCCAGTTGAGGTGATTAGTATGATCTGACCTTGGACCCAGTGCTGGAGTTACATAGGACATGTGGAAATGGTCAACAGATGGATATGTGGGATGAATTGCAATTGGGGCTGACATTGCATCAGGTGTTATATTATATGGTAAGTACTTCAGCTTGGTCTGCCCAATGTCAGCATCATTTGCGTTGCATTTTTCCCTATAATCTAGGTTGGATATGTGTGTGATGTGTTCAAGTTAGATATTGGTTTATCCACACATGGAGGGTGTTACACTGTCATACCTTTGTGAACATTTGTATGGACATGTGTCCATTTTCCTGTGTGTACCTTACACCTACTTTGGCTAAATGTGTGACAAATGCTGTTAGTGCTGTGTTTGCTTTCATGACTTGCAATTATACATTAACATCACATCCATGGCAGTTGATTATGCTATTGGTTGTCACTGATATACCTCATTGCACAGGTCCCGTGCATATGGAAGTTTTAGGGTGTGTGCAAAATGGACTGTGGCCCAGGGCCCCAGCCTTTCAGGGTTCCCCTTGGTAAAGGCATCCATATTCTGCAGACAGTGTTTACATTTGAATGCTTCTCACACTGGTTATTTGCAATCCCATTTACTGATATTACCCTTTGATGTGGGTGATGTTTGAGAGTCCAATACAGAGTTGTAGCAGAGAGGTGTGTTTCAGTTTCATGACACTTCCATACGGTTGTATCTTTGATCTCACAACAGGACCTAGGATGTGTGCAATGTGAGGGTGTCACAGAGATTGATAGGTGTGATATTGATGAGGTGCTGTTGTGTGACACTGATTATGAGATACAAACACGTCTATTTTGTAGAGTGGGCCTATGCAGTGTCAGTGACCTGGCAAAAGAGAGCATCATAGAGCAGTATTTCGGTTATACATTGAAAACCAATTCCGAACAGGGTCCCAAAAAATATGTTGGGCTCAGGGACCCCAAACCCCTTGCCAGGTCGATGGGGGGGCATCAATTTGCTGAGGAGTCTATGGAAACAGGTAAGAGTATAACTTACCGTCGGTTGCATCTGCGACGGTGTCAGTTTTGGATGTCATCCAGCAGGTACAGCAGCAGCCGGACATGGGCGATCGGTTTTGTTGTGGCACAGGAAGTGTGGAGGTGAACACATGTGAGTTTCGGCCTTATATCCCTCCCTTTTTGCCAGCTCTGATGTGGTGGTTGGACCGCCACAATCACGCCGGCTGTAAGGCACCTCATAATTGGGCCGGCGGTAACACTGGTGGGGGCAGCAGGACCACAGCGGTCTTTTGTCTGTGTAATCGCATGCTTTGTTATAAGGCAGTCGGATGCCAGCGGTGCAGTTGTTAATCCAACGCTACTGCCACGGCAGTCCCAAGACCGCCAAACTCATAATCAGGCCCTAAATAGTTAAAAAACAACAAATGCTGCAAGACAAGGAAACCCTGCCGGAATCTGTCAACAAACCATTTAAGAAGAAATATATACATCTCAACAACTACATAACCAAGTAAGTAATACTTATATTTAAACTAAAACATAATTGGTATGAAACATAAAAATGTATAATAGCAAAAGAATATTAACACATACTCCAACTTTTATCTTTTTACATAGACTTCCTAAAAGAAAAAATCTACAACTTTATAACCGATAAACTGCTGGAAAATAACAACTATCACAAACCAGCAAAAAGATATAAGAATGTAAGTATACATAAATAAAATAAATTATAAACTCACCCAAATAGTGAACAAAAATAAACCTAACAACCTCAACCTCTGCATATTATCAGCAAAGTACCATTTAAAATGTAAGTTATATTTTTTTTTTCATTCAACAGAAAAGAAAGAACCTGCTCTACATTAGGACACCCCCAACAGGAAAGCTGCAAAACCATGTGAAACATCTCAACAGCACATACATTCAAGTATACAAAATAGAAATAATTACATTTTTTAACATGTTAATAACAAACGTGCAAAAGTTCAAATATAATGTGTATTTATACTATTACACTAATTACAGATATGACAGAGGCCCCCAAAATCTAACAAAGCACAGAAAGTAAAGCAGTTGCTAAATTACATTGGCTACACCTACACCCAAGAAAGTGAATCATCAGAAACTATAAACTGGGAAAGTACAAAATATTATTCTAATGCATGCTTTTATCTTTTTTTAGAGTTTTATATAGTGCGAACTAGACTCACCACATAAAACAAATAAATACTGCTCCCAAAAATAATCATAGACTTTGAGCAAGTCATGATTCAAATAATTCTAAAAATATACCCCCACACAGCCTTGCAAGGCTATTACTAAAATTTCAATCAAAGTATATGGAGACGCCTGCAAACTCCAAAAATCTGCACTAAGGGCATCATTATGATGCCCGGCTGTCAGACCGCTGTATTTTGATGTGACCCCCAGGCTGGTGGTCGGTAAGATGGCGGTACCACGATAGGGGCATTCTTCGGCCATGTAAAAGGGCCGCAGCACATGCCATCACAGTGCAGCACCTCCTGCACTTCCATGCACCGTGTGCCATTCACCATGTTGCGCATGGTACACAATTCACAGAGGTGATTGGGGGCACTACTTGTGCCCCCAGGGACATTGTTTCTTGGCCTGTGACAGCCAGGGCCACTGTTTGGGGCCCTCCCATCCCTTTCCAACAAACTTTTCATGGCGGGGATCCCGCAATGAAAAGACTGTTCGAAAGGAATATCATATTCCTGACTGAGGTGCCTGCCTCAGCACCGCCACCATGTTGGGACACTCCTCTGACCGCTGCCCCATTAGGATCTATGATCCTGGCAGAGGCGGCGATCCTGCATCCAACAGCTGTGGGTCTGACCGCCAATATACTAATACGGCGGTCGGACCGAAGGGCTGTCGGACCGCCGATCACAACCTGCTGGCGGTCCGACCGTCGACGTCATATTCAGGCCCTAAGTGTAGAATAACCACAAACAGCCAATTTGGCTTTTAAATAATAAGAAATTATAGCACTAGCCTATGTCCCTGTCACAGAGGAAGCCAACTACTACAATTTACTAACAGAAAGCCCTTTCTACCAACAAAATGAAGACAAACTTTGTCCCCTCATCAACTATTTAGAAGACACTTGGGTTGGTAGGCTGCATCGCTCTGGACACAGATGCCAACCCAAATTCCAAATACCATGGTGGAATGTCTATGACAGCACTTTGGCACAGGAAACCAAAACAAACAAAACAGTGGAAGGATAGCACAAGTCCTTCCAATCCAAACTAGGGAGAACTCAACCTACACTATACAAATTAATTGAAGCATTACAAAAAGAGCAAAGCTACCAAAAACGATGAACTTTATACTTAGCAAACAAACCTAAAGAATGCACAATATGCTACAATTTAAATGCAAACTCTCATAATTGACAATGAACTAGATTACTTAGAAATCATAGCCAAAAGCATATTATAAAATACATTTTAACCTAACAAAGTCCTCAAAAAGTATGACAAACTGTAAACCAACATACCACATCTATATTTTTAAAATATTAAACATAATATTTTATTAGATCAATCAAACAATTATGTACAGTCAGAATGTTAATAAAGGCAGATATAATAACAATATATATCTAAATCATTTTAAAAAATGTACCCATCACAAGCCAAGATAAATAAAAGCAAACTCAATCCATCACGTAAAATAATTGCAACACATATCCAAACAATTCCACATAACAATCACATAAATTTGACATAAACAATATAATGTCACATTTCCCACCCGAAAGAAATAAAACTTACTGCTCTGTAGGTGCAGATCTTTCGCTGTCTGGACATAATAAATATCAGTAATTCACCAAAAGTTAGGTAAAGTGAATTCAGACATCCCCCCAAAATTGCAAAAATATGACGAATCTAATCAAAATCATTTAAAGCAATCCAAAGTATCTAGATTCCATAAAAACCTGAAAAAGTGTTTAAAAAAGAACCACTCCAAAAACCCGGAAAAAAAGGAAATCAAAGTAAAAACCATTGGTTCCTTATAAACCAAAACCAAAACAAACCAAAACGGATTTCTTAAAAAAAAAGAAAAAAAACGTAATCTCCAAATGCCCAAAGAACGCGTTCATAAACAAAACCTGTAAATTACATTTTAAAAAAAACACCCACAAAACACATTACATTCCCAAAATACATATATATAACAGTTAATCACCAAAATATAACTACCTCACACAATTTAGCATAGCATAGTGATACATTTTAAAAACAGAGTCCAAAAATGCAAAACAACAAACTAGTGTAAAACACTAACAGCACTACATCTACATATACCAAACATCCACAAACAATACTATAACCAACTTTTAAATCTCTCTCCTATATCCCCCTACCCTCAAAATCCTTAAGAAATCCTTAAAAAAATAGCACACATAGATTACAAAATACAAGTTAGCAAAACAAAAAAAGACAATATCCTCGGTGAAATCAATGGGAAATATTGTAAAAATGTTGACTAAATGTTTTAAAAAATGTAAACAAGCATTAAACATGTAAAACATATCAAACAATGTTAAAATAATTATGAAAAAATTTGTAACATATACATTAAATAATAGTATAAAATATATACAATAATTTAATATTTACTTATACAATGCTAAAATTATGTTGAAAATATATATATGAAAAAATTAGAAATGTTAAATTTTTACTTGATTTATATATAATTTAAAATGTAAAACTATAGAATAATTTAAAGTTGGAAACAAATAAAATAGAAAAATGCCCACTCCAATCTAAACCAGTTTGGGGACAGTGTTGGGCACTAAAGGGATGGCATTTACTATTCCCGCTACAATCTAAACTAATATGGGGAAGGTGTTGGACACTAATAGGGTGACATTTACTTTTCCCACTCCAGTCTAAACATATTGGGGGAAGGTGCTGGAGAATAAAGAGTTGAAATTTACAATATCCACTTCAAAAGAAAACATTTTACATAACATGTTACAAAATAAAAATATTACATACCCAATCAATACTCCATATTCTCACATATTCTTTTTATATAAAAATTAACTAAAATGTTATCTAAAAGCACACTAATCTATACTACACATTTGTATACACATATTCATATTGTAAATGACAAATTACTATTTTAAGTACTATTACAAATGAATATATTGTTCAAAATATTTACTATCATTCATAAACTTCAAACAATAAATTAAAAATGAATTCATAACACAAAATTAATAATCATAAATTAAAATATCTTTATATACATTTTATATTTTTAAAAATATAAAAATGTGTAACTTAAAATTAAAATGAAATTTTATATTTAAAAAATGAACATGTTTATACAAGTATGAATTTTTTACAAAAATACATTTTTCAATTGTAACATTACATATTCTACTTAATTAAAACTTTTTATGTTTCTAATATGTTATAATATTTCAATTGTTCTTATAAAAAATTAATACCATTAATATATATCTTCATTAACATCAAATTGAAATATATTAAAATATTATTATAATAGAATTAATTTAAGTATTCTAAATTATTAATTTGCATATCTACTGTAAAATTCTTCACACCCTTATACCCTAAAAACCGAATATCCCGCTACTAAAACAACTATTCAACAATTAATTATATACATCAATACAACCTAAAATACAAATTTCAACAATTTTATAAGTAAAATAATATCTTGCTAAAAACACAAATTTAAAAAAATGAAAACATAAATCAATCACACTACATTTACATACTAATTTACACTTACAAACGATATTACATACACCAATATTTTTACAACAATAATTAAAACAACACTAAAAACAATATTTTACATTTAATATTCGTGCCTATGATATTCTTGACACAATATTTTTGTATCGCAACATTATTTTTCCAATATTTTGTCCAAACATCCTACCTCTGTTCTGGTGGAGGAGAGTTTCTCCAGTGAACTTTACAAAGACTATCTGCATGCTGAACATGGGATGTGTTGTTGAAGGGGGATCCACATTTATCACAAAATAGAGGAACTTTTGGTAAGCCAGGTCTGACCAAGATGAGTGTCAGGTAATGCGATCATAGACCCCACCAATCTAATTAGGGATCACATTCAAGGCTTTTTTTAAGGGATGTTTAAAGAGATGCTATGTTCAGTCACCATCTGATCAAAAAAATGTGGGACCCATGTGGTTTTTTGTTAGCCTTTAGCAAAGAACAAATGGGAAAGCAAACACATCGCTCCAGGATCTGTACTGGGATATACAGAGCTTAAATACCTACAGTGGACATCAGCTATCTCCATGTAGATCTGGGAACATTTCTGTGCAGGCAGTCAAATCAGTTTATGCAATCTTTTGTGCTCAGGCATTGTTCTGGGGTGAATGTATCTTACAAAATGAAACCAGACTGGTTTGAAACTGCAATGGGTTTTCTGAATCTTAGCCCCTTGGCTTACTCCAAACAGAAGCATGGGGGATTACTTTTTCTTAGGCAAGAAACTAACATCTTGTGCTGGATGCAATATGTCCTCACAGAAGACACCATCCATTCTACACATGGTCCCCAGGTACACCACACTTACAACCACACATAACATTCCACATACACACAGATGAAAGCGGAGTTCTCCACTTATGGTGGACTGAATAGAGTTTCTTTAAGATTTTTTTTTTAATGAATTTTATGTGACAAATTTTATATGCAAGACAAATTGTAACAATATCTGAACCAAGAAATAAAAGAAGGAACCAAGGCTCGTAGTTCTCTCCCACACTCAACACATGACCCCCCACGGATTTCCATACCTCCTCACCGCAGACTAAATCAGACGACGGTCAGCCCATTCAGGACTGCAAGCGGTTACCCTTAGTAGGAGTGTTTTTCAGTCTCCAGCATTGCTGCATGGGTTTCTCCTGGACTGAGAGTAATGCCCCAACACTCTGCCCATTTCCCCCAAATTTTTCTGAATTTTAGGGGGCAGCCCTTGGCTACATACACTGTTTTTTCCAAACACATGCAGTTGTCTAATCTCTGCTGCCATTCCCCGATGGGAGAGGGAGGGTTCATCTTTCCAATGGCAAGCAACATCTTGTTTCATCACTATCAGTCCCAGCCAAAGTAACGTTAACTTGTACCGATCGTCCTTGAGATCAGAGTTAATATGTAGGAGGACCAACTCGGGCTCTAATGGTATAGTTGAAAAGAAGTGGAAGAGTCAACAGGTAGGTCACTTCTAGTTTATTCAGCTGCGAAGTACCTGACCGGTCAGAGCAGGCACCAACACCAACTGCCGTTCCTGACCATTCCACATGCCACCATTCCAACGTGGAACCCGTAGTCATGGTGGCATGTGCTGGAACTAAAAGATACAGAACCCAACACATCTCTTCCCTTACAATAGACAGGAAAAGAATAAATATAAAACAATACTCAACAATAGTAAAACATAATACAAAGAAAGTAACACAAACATGAACAAAAAATTGAAAGCGAATATTAAAATTTAACATAGTCCTTGAGCCAAACAGGAGGTCTCCTTTCTCTTGCCGAGGCATTGAAACTGGGATCATCTTGAGTGGTGGAACTAGGTTCACTTTGCGTAGAGGAACTCATGCTATGCTCCAAATCAAATCTCTGTTTGGACAACCTCTCCATGTTCCACCACTTCCCATCACTGAGTTTGACTGACCTGCCTCTAAGTGCAATGATATGCATGAGATAAAGAAAATTTGGAATGACCTTTGGCAACAAAACCAGGTAGTCTCACCTTAACCCAAAGAGCTTGTTTTCTTCCTCTAATTGGCTCGCTGGTCACATACTTCCTCTGAGCTTTCTCACAATTGCCTTTAAGTAAATTTCGTCTCACACCAGGTTCGTTTAAATCACGCATCCAAGGTCTCACCAACTTGGTGGAAGCCAATCTACCTTTCAATAAGGCAAAAGGAGAGACTTTGGTAACAGCTTTAGGGGTAGTGCGCAAAACCCACAACAAATCTACTAGTTCCTTCTTCCAATTCAATCCACTTGCAACAGACAATTGAATGCTGTCTTTTATGACCCTCTTGCAACGTTCCAAAGAGCCATTGCTGCGGGGATGATATAACGCAGTGGTGATATGTTTGATGCCCCAATTGCACAAAAAACTTTGAAACTCCTTAGACATGAAGTGCACCCTATTGTCAGTGATGAGTTCAATAGGAGCACCTTCTCTCAAAAATAGAGACTGAAGAAAATTCAAAACTTCTTCTGTGTTGGCGGACTTCACAAATTTCACTTCGGGCCACCTAGAGCCATAATCCACTACAACTATGCCATACCTGTTCCATTCATCCAAAACATACAGAGGGCCAATGATGTCTAATCCTAACTTGAACCAAGGTTTGTCAGGCACAGGAACCGCCTCAATAGGACTGGGAAACGTGACCTGAGTCTTGTCACTAATAGCACATGCAACACAGTCTCCCACAAAATGTTTGACTGCAAGATCCATCCCAGGCCACCAAAAAACTTCCCTAATTCTCCTCTTCATGGCTCTCATACCTACGTGGCCTTCATGAGCCAGAGCCAAAACTTTGTTCTACAATGCAACTGGCACAACCAACAAATTGATTCTTCTCAAAACACCCGAATTGATGGTGGCTCAGTGGACTAAAGCAGCCACTTCAGGGGCCTGTGTTCAACCTCATGGTCACAGGTTCAAATCCCGGAGGGTCCACTCAGCCTTTCATCCATCTGAGGTCGATAAAATGAGTACCATTGAGTTGGGTAACAATAAACATCTGTTTTTCAGCGCCAGGACACCTACGGGTAATCGTGCGCTTTACAAATACACCTGTTATGTTATATTCAACTCTGGAAAAACATGTTTGAACGAACTCACTTCACCGTCCTTAGGTACCCAACCCTTATTTAACATGCCACACACCTGTTGAATAGTTTCATTCTGTTGTAGCGCAAATTTCCACTCTTCCTCCAAAACAAAATTAAAACTGGAATCCACTAACAAGGCCACAACACAAAATGTATCCTCAAATTCCTCCCCTGCTTGCACACTAGAAAGGGGCAAACTGGATAAACAATCTGCAAAAATGTTTTTAACCCCAGGAATGTATTCCAATTGGAAATGGAATTCCATCAACCTGTAATGCCACTTGGCAATGCGGGGAGTGGCATTGCTGGCTCCCTTAGTGGTGAACAAATTAACCAAAGGCTTGTGGTCCATCCTGATGACAAACTCTGAACCCCATAAGCACTGCCTGAAGTAATCCACACCCCACCAACAAGCTAGAGCCTCATGCTCTACAACAGAGTAGGTGGACTCCGCACCTTTTAGAGTGCGAGAGGCAAAAGCCACCACTACTTCCTTACCCTCTCTCTTTTGGAGAAGCACAGCACCCAACCCATACTTTCTGGCATCCGTGACAGCAATAGACTGATCACGTGTGTCAAAAGGTTGTAGGGGAATAGCATTACTCAATTCCAATTTTATTTGTTGGAATTCGTTCTCTAGGTCGGAGGACCATTGGAATTGTTGATTTTTCTTCATAAGCAACCTCATGTTATCAGTCTTATCACTGCACTTGGGGATAAACCTTGCATAGAATTCTAACATACCAAAAAAGGATCAGAGCTGGTCCTTGTTTTGTGGAGTGGGGAGACCCTTTATAGCCATCACCAAATCTTCCTTCGGTTTGACCTCCTTGGCAGACAATTTATATCCCAGGTAATCCACCTCGTCTACTGCAAATTTACATTTTTCTGCTTTTAAAGTGGCACCCTTGTCAGTTAGAATTGATAACACCAGGGCCAAAGTTTTACCATGAGATTCCATATCTTTGCCATAAATCAAAATGTCATCTTGAAAAAATTTGACATTGGGAACATTAGAAAACATTGCCTCCATGACCCTTTGAAATACAGCTGAGGCTGATGCAAGGCCAAAAGGCATTCTTTTGAATCTGTAAGCACCAGAGTGAGTCACAAAGGATGTGAGATGACGACTATCATTCTTAAGAGCGATCTGATGGTAAGCAGAGGACATATCCAACGTGGTAAAAGTTTTTGCATCTTTCAATTAACTTAACATCTCGGTGATGTTGGGTAAAGGATGTATGTCCACCCATATCCTGTCATTTAGATCCCTCAAGTCTATGCACATTTTCAGGGTCCCATTCCCTTTCCTGGCTAAAACAACTGGAGATAACCATTCGGAGCTCTCAATGGGCTCGATGATGCCCTGGCGGCAAAGAGATTCTAGTTCTAGGGATAATTCCTTCCTCATGGCAAAAGGTACCCTCCTGGCCTTGTGCATGACAGGTTGAAACCCTTGCTTCAAAATTATTTGATGAGAAAATCCCTTTATTTTCCAAAGACTTTTGCAAAAAACTCATGGGAAAGATATTTTCAAATCATGAGCCCCCACCGTGAAAACAGATTTCAGATCGTCTTTGAGGAGAACCTGCTCAGAACTATTGGGATCTAAAATGATACCCAGATTTTTCTGTTCCAACCATCCAAGGAGAGAAGAGCCATCTTTCGCAACATACACAGTGGCAGGAGTAATATGCCCCTTAAAGGTTAGAGAGCAATCAAATTCCCCTAAAACCTGAACGGGTTTACCCCCCATAAGCTACTGGTTTAACCAGGGATTTCCTCAAAGGAATATTGACTAACCTGCTCCATTCCTCTGGACCAATTAGGGTGAAAAAGGAACCAGAATCTGCCATCATAGAAATATTGTTACCATTTACACCAATTTGCCAATATGGTCGCTTGAGACTATTGCCTTCAAGCTTTAACACTTCTGGATCATTTACAGTTATTACTACATCACTGGTATCAGATAAAACATTCAATGTTTCTGCAACATTTGATTGACAAACATGAGACATCATCATTATTTGATTGCCATCTTCACTGTCTGGATCAGAATCCACTTCAGATCTTGTATCAACAGACAAAACTTTTTTAGTTGTGGTTTTGACATTAGGTGGTTTAGATTTGCATACTTTAGCAAAATGCCCTTTCTTTTTGCACTTCGCGCAATACTTATTAGCTGCAGGGCAGAAAGAAGCATTCCCCAAATTATTCTTGCTACCGCATCTGTAACATTCTAATGTTTTGCACTTCTCACTTTTAATATCCCTCTTGTTGACAAACTTGTCTACTTTAACTGCATGCACCTTGTTTTCTAAAGCCATCTGGTCCATGTACATAGCTGTAGTTTCTACATTCTTAGCTATGTCCAAAGCTTTTTCTAAAGTTAAATTTTGCGTTGTTATAAGTTTCTCTTGAATCTTTTTACTATTGGTTTTCTCAACTAATTGGTCCCTCAACATTTCATCCTCAAAAGCTTTATAATCACAAGTTGCAGCCAAAACCCTAAGATTGCTCAAAAAGCCCTCAACAGGTTCGCCCCGCAATTGTTTCCTCATGTAGAACTTGTGCCTTTCCATGATGATGTTTCTTTTCTTTTTAAACCTGGCATCCATCATCCTTATGGCAGAAGCATATTCATCCACTGCATCGCCCTCACCCATAACTACAGCTGAAGGTAAGTGTTTTAAAACCTTCGTCCCTTCTGTGCCTAAAGAGTGGCACAATAAAGCTAGTTTTTTCTTTTGTGTAAAAACGTCTGCTTCAATAGCCTCTAGATACACCTCAAATCCTTCCAACCACAACTCCCACTCCACAGGAGGATTTCCAGGAGTGGAAAGAAAAGGAGTTGGAGGAAGTACAGATTGTTGCATTTTAGTAATTAAAAGGCAGACAAAAATGCAAAAATGTAGAGGCTACTGATTTGGGCGTGATCTCCGAGCATAAACTGAAAGGCAAAACTTATAGAGGATATAAATGGTAAATAATAGTAAAGCAATGTAGTTGGAAAATACAGGAAGGTAATGGTTAAACACCTGAGTATGACGAGAGTACAATTGTGTGCTTCACAGGGTTAAAGGTAGACACACAATCCAAGTGTGTGCATCACTGATAACATTGTAAAAGAAAATACCTCAAAACAGTTGACCGCCTTGTGAGGAGGAAATGTAACCAAAAGTCGTTGTTCCGCAAGTGGTAACAAGTGTGTGTATCACTGATACACTGTGGGCAGAACAGCGCAAAACAAACAGCCCGGTAAACAGCTGGTAGTCGTAAAACCCTCCTGATTCAAGATGGCCACCACGTACAGCATCACTGACGTCGTTTTTCTCCTGGAATTTGGCCTTGTAGATGTGACGTGTAGGACAGCGCGAGTCGTACAAGGCAATGGCGTGGTTGCTAGATTGCACGAAGGCGGTTGCTGGGTAAGCGCCACAGCGTTGCTGAGGACGTCACGATGGCCAAAATCCTGCAGGAAATGAACCTGAACCACTCCGGATGCCTCAAGCAAGGGAGAACAGGAAAAGAAACTCTCGGAAGTTGCGACGAGTCAAGGATCTCCAGCCAAAGCACAAAACAGAGCAGCGCAGCTTCGAGGAGGCAGCAACAGGAAAACAGCTGTGCCAAAAGGAATAAAAACCACACTTGTCTAAGTCAGAAGGGTTGTGGCTGTTGCAGCGGCAAGAGGAACAATGCTCGCCGAATCCAAAGGGATAGGAACCACTTGCCAGGTCCACCAGCTACGGATGGGCGGCATGTTGACTGAAGCATGCAGGAAACAGTACACTACGGAAAGGATGATGTGCTCCGCCGGTCCACGGTCCAAATCCAGTCGTCGCCAGTGAAAAGAAGTGGAAGAGTCAACAGGTAGGTCACTTCTAGTATATTCAGCTGCGAAGTACACCACCGGTCAGAGCAGGCACCAACACCAACTGCCGTTCCTGACCATTCCACATGCCACCATTCCAACGTGGAACCCGTAGTCATGGTGGCATGTGCTGGAACTAAAAGATACAGGACCCAACAATAGTACACCCCAGTACCAAGCCCAGATAGAAGATGACTTGTTTCCACTATGCCACTAACCTAGTACAGCTCAAGATCGTGTGGACAAGGTCACTCTCCCGCGCCGAGCAATGGAGGCAACCACACCTATCTTCCACAGTTTGTTTTGTGTAAGATATATCCTATGTAGATATTTCAGTTGTCTTAGTCGGAGTGGAGCTGTAATTGCTGAGTGTTACAGAGCTGCCCTAGCATCACCCCACACCTCATCTGCAAGGGCACCGAGATCCGGCTACCAGGCAGAGCAGAGAACATCAGAAGAACATCAGAAGAGTCTGCTGTGTGATGGATTACTCTGTGGTAAACCTGCATCACTTTGTGGTCTCCCAGTTGACCAATAAGCAGTTTGGCCTCAAAGGCATTTAATTCTGGGAGACCCTCTAAGCCCAAGATATAAGGTGCCAGGGCTAAGTTGTAGGTAGCATGACTAAGTTGTAGGTAGCAATAGAAATGACTGTGTTGTAGTTCAAATTCTCTTTGAAGTGTTTGGTAAGATTTCAGTATTGCACACTCTATCAAGTCGCCCAGGGTAGAGATGCCTGTAGAATGCCATTTCTGGAATCCCTTCAACCCAGCCGCCTGTCTTGGGACAGTGTCCACCTAAAGAAGGGTCTGCCCAGTTTGTTTCTTTTGCCATCCCATACGTCACAGGGTGGTCTTCCATATCTGGACTATCAGTTCAGTTGCCGATTGGAGTGACAAATGCACCCCACTCCTGTATAGCACTTAGTGAAGGCAACTTCAAAGCAAGGAGTTGATCTTGCGGAAGAGTGAGCACTGGATATCACGTGAGTAATTATGTAGCTGGTACAGAAACCGGGGGAGCGACACAATTTTGAAAATAGGGAATCTACCCAGGAGCGACATGGGGAGCCCCAACCATGTTTTTATGTCAGATGTCAGTTTATCCATCAACAGTTGAATGTTCATCTTCCACACAACTTTGACGTCCAGAGTAACATGTACTCCCAAGTAGCGGAAACCACATGTGATTACTTGCAGGTCATCTGCCCAGCCCAGGTCCTGAGGTCAAGCACTAGCAAAGAGGCCTCACATTTCCCCAAAAATTCAAAGGATTTGGAGAGTCCACAGATTGGAAGTTTCGAGGTCTGTCAAGAATATCCGCACGTCATCCTCGTACAAGGCCAAGCTATCCAAAATCCCTTCCCCCGCTTGAATCTCCTCACCTGTGCATTGATATGGAGCCATTCCGCCAAGGGCTCTATGAGAATGGCAAAGAAGAGCAGTGAAGGTGGGCAGCCCTGTCTTGTTCCTCTACATATCAGAAAGGGTTCCAATGTTTTGCTGCCCACTCTAACACATGTGGGCAAGTCTGTGTACTATAACATGACACAGACACAACATTTTGGCCTGAAATTAAGATGCTAGAAGAGGGCAAATAAGTAATTTCACCCGACCGAATCGAACGCTTTTTCAATGTCTGCCAGCAGTACTATGGCTGGCTGTCTTAATCTCCCCACCAGCGTCAGACATTTTATAACCACCAGATGTTGTGCCTAGTGGCACAGTGCGGCATAAATCCTGCTTGGTCTGGGTGTTTCAATGAGAGGATTACTCCCAACAACCGATCCGCCAATGCTTTAGCAATGGATGCTCTTCATTTCAGTGTTGGGGAGGGAGATGGGGTGATAAGAGGAACACATTTCTGTGGGACAGCCCAATTTGGGAATTACCAGAATCTCTATCTTGCGCAAGCCAGTGGTAGCTGTGCCTTCTTCACCACCTCCACCAGCACTTGTTCAACGGTTTGACCAATTTATGCATGAATGACTAGAAAACTTCTGTTGGAAAGCAGGTAGAGCCAGGAGCTTTCCCCACTTTCAGGTGGCTTTAGGCGGCGAAGAGCTCCCTTGCTGTAAGGTCCCCCCCCAGAGAGTGCCACTCAACATCCAAGAGGACCCCTAGGGGCAGATCAAGCACAAGGCTGTCAATCAAGCTTTGGGGTATTGTGTCTCGCTGTACCAATATAGAGCTGTACAGTATCACCCAAACTGTCTGGCTATATCTTTATTGTCAGTAATTTTTGAGCTGTCTAGTGCAACAAGATACAAAATTGGGGTGTGTTATTGTATATTATAGCAAAGTCGGTGAAGTACCTTGCTCGATTTGTCTTCCCACTGGTACAGATGCGTCTGCGAGGCTAGCCGTATTTTCTTTGCTTCCTCTAGGAGCATTTGCTGGTGCAGCAATTGAGTGCGGGCTAGGTTACTATGCAGGTCTGGTTCTGAATCCATGAAACATTGTGTTTCCAGAACTCGAATACGCGATTCCAAGTCAGCAACTGATTGTCTTTTCTATGTTTCTCGCCTGCTAAGTAACTTATGACATCGCCCCTGAGGGTCACTTTAACGGCTTACCAGAAGCCACCTGGGGAAATCACAGACCCTTGATTCTGGGAGAAGTGCAGGTATATTGCCTTGTCCACGTGGGCTTTGCAGTAGTAGTAGTAATAGCCCACGTGGGCTTTGCATGCCTTGTTTTGAAGAGACTAAGGGGTCGATTCCGATCTCGGCTGGTAGGGCACCGAATCGGATTCGGCTTAACCGGATCCGATTCGGAGCCCTATTTCCCGACCGATTCGTACGTGCGTCCGGGCGAGCGAGTACGATGCGTGCGCTCGCGAAATCTCCGACCGACTCGTTCGCAGGACCCGACCGCTCCGACCGACTCGCACGGGGACGACTCGCACCGTGCAATGGAGACGTTCCCCGGCCGGGTAAGTACGATGCGCACCTCGACCGCTCCGACCGACTCGCGCAGTCCGGCTCCAAGGAGCTGTCGGAGCTGCACTTTAGGGGTCCGTGTCGGACCCCCCTGGAAGCGTAGGCCTGCGAGTCGCACACAGGGGGGACCCATGGGTCCCCCCTACACGTGCATGTACGGCGCGACCCGCATCGACGCGAACACGCTGTAGGGGACGCCCTTGTTCGCGTCGTGCCCATTGAGTCAATGGGAGCCCGTGTACGCGTCATACGACTGGCTCCCATTGACTTCAATGGGAGTCCGACCGAATCGAGTCCGATAGCATACGTGCGCATCGTACTCATTCGGTCGGGCTGCTAGGGTCCGATTCGGTCGGAAATCTCTCCGGGTCCGGCTCGGTCGGGGAGATTTCCGGCCCGAATCGGAATCGGCCCCTAAGTGACCAACCTCCCGCGCATTTGGCACATGAATTTCCCCATCCTAATGAGTATTTCAACTGGGGAATGGTTTGAAAGACCCCTGGCAAGGATCATCTGTGCTGCCACTCTATCATCCTCTACCTTGGGCAAAATAATATAGTCTAGTTAAGAGAAAGTTTTGTGTTCCCTGTAATTAAAGATATACCCCGCTCACAGATGCCATACATCAGAGAGACCCATAACTTCTATGAAATGTGCCATGGGGGAACTGTTCATGGCCATCCCTCCTCCAAACCAGAGCCTATTCCAAGTGTCATCAACCACTCCATTCCAATCCCCCCCCATCCAAAGATGACCCTCTGGGAGGATTCCCAGCAGATTTGTGATTAACTCCAAGAAGGAGGTGCTTAATGATGGTGGAACTTAGATATTGACCAATATTCATGGTTCACCAAAGAGGAGATCACTAACCGCCACATACCTTATCCATCTGTCGACCCATTCTTTTTTGGCCACAAATGGCAGGTGGCCTTTAACGAGACTAGCTGTCCCCCGGACCCACTAATGAATATGGAGTGAAAGACCTCAGTGAACCCATAGCCGGCCAGGAAGGGAACCTTATTGCCCAGAAGTGAGTGTCCTGGAAGAACAGGATTTCTGCCTGTAGTCTTTTGGCGGCCCAGAAGACTGATGTTCTCTTAGTCTTGCCTTAAAGGGCATTCACATTCCAGGATTTTATGTGGATCATATCTTTGTTGGTCCCATTAACATGATCAGCCATCAGGGAGGAGGAGGAGGAGGAGGTCCATAACAGTGGGGGTGCCAGGGGTCATTCGTGAATTTGTTAGCGACTTCAACAGAAACCGCTATAAACAACATCCCAATCCCTCCAACCCTGTACTTCGAAATCATGAAGCATCTGTTGCGGGACAGACCATAAACTGACGCTAACGGGAGACCAGTAAGGTAATCTCCCAAATGTAACCCTTCCTAACATTTTAAAGGTAGTGCCTGTGACCCTCGCCCTCAATAGTCTATGGAGGGTCAACAAGCGTCCATTGGGTGAGTGGCCTCTGTCTTTGCGCTCCACTGTCTTTGCGCTCCACCAGTGGCCCGCCACAGAATGTTGTCAAGAACAGTGCCTCCAGCCTGTAGAACAGCATTGTTGCATGACAGACAAATCTGGATGATAGACCTCCAAGGGACCTTGGGGCGAAGACCTATTTCCATCACTATAATCTCAGTTTATTCAGCCATCTTTTACTCTGTAGTGTAGAATCGGGAAGGAAGTACTCTGCTGGTGGCACATCTCCACTATGGCCCTCAGTATGTGTGTTCAGTTAATTCCGATGTGACTGGTAACTGCCATTAGCAGCTCTATCAGAATTAAGTGGTCAGCAGGAATACCACAGATCTGTTTACTTTCAGCTGGAGTTGCTGGGTGGCAAAAGCAGCTAATATCTCTGGGTGAAACACCAGTGGAAAATGAAGAATTTCTGGCGAAATTGAACTGAGAATTACCAATTCCCTGGATAATTCCCCATTTATCAGGGAATTCTCCAGGCTCAACCTGTAAATCCCTCTAATCTCACCCCCGCCAAGTTAGCAGAACAACGGTATTGACTCCAGGGTGAAGAATTTATTACACCTGTGCAGGCGCACTAGTAATGAGGCCCTCTGGGTTCTGTTAAAATCTGTCATTAAAAAAACACAAAAAATGGAGCACCTTCACTGGAGTTGCACACTGCTGAGTAAACCTAAAGGAGGGTAGAGTGCAGTTCAGATGAATTGGCAGCTCACATTTCCATGTGACTACTTGCATCCCTTCATATACAGTACAGCACAATAGATGATCTTGAAGGCCATTTTGGGGGAATTTACGAGGGCACCGCCACAACTGTACAGGTAGTAGATGCTGTTCTCCAGGATCACTAACACATAATTAAGGACCTGATTCCGATGCCGGTCGGACAGGCATCCGCGGTCCTGTTGGAGACGGTCGAACTGTTGAAGGTTTCTTTGGAAGCGGTCGGTCCGACCGCCGGATTACGATGCATGCATTGTGTACTCCGACCGGCAGCTGAAAGACTGCCGACTCCGACAGCTTTTCTCCAACCGCCGGGATGGTGGTCGGAGACAAACTGCATCCATAGAGCTGTACAGGAATCTCCAACCGCCGTCCAGATTACGATATGGGTTTCCAATGACCCAACTGTGGCGGTCCGAACGGCTGCCTCGAGTCATCGGAAACGAAGGATTTGGGGTGCATACTCACCCCAAACTGCTTCTCTCCAGCAGTCTCCTCCGTGGATCTTTTGCTCCAGGTCCCCCTACACCTCAGAACCTGAACCCCAATGGCAATGATCCTGTGAGTGCCGCAATCCACGTAAGCCCTTCTGCGATATGTCTCCCCTTTGGCTGTACTGTGCACATTCTGCCCCACTCCAGCAATGGGGTACGGGGTCCATAAGGCATATCCCCACATATGTTATGCATGTGTGTACATATCACATAGTTTATGTG
Organism: Calotriton arnoldi; assembly: GCA_963921515.1. Lineage (NCBI taxonomy): Eukaryota > Metazoa > Chordata > Amphibia > Caudata > Salamandridae > Calotriton > Calotriton arnoldi. Next base: position 797,249 of record CAWUFW010001690.1, on the reverse strand, counting down.
AGTTTTGTACACATTTGCAGCAACATATTCTGGGATATGTGCTCTGCTATAACTGCGACCGCTGCGGTCGCAGCGGTTGCATCGCAATACGGCGGGGGAAAGTTTCCCGGCCTCAGCAGTCGGAAAGGGCTTGCAAAGATGGTGGTCAGACAGTCGGTCAGACGGACGGTCCGACTGGCATCGTAATGAGGCCTTAAGTGTAGTATTCCATGATCATCTTTGTGCCTGAATGTATCACTTCAGATGAGCATCTCCAAGTCTGTAATGGGTATTCAGCTTCACCTGCAAACAGAAAAGGATTACACATTTGTTTTGTGTTTTTCAAGTATATATCTGACAACTGACACACATAGGTGTTCTTCAAATCATGCTTTATGCTGTGCTTAATTTGTGCCGGTGCTTTCCGGTGCTTAGCACCTGCACTTACTTATCAGGGCCGGGTCTACCCATGGCGGCGTCTGCACATCACATATGGCATTGATGATAAGTCTCGGCATGACTGCTTTATTGCGCAGAGTGTTGTTCTCGTCTCCTGACAGAGTCCCGGTGAAGAGTGTTGCGGCTGTGAGAACTGCCTAAGCCAAGATTCATATTATATGATGCCGGCCGCGGCCTTGGTTAAGTGTTGCCGGTAGGCAGGAGTAAGGACACTGATTGGGCTGGAATCTGGAAGGATTTGGTTCCGCGGGACTGCGTGCGCCAGGCAGCATGCGCAGATTTTTTTCAGATTGCCACGTGATGCTCTGGCACACCCGCGTGGCCGCACCCCACCCACGAGTCATAGTTAGCCTGACGGCGTTGAGGAGCAGAGGCACAGGCCACCAGGCCTGCTATACTACAGCCACCACCACGAGTAAACCGTAAGTATGCCATTGCCATACCAACGCTGCTTTTTCATTTTTTGAGCGTGGTGGCGTGACACCGGTCACCGTGGTGGTAGCTCCGGCTCCACAAGATTCCATGGATGCACTGCAGTGCCCGCCCTGGCCTAGTAGCAGCCCGCGGCTGCCGGGGTGCACATTATAATTTAGGGCCAGGGTTAAGTTAAAGGCCCTGCCCGGCCCCTGCCCTGAAGTATCCTCCCCTAAACAGTTTACTGCTTAAGAGTGGCTAAATGCCATGAAAAGCAGAATGTTGTAGTGGTTGTGGCGTGCGGCAGGCAGCGCGTGCATCATTTTATTGTATTTTAAATATGCTAACCAAGTTAACTTGCCATTTCGAGCGAGTTTTACATTGACATTTTCCTTCAAGGACCTCATTCTACTTTTCTTTCCACCCGGGCCTTATGACTTTGAATATATATGCAGCATAAATATTTGTGTGTTCACGGATGTGACGGTTTCTGTTCTCTGAACTCTTTTTTTCGCATGTCTGAGTTTGTACAGTGCCTCAAACAAGCTCTTTGAAGCATTCACAAGTATGAATGTTGCTGCTATACGCAACAAAATATACATAATAATGTGAATCAAGTAGAATCAAACCAGTAAAATTGACCAGGTTTTAAAGTACCATCGCTAGAATCTATGTGTATTTTAGATTTACAGGTGCCACCCTTTGCAACGTTATTTTAGACTTTCATATATACTGTTAACCTGTAGAGAGCAAATCAAGTTAGAAGGCAATAGAACAGTGCGCAATAGTGGGGAGGGGACTTATTCTGAGTGTTGTGCAGCAGGGCTTTAAGTGGGATGAAATAACTGAGGGGTCTCTCTTAGGGGCATGGCCGATGTAATTAAGGGCGTTGCTTAAAAACACCTAAGCTAAAAATGTGTCCTTGGCATGGTGTGCCGCCCAACTGGTATTTTGCTGCTTCTGCCTGTGCACCCAGATATATAATACAACAAGTAACATTTCACCTACAATAAACCAGGACTATTGACTTTGTCAATGACTGTTAGTTGCATATGCTAAATAAGCAACTACTATGGCTTCCTTGTATATAATATTGAAAATGCCATTGTTGTGAAATTATGAGACAGTGAAATAACTATAACGAGTCTCTTTGATTTTACATCAAAGGCAGTTAAGGATGGCACTGCTGCAGAGTTAAAAAAAAAAGTTTCACCCTGAGGATGAGGGTAAAAATGGAGAGCCCGATAGGGACCCGTCTAGACACCTGCTTTTTAGAACTGCCTGTGCTGAGCACCGGCAAGACCCATCCCACTTAAAGCCCTGTTGTGCAGGAGAGGTCATGGATAGGGGAAGATATCAAGGTGGGAGGAAGAGCTATTTCGTCTTTGGGTTTAAAGGCTCGAGTATGAAGGCAGTGATTGTGTGCTTCTTTCATAATCAACTGCAGGACTGATGTGGATTGTTTGATGTGTGGGAGCATGATGTTTCAGTTTCTGGGCTTATAAATTGAGGTGGTCTGCCACTTGTTTCTTTTGTTTTGCATTTCTTGATTTTGAGTCTGGTCGTGTTGTGACTCCATGTGTGGCACTGATCTCTTGAGATATGTTTTGATTACTGAGAGCTTTCAACCAGATAACGAGGATAAGCATAACCTTACAGTGCAACAAACCAAGTATACCTTTTTTTTAAATTATTGATGGCACATTTGGTTAGCAACACCCCAAAACCGATGAGCTCCAAATACTGTGAAATTTCTTTGGGACTCTTGAGCATATTTAACAGATTAGCATAGTTAGCTTGCAAACACATGTTGGCTGCCTTCAGAATATTCCTTGTGGTGCTTTTTCTTAAAATCAATTAAATTGAAGGGTTGTGTGTTTTGCTGTTAAAATTATGAATATATGTACACAATTTCTAGAATCCTTATCTTGTCTGTGTCTCATGTTTAGATTGCTCTGACAAATGCTCATTTTCTACAGCATGTAAAATACAAAATAGGCAGCAGAGAAGCTTGCAGCAAACATTTAATGCAACACTTTAAAGTTTGCTCTAGGTTGCCTCTTCTCTTCACAAGGTGTGCATGTCACATTCACTTGAGAGGTTTGGAATGCCCCAATACCTGCAACAAGCACACATTTAAAAGGTACACATCTGTGGTGTATCTGCATTGAGTTTATGAATCATATAGGGTTTTGATTTGCACTTGATCATTACTGACTCTGAGAGAGTGCCAGTGGCAGAAATACGCTCCAGGCTGCAGTCGCACCTGGACCCGGGGTGAAGGGGGAAGTGACAGAGGCCCATTTGTCATACTTGCACTGGTGACCTTTGCAGTATTGTATTGGAACTGATAGGTTCTCCACTTGTTAGCTGCCATAGTGGGGTTGTCACCACACAGCTGGCTGTCTTTTATATATTTCATCTGAATTTGTCAAGGAAAAGAGGTCTCAATACAGTCTGTTGTTTAACCCCTCGTCAATTTTGTGAGAAGTATCTGTGTGTGTGTCGGATGACATCTCTCTTGTTATAAGTTACTTCGTCCAGATTACAGACAATGCAGTGACAAAGCCCACAGTTAGCAAGCATATAAAGACAAGTTATCATGTTTTATGGTTCTAATATTTAAACCAGTCATATAATAACACTATATGAGGTGAATTGTCTAGGCGCAGATGTTATTCACTTATTTGCTTCAGAGTCGGAAGGCTCCCTTGCTGAAATTCAGATCGGGTATTACATCTGACTTTCAGCAGTGCCAGTTGAAGATGTAGGTGGGGGTCAATAGAATAAGTGGGTGGAGCCAGTGGAGGAAGTGGGTGGGGCCGGGCAAAGTGGGTGTGGCCTCCGACAAACATTTGAGCACCTGAACTTCATATTTTACAAATTAAGCACTGGCTTTATGTAACAATGCTGTGGTCTGCTTATGGATATGTCTTGGAAGGTGCTATTCTCAAGGCACAAATGATGGTGCACTTTTGTGAGAGTGCAGGCCTGGTTTGCAGTGGCAAGTTCCTGTAGCAAGCACGTTTGATGAATGTTCCATACTGCACAAAGTGACACACTTTAGTGCTGCGATGTATTGCATTGTCATGGGAAATGTGTATTCGTGGCATACGACGTTTACATACTGCGGATCCAGGTTCTATGTGGCAGGTACCTTTTCTCAAAGTGTAGTAGGCAATTGTTTCACAAAATGTTTGTAATTGCATTTATATAGCGCTTACTATCCCTGACGAGGTGTCCAAGCGCTTTTTCGCCGAGTAGCACGCTACTCCAGAACTCATAAAGGATTAGTGGTGAATTAGTATAGTGAAATATGAAAGTAATTTGAGTGGTGGATATGTTAGTCAGTTATTCGGATTAAGAAGGATAGTGGAGGGATAGAAGAGGAAAAAAGGTTTGCATTTAGATAGCGCTTGCTACCCCTGATGCCGTGTTAAAGCACTTTTTCAGCGAGTAGCACACTACTCTGGAACCCATAAAGTATTAGTGGTGAATTAGTATAGTGACATATGAAAGTAATTTGAGTGGTGGATATGTTAGTCAGTTATAGTTATGAGTTGATCATGGGAATATGGCGCACACGTGTGAAGATGAGTTCGCTGTTATATGTCATCTGCATGTTCATCAAGTGGCAATTCATCCTGCTGCTTACGACATGCTGCTGGTTGCTGCTGCCGCCAAATGAATGAGGGTGCAGTCTAGCGCAATTCCCCAAACCAGGAATGGTGCATATCGCACAGTAGCACATTTTATTGCTTTTTTTTGCTCTGTCCGTGAAAAATCTCTGGGAAGTGGAGTCATTCATTTCGTGAAATTTATTGCAAATTTATGAATATTATGCAAAACTATGTGGAATTATGTGAAATGTGATGAGTGTTATCTTTGAGTCAAATTTCACGGAAGGGAATACCTTTCCTAAAAAAAATAATGAGAGATAGCCCTATCGCACTGCCTCCGAGCAGAAAATATCTAGGGGCAGATTTACAAGGCCCTTGCGCCACTTTTGCGTCATTGTTAATATGGGAAAAGTGACGCAAAAGTGGCGCAAGGGCCTTGTAAATAAGCCCCCTAGAGTGGGCGATTTTCTACGGAAACCGGTTTCCCGTGGCCGAAAATTACACAAAATGTATTTTAAATGTAATTTTTATAAATCATAAATTTTGAGTAGTGCAACATTTACACATAGCACTGCAGTCATTTAAAATTTGCTATATTAGTCTCAAAATTGACATTTTGATCTACATGTCAAATTTTTTGGCTGGGTCCTAACTGAGGTGGCATGGTGCAGAAAAACGATGGTTTGGGATTCGGCTCGAGCGATTGCCAGGGGCTGAGATGAAATGTGCAGTGACGTCTGGACTATAATATAATAATATTTCGCTGCCACTCAAGTGAGTCATTAGTCCAATATATTCCGTTTCTTTTAATTTGAAACAATTTCGTAAGGGTGAGTATTGCATTTACATATCTGCAAAGGTTGCTATATAGGCAGCCTAAAGATGGGACGAGCTTGTAACACTGTAAATATATTGTACGCACAATGCATCCCTTTACCATTTCCATATCTACCTTTGACAGCCACACATTAAACGTTGAACCTCTCGATGGCAGGAATAAACTGCTAAATAACATGCAATTTCTCAAACATTTTTAAAATGCTTGTTTGAGATTTTATTTTCAGTTCAAACGGTTCGTATGCGTCACCGTAACTCTAGTCAGAATTCACATCACGATAATCCATATCTCCGAATGCCGAGTTTCCTAACAGGGGCATAGACGCCATCTCGATAACTTCTGTGTCTGTGGAACAGGTGCACAGTTTTCCAGCCCCCCCACCCTCCCTCAGCCCCCAGAGGAGGTAAATCAAAATGTCTAGTGCAGCCTAAAAATAGTATTTTATTACAGTAGATAAAGTGAAGGAACACAGCTTAACATCTGTATGTCCCAGTATGTTTACTTATGGAGGTTGATAAACGCTCCTGAAATCAGTGGCAAACAGTTGTTCTGGCGTTATGAGTAATAGCCCTGTCAGCATCGTGACACTGACACTGCAACATTCACCGCATTAACATATTTCCATTTTCAGTCCCGGGGGTGCATGGTTTAGCATATTTTATGGCTAAACCATGAGGTATGAAAGAAGCTGAACTAAATTAAGGAATATGTATTTGTTCCGAATCTACTTTTCTTAATTCTGCTGTTAAAGTTATTGAAAAAGTAAAATTCTTTCAGGAGAATATGCTTGAATTGGTGGCAACTGATATTCATGTTTCCGCAGAGTTATAAAAAGGAAAAAAAAGACAGGGTTTCACCTATCCAGTTCTGCATAGGACCCTGTAACTCTAAAATAGATGGAAGACATTTCCCGCATATAAACCTCACACATTTCTGTTGAATATTAAAACCGCTGGAACTCTCTTGATGTAACCAACGTTTACTGGGATGCTAAAATCAAAATGCAGAAGATTTTTCAAAAGGATGATTTTTATTATTTTGTTTTTATTGCGCTTCATACCTCACTTCTGTTGTTTCGAAGCGCTCTAAGAGACAGGTTTTAAGATTACCCAATTTAATGGATCCCAATTTACCGATTTAGGGAGGAGGGAAGGCGAAGGCCCTCATTACGAATCTTTTTGGCCTAGCTCATTCAATCAATATTTCACATGTGTGGAAAACATCTGTATCCGGTAAAAATCACAGGTACAATTTTTTACTGGGTGCAGCAACAAGCATGAGCAAAATAACAGGAAAGAACTATTTCCATTGCGGCGGAGTCCGTGATAGATTAGCAATCAGTAGATTACTGATAAAAGGCCTATATCTGTTCTATAATAGATTGATTTTGTAATCCCTGTGTAAACGACAATGTCCAATTTCTTTATAATCAGCGACTGGAGATGTACTCAGTCGACGATTATAGCGAAAAGACGTCAGAAGAACTTGACTATTATAAGTTATTATAGTCGAGTTCTAAAGTCACAATGCCTGCTGCCAGAGCCAGCAGCTGATTTGAAAGGCAGGTCAGGTCATGGAGCATAACTGGAGCAGCTGTTTAAAGCAAAGAAAACAGAACTCTGGGGCATATTATCAACAAACTGCGATAAATATCACAGAGCGCGCTTAGCACGTTTTATTCTATCGCCGGCTATCGCTGGATTTCCTCGCCGAGTTAGCGCGTTATTATCAACGCTTAACTCAAAGGCGATAGGAAATTCAGCGATAGCAGCAAAAAGGGGAATAGCGCGGGAAATGCTGCCATATATTTTGGGCGATAATGGAAACCTTGCTAATACGCCCCTGTGGTCTCAGCCTTGCAATCCACCTCCCATTACTAAGATGGCTAAGTCAACTTTTAAGCAGGAGTTAAATTCCTGCGATAAAGGGGGCTTAGCGCGATTATTAACATCGCTTCGCGGGTCTGCTGCCGGCTTGATAATATTGCGAAGCCGTGTTAGCGGGTTCTCCCATGCTGTTTTACCCAGGAACGCCTACTTTGCATCTCATTAGCGATGCGAAGGGAGGCGATATCAAAACGGCTGCTAACATGCGCTGATGCATGTTAGCGCCGCCTTGTTAATAGGGCAATGAAATTATCGCCGCTTTGCGGGCAAAAAGTGTCGCTAAAGCGGCGATAATGCCCTTGGTAATATGCCCCTCTGTTTTTTTTCTTCTGCTCTATTGTAATACCTTACAATGACAAGCAGAGAGAATGTTTATTTTTGCACTTCTTTCTGCACGTTCCAAACTACTGCAGTTTTTTTTTCAACTGACTTGTATTGAACGGTTTTTAATACCTGTTTGCAGCAAATATCTATCAGGTTTTTGACGTGTTTAATTTTGCATTAGAGGTTCTATTTTTATTCTTCATGTTTGCAAATATGCTTGCTCTTTCGTATGAAAGAGTTTCACAGAGGTTTTAAGTGCTTTGTGGAAAAGGTGATGGTGTGACCATGTATTATATGGAATAAAGTACCCCGGGATACATGATAATGTTATTGGAAGTCACCTCGGAGTTCCATAATCTTACAAGGAATTCGACCTTTAGCCTTGTTCTTCTATGTTTATGGAACACCTCAGTGACTTGCAATATCGTTATCATGTACAGCAGGGGATACTTTATTCCGTATATTACATCAGCTGAACAGGCAAACAGCAGGACAACTATTAAATAGACACCCACTGAAGGAAGGAGGCAACTATCTTGGGCCAAGGATCAACATCCAAACTCTGGTGACAATATCCACATCCATCCTCCCAAGCATTTACCCCCTCGGTTGGCATAAATGTGAAACATCAGCATTGTGGACCCCACCAGCAGTGCAAACATACATTTTCTGACTCTGAATTGCAGGCACTGTCAGATGGTGTTGTTATGTATTATGACAGTGTTTTGGACCACACCACCAAAGACACATACCCATCTTCGTAAAAAGTCACTGAGCAAGTCAATGCAGTATATCATCACACAAATCAGAAGGGGAGAGAGGTACTGCTCCTTTTCCATCCTCCCTGTCATGCACACACTATAACCACAAAAGGAGGAAAAGGAGGAAGAGGTGGGTGTCCAAAACACCACCCCTCTTTTGGAAAACATGGGGTTGTTTTAAAATTGCCCTCACCCACTAAGTAGTGGCATGCTTCATCATAGGGCTGCTACAACATCCCTGCGAAGACCAACGCCTGGGATGGAGCAAAGGGAAGGGGAAGACAAAACAAACATAAATGTGTTGGGATCCACACAGTAAGTTATATACAAATGGACAGTGAATGTGTGAGTGGAAAACTAACTCAGAGATACCCTCCCCAATTTTTATTCATGGGTTCCCTGGATAGGATTAAAAATTTAAAAAACGGAGGCCATGCGCAGCGGGGGATTGGCCATAGCATCCAATCCTTTGCGGGCAGTCAGCCTCCTGCTGCTGCATAGCCTTTGGTCATGTGTGGCAGGGGTTTGGCCGCAGAGCTTGGTCTGCCGCCAGGCCCTGCAAAAAAAAATCCTCCCCTCACCCCAACGCTATACCCCCTACCCCATATCACCCAACCCCCTAAACATAAAGCAAATCTATCATCTTTCTCCAAAAATCACCAATAATTTTAATCAAATGTATATTTCAATAATACGTCGCAGTGCAATATTTATTAATATTCACTATGTATAAAAATACTTAACACAGTTTTATTGAAATACATGCCTGTGACTTTCTTTTTACATAGATTTAATTATTACATTTTGTGGGTGAAAAATGCAAACATTAATAGTCAGAGACTTTTTGTTGAAATAGAAAAAATAAAACAAACATGACTCCGAATCTTTCTCGTAACATTTTTTAGTCCAAAAAAATGCAAATATAAAAAGAACCACAGAAGAGCCTCGTATATTTTTGATACATCTTCAGGCCACATAAAACAGCCACAGAACCAGCCCCTAGTGATCGCTGCACTCCCAGCTGTAGAGTAAAAGCTCCAGCCTGGATAGTGCTTTTGAAAAGAAAAAATATGGTAGATTCTTTTGGGGGTCATGGTTTCATTGACCCAGGAGACTTACTGTTTTTTTTCTAATATTGCTAGGGGGCTGTGGAACTCCCTGCAGCCCCCACAACCTTGAAAGAAAATTTTGGTGATGCCCCTGCCCCTTCTAGGGACATCACCAAAAATATATAAAAAGCCCTCAGAGTGTATTATGGAGCACTCTTTGAAGGAGTGGTGAATGATAAATGACTGGATGTGGCCGCTCATTTATTATTCACATTTTGTGAAATTTTGCAAAAATAATTCTGGGTGTCCTGGTCTCACCCAGCACACCCACTGCTTTTTTTGATAGGAGCTGGGGTGGAGCCCCAGAGACCCAGTGGCCCCATCAGCTCCCTCCATGCAACCCCATTTCTCGAGACATGCATAAGCCAGAATTGTTTTTTGTCTATGGGGTGACTCAGTGCCTTCCAGACCATTATTTGTCTTGGGGGCCGCAGGGAGGACCCCAGGCCCATGGGCCCTGCCGCCTCCCTGCAGGAGCCAGTGTTTTTATTTTTAGGTGGGGTACCCCATGCATGCCTGGGGCACTGCATTTGGAGGTTACACATTGGGGGCTGCTGAGTGAGGCCCAGGGCCCCCGCAGAGCTGCCGGCTCCTCACAGGCACCCATTCCAGGTGTAGTGGGATCAGGCATTGCTTGCACCCCGTGGGTGCAGTTTTCATTTGTTCCCACCGGGCGGGAGAAATTCTGTGCATTTTCTCTGCCTGAGAATGCAAGCAGGGAAAAAGTTTTGTTCTCCCTCCCGGCGAGAGCTGGTTTGTGCTCCTGCCAGGTGGGAGAACATTACTATTGCCCTGCGTGCACTCTTGGGCAGGGAAAAAACGGAGTCCTGGGTGTTGGGGATCCTGGGACACCACCCCTGAGCCAGCCCCAGGGCATGGGGTCCTCAGGTCCATGATATGACTCTGGGTGGGGGGGTCGATTGGTCCTTCCCCATCTTGGCCACAGCAAGTGCCTGGATAGCCTCTAGGGTGATAAGCAGCGCTATATAAATCAAATGATTGATTGAGTGCCTTGCAGCCCTGGGGAATGGGGTTGCTAGGGTCTCTTCTGCCTCGGGAATGGGGGTCTGCCTTAAATTTTAGGCAGCGCCGGGGACCCCATCCCTGGCGGATGGGTTCCATGGGGCCCTTTAGAGGCTTGGAGAGGGTGGCCACACGCTCCCCTTCCCCTAAATAGTATATGTGCCAATTCCCCGTGACCCTGGCCCACACTAGGGGGTAATATTTTAAATACTTGGAAATCCACTATTTAAAAAAAAACACAAAAAAAAACCTTTTCTGCAGCTTTGCAGACAAAGTTTAAAAAAAATATTTTTGGGGCGTCATGGCTAAGGGGTCAGGGTGTCCCTATCCTGATGTCTTTTTTAATGTTTTGTTAGGACTCAGGACTGAGTCCTAAGTCCTAAGATGGCTGCTGCCACAACCTTATTGATGTGGTGGCAGCCAATAAGATCTCACCATGAGACCAGTCGGAACCATTTTTTTTAACATTAATTGCTCAGAAACTATGGAACAGATTTACACCAAAGCCTAAAAAGCACTATTTCTGGACCAAGATCTAGCTTTCTGCCAAATTTGGTGTAAATTTGTTCTGCGGCTCGGGCTGTAGCTGTGTCTAAAGTCCCTATGGAAACATTAATGGTGAAGACATGTTTGGGATCCCCCCTTTTTCTCGGCCCCAGCTTGACAGATCCACCAGAAAATTTCCTGTTAGGAGCTGAGGTAAGAGAATTTTTTGGGGGGGAAACTGTTTGTGAAGATTTGTCAAAGAGCGCCAAAGTTATTAGGAAAACAAAAATTGATTTTCCTGTGGAAACCTGGTCCTAACTATAACTATATGTATATATACAAAAAATGCCTGGTCTATGGAGAAGCAATTTTAACTATAACTGCCCAGTGTCAATGATGTCTTTTGAGATATCATCAGTGATGTCATAAATGATGTCATAAAACATGTCATGACCTATGTAATATGTGAGGTCATAAGCAGTGCATGGAGAGGGCGCAAGATATACTTAGCTCAGCTAACTCTAACTCATGAATTTCTGTGTTTTTTAGTTCTAAACGTTAAGGTTGTCACTGACATATTCTCCTAACTATAATGTCATTTTAACCTTTGTTTTTTCAGTAAATATATAAATATGTACAAACATCACTAAAAAAATGTTCCTGACTTCAGAGCCCAAGCGAAGGTAGCCAGTTCATCAGCAGAGCTGCCGATCCTCTGAATTACAATACTTCTCAGACAATACAAAACAAGCTCTTAGGTGTGCAGTGCAAAATAATTTATTGCCACAAAACTTGACTCGACTATAATAAGTAGGAGGAATTTGGTTTGTAATTGTTAATTGAATCACTAAGAATGATATATGAGAGAGGGACATCAACAATTGATTGCAAGTACATGCCCACTTGGGCTTAATTTTGTTGAAATGACTTAGCACAGATCATATGACTGAATGAGAATGACAATAAGGTTGGACAGTGCAAAAAGATGACTTGCAGGGATTTTTGCCTATGCAGTATGATAATTTACTTTGATAGTGTAAAGTGTAGTCACACTATTATCATACATTTGATTTAATTTTTCAATTTTATTGTATATGTTTCAGTTAAAAGAAATGATGTACAGAGATTTATGATATGATTTGAAAAATGAGGTGACTCGAATCTGTGGTTCACAGCAGTATAATGTGCATATTTGTACTTGTAGAGCTTAGTGAAATATAAGTCAAACTATGTTACAAGATGACGGCGGCTAAGAAACAATGATGTTTTGTACTTCCTTTATGTTTACCACTTTAGCACTGTACATATGGAACAAGTAAAGTTGGGAACCATGTTCATGAACAAGACTCTGTCGGGTCGAAGTGCTGGGGAAACAAACTCTTTTGCACTGTGGGCCTGTGAGTGCGTTCTCTCTTGTCAGAGAAGTATTGTAATATGTACAAACATACGTATATTTTGTGAAGGTTAGGACCCTTAAAATTGTAATAGTAATTTAAAACAAATTTAATTCATTATAATTAATTCTTAATTATATTTATTTTAGCATGAAGTCATTACATTTAAACATAATACGTAGCAAATAATTCATTTAAAAATAGAATAAATGTGGCTTAATTATTTTAATTTTATATAAAAGGAGTAATATAAGATTAACATTTTTAGTGATGGGTAGGGAATAGAGTTATTTAGGTGTTTTAGGGTTAGGGATGAGTAGTGTAAAGAAGTAGTAAGGTTTTTGGGCTGTGATATGGGCAGTGTATAGGGGTGGTAAGGAGTTTTTGGGACTCATGGATGGATAGCTTTATGGATAATAAAGTGTTTTTAGGGCTCAGAGATGAGTAGTGCAGAGGGGCAGTAAAGATTTTCAAAGGCCCAGGGCTGGGTAGTGTATAGGCATAGTAATGTCTATTTTAAGAGCTCTGGATTTGGTATTTCCATAAAATGTAGTTTAAATCAAAACACTTAATTAAAATTATTTGTATTAACATTATATTTCATTTTAAAATGACAATATCATTAATTTAAATTAATTTATTTTAAAATACATTGGATATCAAATATATAAATATATATTGTCTATATATGCTGCTCTGCCACAACTTGTGTATCAGGGACTACAGGATTATATGTAGGATATTAGGAACAGATACAGCCCAAACTATAGTATTTGCTGTCTCCTGTTATCTATTATATATGTGGAGATGCAGGCAAAATAAAGGTTGCCTTGTTGTTGCCAGAATGACTTCTGGGACTTGTATGTGTTCCATGAATGTATCATGCTACTGGTTGAGAGTATCTGATTCACACACTGTTGTTGTATTCTGGATGTGGTCTATCAGCAAAATGTATGAACACAAAGGGGCATACTTACGAGAAACTGGCAGAGCGTGGTGTTATGCCAAAATTGGAAACCCCGCGCTCAGACAGTTTCAAAACGCAGGGATGCACCATATTCACAAGAATGCGGCGAACCCGTGCATTACCCCTAGCGCTGGCACTAAAAAATCTGCCTAGCGCCAGCACAGACAACCATGCACCATTTTGCTAGGGTGCCTGCGCTGCAGGGGCAATTGTTTATGTGCATGAAGCGACACCTTCCTGCACAAAAACAATCTTTATAGGCAATTTGCTCTATCTATGTGTGCTGCAGAATGCAGCAATGTAGAAAGGTCAAAATATGAGGAGAAATAAAACATTTCTCATCGTATCGCCTGCTTAAGACCTGGTATTCCCGGGCAGAATTTTTGGTGCTCCCATACCTTGTAAATATGGGGCAGACTCAAAAAGCAATGGGTGTTGCGGCAGAACGCCCACTGCAATACCCATTGCATGCCCCTTTCATGCTAAGTGAAGCGTGAATAGGGGCATTATTTACAAGGCGGCGTTAAGCCACGTTAAGTGTCTTAACGCCGCCTTGTAAATAAGGCGTAGGAGTTAACGCCACCAGAACTTTGGAAAAAGTGACGTTCTGGTGGCGTTAACTCCTTGTAAATATGCCCCACAGTATCTTTCAGCACTATGAATGATTCCTTGATTCCTTCTTATATGCTGCTATTTTTTAGACCTTTTAATATTTTTTATGTGATGTTTTTAATGATTTTATTACTTTGATGTGTCATATTTTATGTGCTTTTATGGCAATTGACGTAATAAAGATGATTTGATATATATATGTATATACATATATATACACACATATACATATAAATATATTTATATATACACACACACACATACAAATATACATATATATATATTGAAAAACAATGGTGCAGATTTACAATAACTGGCGCATCCCTGCATATTAGCAGGGATGCGCCAGTTATTTTGCGTGACTCAAGAAACACCTTGCGCCACCATGGATGCGTCGCATTTATAATGCGGCGCACCATGGCGCAAGGATAGACAGATGCGTGACGCATCTGTCGGCGTAAGGGTGACACAGTGCTGGAGTTGTGTCGCAAGCGCGACACAACTCCAGCACTGCTCAGGGGTGCCCTATAGTTGCTGTGCTGTGTCACTCCTTACGCCTGCTACAATCAGGCGTAAGGTTTTGACGCAGCAGGGACGTAAAAGTGACTCAGTGAAATCTTGTAGATTTCACTGCGTCACTTTTACAAGGCTTCCTTGTGACGGAACGCCCACCCTGCATACATTATACCTGACGCAGGTATAATGTAGCGCAGGGCTTTACAACGTGACGCATCTCACTAGATGCGTCACGTTGTAAATATGTCACATAGTGGCACATTGTTTATGCCGCTGCTGCGTCACAAAAGTGACGCAACGCCGGCGTAAAAGTGGCGCAAGGGGCTTGTAAATCTGCCCCAATATATTTACCATATTATCTGCGAGGTAACCTACTCATGCAGTAAGTTACCTCAATGGAAAACTACTTCTGATGTAGTGACGTGATGTAATGACTCCAGGACTGGCCGTAGCGGGCACCAGGTGTTTTCCCAGTGGCCCGGAAGGGTGGGGGCTGTTTTTGGACTGGTGGGGCCGTTTTTGTTATGGGGGGCCGGGTGTGCAGCAGTGCTGCAATATCAGCCCTCTGAAACAAAAGCAGCAGCAATGTTTCCCACCAACCCCCCCTTCCCCCGGGCCAGTCCTTGCCAGGGCTGGTTTGAGCTCTCAGTCCGGCCCTGAATGACTCTTGGTGTAATAACTAGGGATGTAAAACTGGCATTAAAAAATGTGACGGACCTGCTGATAACATCACTTTAGACCCTAGAGCTGCAACTGGCCCATCAACATCAGTAGCCACACCTATTTCAGAATCATTGGGAGACACATATCTGCAGTGTCAACAACATCCATCAGCAGCACATTCATGATGACAATCAAGTGACTTGTCAAGTGGCCTCAAAAGGTCCTTGTATCACCCTGGGTAGGATAAAAAGATGTTTTAAAGTGCAAATGTACAGATTAGAGTTTATTGGACAGTCTCATAAATTGGCGTAAGCATAGGCACACAGCTTTGTCAGAAAGTTCCAAGATGCCAGGCTAACCCAGAGCTTTAATGTAAGTGTTTGTTCCCCAGCTAGCAACCTGGCCCAGTTATCACAGCTTTGTCAGAAGTTCCAAGGCAACCAGGATAGCCCAAGGATTTGATGTAAGTGTCCATTACTTATAACATCCTGGCCCTGTTGTCACTGTGCCTCACTGAGCTTTTTCCCTTGTTTGTTTATTTTTGTTTCGAAATTTCACAAAGGGGCAGTTTAGTATCGGGTTGTGTGGCTCTGGACAGGATATGACTGCCTTTTTGCATGTGCGGATCCCTCTGCTTTTTAGCAAGAGCTTGAGATGGTGCCTCCTGTACACAGCTATCTCAAGTCAAATGCAGGTACGGTGCAAAAGATTCTGTGTTTGAGCCACATAAGCGACAGCCTCTGTCGCCAGTGTGCAGCCATGCTGGCTTTTCTGCTAGTATGGGTAGGTGGCCCAGGTAGCACTGCAGCAGCTTTAATTTCAGTTGAAGCGTGTTAGAAATGAGGGTCTCTAGTTGGCAATGGTTTGCTCCTTTGTCCAAGTAGGGACCCTTCTTCCTAGTCAGGTTAAGGGGGATACACTTCTAAAATAAACCCTGCTCACCCCCTTGGTAGCTTGGCATGAGCAGACAGGCTTATCTCAGAGGCAGCGTGTAAAGCATTTGTGCATGCATACAGTAACACAGTGAAAACACTACAAATGGACACCACACCAGTTTAGAAAAATAAGCAAGACTTTATCTAAACCAACAAGACCAAATACGACAATAATCCAACATACAATACTGTAAAAATAGTTACTTTGCAAGATAACCTTTAAATTGCAGAAATAGATGAAAAACACAGTTCTTCTGAGTCGGTAGCTCTGTCCGGGGCTTCTGCGATGCTGAAAACGACAGAGTCTAACAGTTCCAGCCAATTGCGTCTGTACGGGTTAGCTAAAGCGTCGACAGACTCGTAGACAGTACCTTTCTCGTTGCGGTTGATCTCGATGGTACGAGTTGGTCGGGGTAACCGTCGCAGTTGCGATGCAAAGTGGAAGCGGTGCAGCATGTGGTGCCCTCACGGCGCAGTGCAGGCAGCGGCTCGGTGGCGGTTATCCAATGGGCGTCAGTGAGGCCAAGGCTATGATGCGGAGTAAGGCAGTGCTCGATGCAGTGCTGGCAGGCCACAATACAGGAGACGGAGCCGGTCAATGTTTGCGTCGGGCAGCGTGGTACCTGGTGCAGGTCTCCAGCCTCCTGTCCACCTGACAGAGTATGAAGACCCCCCCAGGCCAGAAGTGGCCTCACCAGGGTCAGTCCTGGGGTGCTCTGACCTCAGTGCTGGCAACCCCTGACCCACTGGTCCTTCACCTGGGAACTGTGACCCCCCTCACCCTTTTCTCTGGACTCATGCCCTCTCCCAAATGGAGAGGTGCGGCCAGACACCAGCTCTGGTGGAATTCTGGTTACAGCAGTCTCCCCCAGCTCAGCTGACATCTTGGGCTCCCCCTCAGGGGATGGCCTTCCTGTACAGACCAGGCTCCCTCCTGGTGTTCCCTCATGGAACCAAGCAGGCCTTGAGACTGGGTTCCGGGCACCTCAGGACACAGCCCACTCCCACTCCTTCTCCTCTGAGACAGGACATGGGACCCTACACCCCTCCCATTACTCTGGGACCTATCTGGGCCACCACAACCTACCTCACTTGGTTGGAGAAAACCTGAGTCACTTCCTTCAAGATCACCCCTGGATGCTTCTTCAGACCCTCTGGAATCCACCAAAAGGTCTGCCTCCAGTGTGAGCTCCCTGGGGTCAGATAACTCACACTCCACCAGGTGCTGGCATAGCTCTGGAAAACAGGGATTTAAAATATGGTCTCCAACAATTGAATCACACAGCCCCACACAGGTGTTAACCAAGCTACCTTTAACCTCACCAGCCAGTGCCTCGCACAAGTACCCCACTTCACTCTCCTGAGATTGGCAAGACAGTGTCTGACTGTCTATGTCACTCAACTTACACTCTTCTGGGTGGCCTCCACCCTCACAGACCAGGACTTCTACCATTGGGGAACCCCTCTCCCTGCACCTCTCATCTAGAGTCAGTAGAGTGTTCCTCCCACCACTAAGAATATGATCCCCTGTGCAGTGCCCCAATCCACTTCAGGGACACTGCGCACCACTGGAGCTACCTCATAAACCTGAACCCCCTGGTGTGTGTCAGCCCCCTTCCTTCAAGTCAGGTGCCACATCTCTGGGTGTGTGTACTGCTCCCTCAACACTAGATAACACCTTTTTGCTGCCACCATCTGAGCTGGACTCCACATCCAACCCAGCCAAGCTCACTTCCTGAGCTACACATATTTTTCTTTTCTTGGGCTAAGGCACTCTTGGTCTCAGCCCTCTCGAGCTCCTCATCAAGCTCTCTCAGCCTCTGCTCACAAGCCATAAGCCATTCATCTTTCTCTGTTTTCCCTCACTTTCAGAGAAGTCCTCCTCCTCAGACTCATCTGGTAGTGTTAGCCTCCAGCGGGGTAGCTCATAACAATATAGGGCTGTTTCTAGATCCTCCCTGGACCTTCTCTTCACAGGCAGCCCCCTTTCCCTTTCCTTGCAGAACACACATACCTCCCCCATCCTATAGATGAACATGTGCCAGAAGTCTAGTTCCATTTTGTCAAGACTTCACAGGTGCAACAACTAACCAGAGTCTCAGTATCAAAAATACTTCCAGGAGGACACCAGAAAACCGAAAAAGACTGTTTGGGGTTGCGTAATGGTCTGCACTATACTAGTAGTGTACACCAATCACTGTATGTTAAGCACAAATGCAAGTCCTAATCCCACCGCTGAACACCAATGTTAGAAATGGGGGTCTCTAGTTGGCAATGGTTTTCACCTTTGTCCAAGTAGGGACCCTTCTTCCTAGTCAGGGTAAGGGGGATACACTTTTAAAATAACCTCTGCTCACCCCCTTGGTAGTTTGACCCGAGCAGACAGGCTTATCTCAGAGGCAGTGTGCAAAGCATTTGTGCAAGCATACAGTAACACAGTGAAAACACTACAAATGGACACCTTACCAGTTTAGAAAAATAAGCAAGACTTTATATCTAAACCAACAAGTCCAAATATGACAAAAATCCAGCATACAATACTGTAAAAATAGTTATTTTGCAAGATAACCTTTACATTGCAGAAATAGCTGAAAAACACAGATCTTCTGAGTCTGTAGCTCCGTCCGGGGCTACCGCGATGCTGAAAATGACAGAGTCTAACAGTTCCAGCCAGTCGCGTCGGTATGGGCCAGCTAAAGACTCGTGGACAGTACCTTTCTCGTTTCGGTCAATCCCGTTGATACGAGTCGGTCGGGGCAACCGAAGCGGTTGCGATGCGAAGTGGAAGCGGTGCAGCGTGTGATGCCCTCACGTCACGCTGCAGTCAGTTGCTCAGTGACGGTCATCCAACGGTGTCGGTGAGGCCAAGGCTGCGATGTGGAGTGAGGCGGTGTGCGATGCAGTGCTGGCAGGTCACGGTGCAAGCGACAGAGTCGGTCGAGGTTCGGGTCGGGCAGTGACGGTGTCGGTGACATCCAGGCAGAGTGAAGGGAGGTGGTGCGGAGTGCTGTGCCCACAGGACGCGGTGCAAGCAATGGCTCGGTGACGGTCGCCCAGCGGCATCAGTGAGACCAAAGATGCAGTGCGAAGTGCAGCGGTGCCTTCTGCGGTGCCTTCAGGACCCGGAACCATTGACGGACTCAGTGACAAAGTTGGCTGCCCTTTTCATCTGTGGTGACTGAAACCACCAGCGGTTCCAGAGACGGTGCCCAGAAGGATGGTGAAGTCTTTGCTGTTCCTGAGACTTCCTGAACAGGGAGCAAGCTTTATTTCAAGCCCTTGGAGATACTTTGTCAAGCAGGATTCACACACAGTTCCTCTCCTTGGCAGAAACAGCTACTGCAAGCCAACCCCAGACAGCACACAGCAAAGGATGGGCAGTACTCCTCCTCCAGCTTCTTCCAGCTCTTCTCCTTGGCAGAGGCAGAGGTTCTTCTTGAAGTCCAAAAGTGATCTAAAGTTCAGTGGTCTGGGCCCCACTCTTTATATTACAAAATCCTTTGTTCTCTGGAGGCAGAGAGTGTCTGTGCTCAGCAAAACCAGTTCTGTCCTCTTTGGCCCAGCTTCCTGGCAGGAGGTGGAGACAGCATTGTCCAAGGCAGACCAGGCCCATTCAGGTGTGAAAGAAATCTCCTCCCCCTACTCTGAAAGCAGCCCATGTCTATTCAGCCAAGCCCTGACTCACCCTGGAAAGGCAGGGCACACCTCACCCCCAAGCGGCTGTCTGAACAGAATGCACAACCCCAGCCCCTGTCACTCCAAAGCCAGACAGTCAATACACAAGCCTAGAAGAGGCACACTGGATGGCTAAGGAAGAAAATACCTACTTTCTAAAAGTGGTATTTTCAAACCCAAAATGTAAAAATCATCCTTACTAAAAGATGCATCTTTAGACTCTGAATTCAGGCATTCTAAACATTACCTTCCTATTTTGTCCTAATGGGAAGTTATATTTATAAGATGTTATAAATAAACTCCCTTTCCATCCTATGGGACAGATAGCCTTTCAATAGTGAAAAACGAAATTGGCAGCATTTCACTATCAGGACATGCACACACATCATGGCATGTCCTATGTTTCCCATACACTGCACCCTGCCCACAGGGCTACCAATGGGGTGACTCACATGTAAGAAAAGGGATGGTTAGGGTCTAGCAAGTGGGTGCACTTGCCAGGTCGACATGGCAGTACCAAACTGCACACAGACACTGCAGTGGCAAGTCTGAGTTACATTTATAGACTGCTCATGTGGGTGGCACAATCAGTGCTGGAGGACCACTAGCAGCATTTGATTTACAGGCCCTGGGCAAACACAGTGCACTGTACTAGGGTCTTTCCAGTAGAGAGCATATGCACTTTAGCACTGATCAGCAGCATATGCACTTTAGCACTGATCAGCAGTGGTAAAGTACCAAGAGTCATACAATCAACAAAAACAGGGTCCAAAACAGGAGGCCAAAAAGCAAAAAGTCTGGGGATAAACCCGCTGGGAAAGCCAGGTCTAACAAAGCGGGTATATGCAAGCCAAGTACGTTGCTTAGTTTAACTGCTAATAACTACTGATGACCATCCAGGAGTGTGCTCTTTTTGCGAGCTCCTCTTTGTCCTTTGAAAGAGAGATTTTGGCCATTGCGGAGTTAACGGGTTTTATGAAAGCATTTATGTAATTGGCAGAACAGATAGATTCCCAAGTTGCAGGTTTACTAGTGATTGATCCAGGTATTCTTTGAAGCTGCTGCTGCAAATGCCACTGCGCGTGTTATTGATTGCTGACCGTAGAATATTGTCTAGTGTATTAGGCTCGGTGAGTTTTAATTTAAAACAGCACTTGACAGTTGCACCCTGCCTCACGATTGATTGACTCATGAGGCCAAACTCCAACCGTATGTGGCTGGGGGAGGAGGAGCTCTGTGCTAGTTTTAAAATGTAACAATAAACTTTTACTTGCAACTTGTCCAATAAGGCTGAGTTGCGGACGTAAAGGCCCTCACTGCTGTAGGTTAAAGTTGTCAGGACCTTTGCTGCCATTACCCCTAAAAGAGGGTCAGGTGTTGGACCTTTCAACCTCTTGTGTAAGGTGTTAAAAGCAACAATCAGTGTGTTGCTCTTGTTTGTGATGGTCCAGAGCAATTGTTTGACCATTCCCTTGTCATCTAGCAGTACGCCTAGGTACTTATATTCTTTTACTGTGTCCAGAGGATATGCACCAAGGTGTCAAATTGCATTCTTCTTGACTGCCTTGCTGACCATCATCACTTTGGTTTTATTTTGGTTAATAACTAGGCCATTTTCCATAGCATGCAGTTGAAGTGTGTTTATTTGTGTCTGCAGGCCAACTTTGGTGACTGCACAGGACCACACAGATGAGGAATGGAGTCCACCTCATTTGACAAATGAAAAGGATGCTGCTGCCACCTCCAATGATGAATTTCATCTAACATCATCCTCAAGTCAGATCACATAGGAATTGAGTATGACGATCCTGAAAGCGAGGGCAAGAAACATTACTAGAGTCATTTGTGAGCTGGACAGAGTGACATTCATCAATTTCAAACATTAAAAAAAACCCTTAGGGCAAAGCTGCTACAGATGCAGCGGCCATATGTCAACTGGTTCAGCTCTAAAGAGCCTGGGTTAGCTGCTAGAGAGGCAAGAATTGACATAGGCCTCCATGATAGAATTTGCTACAAGGGAAACCACAGCTTTAACTGCACCATATACCATGGCCATCTCTCCATCCAGTGGCGTAACAAAGGCCCCTGCAGCCCCTGCGTGCGGGGGGTCCGAGCTCCAGGGGGCCACCTCAGCACAGTACCCTGGCCTGAGAGCTTCTGAGAGAGTCTGGAGGGGCCCCTCTATGTAATTTGCAGGGGACCCCCCTCAAGTTTCGTGACGCCACTGTCTCCATCATCTCAGGCATCACTACAGAGAGGACAGAGTAGATCATCCAGTCCAGGGGAGTCTGCCACTACAAATGAAAATTAGTCCCTTGCTACTTCACTGTTCTTTTATTTGTCTGCAGTTTCACTGTTGGACATAAATTATTTTCACTGTGCTATGAGCCTTATGTATATTTTTATGTTAAGCAAATACATAATTTTTATTAAGGATTCATGTTAATGGACCCTCTCCCTGTCATTACAAGTTTTTTTTATATGTCTGGCAACGATCAGATTTTTTTTGTTGCAATTTATAATAAAATTACGCATTACATACTACTGAGTCATGCGTTTTTTTGTTACCATGTTTACGTGTTATTTTTTTTAAAATTCTTTTATAAACATGTCCCTTTGTCCACTAAAAGGGGAGGTGATTGTAGCAGAAGTCACCAAGCTACACAGTGGATAATTCAGTTTCCACGCTGGTCTTGCACTAGTAATGAGAGCAATCGTGTATGCTATAAATTGTGTTTTTGACATTTTATGCACTGTTTAAATCAAATGACATTGCTATAACTTATTGATTTGTGCTAATGATAGCTTTTCATAATTTAGCTTCTGCTGGTAGGTAGGGCTACGGTTAAGTGGTAATATTTTTACGCTGGATTCTAAGCTACCAACTTCATTGTAATTGTATTTTATTTACCACATGCGGAAAATACGATGTTTAGTAACTATTGCATGTGATAAATGTCTCTATTGCTTTCCACATGTGGTAATCGTGCAGATCGTTATCGCATCCGGGGGCATATTATCAAGAAACGGCGTTAAAATTATCGCCGCTTTAGCGGCAGGAAACTGGCGCTAAAGCGGCGATAATGGGCTTGATAATATGCCCTTGAGAATTCCAATAGAAGCCCATGTTCTGGTGTAAACATGGGCTTCTATTGGAATTCACAAGGCCATATTATCAAGCCCATTATCGCCGCTTTAGCGGCAGTTTTCTGCCGCTAAACCGGCGATAATTTTAACGCCGTTCTTGATAATATGCCCCCCGGTTTTTACAGACATATAATTGATATTAAAGGAATTTTATACCATTCTCTTCTTCAGACATTCCTTTACAACGTATCTTGTTACTCCTCCAGAGTCATAATGTTGACCTTAAACGGAGGATAGGTGAGCACGTTAGGAAGAATTAGAACCTTTGGCTTGCGTCCTGCGGATGTATATCTACGGTGCAAGCAGTAGTTTACTGCATGGACGTCATTTAGGGGTCGCAGCTGCGGGCCCTGCCTGCCCCTTGTGGTAGCAACTGCCTTTGCGACCCTTGCACTGCCTTTGCGACCCTTGGCCTCAGAGGTGGCAAAATCAGTGCCTGGAACATAGGAGCAGCTCACCCTAATGCAGTGGCTTGGTGCTCCATTTCCCGTTTTATTGTCAAATATTGAATAATGTTATACACTATTAGTGTAAAAAAATTGGAGTGTAATTAGCTGGAATATGACCCTATCTGAAAGTTACAATAAGTAACAAATGTTTTTAAATGTATGTTGTTTGCATGCTTGTAGGTGAGTGTGTTTATCTGAGAGAGGTGTGCGTGAATGTGTATGTTCAAGCATGTGTGTGTGTGTGTGTGTGTGTCTGTGTGTTTGAGTCAAAGTAAAGGTCAAAGGGTGTGTGATGTCACTTCAGCTACCACTGGCATTTTGGTGAATACCCATGGTATACTGAGACAGTCTATCTGCTAAATTTATGCTCAGGGCCACTGGAATTATGCGGCAAGAGAGCACCAAAATATGTGGCAGGGATGGCTAAATTAGGCAGCAAGGAAAGGCAAATTATGCAGCATAAGGCAGCACAATTTGTGATAGTATTACTTCATTATTCTGTAGTCTTTGCACATTGGAATACTGTCGAGTGAGGATTTCACCTCATTAGTACCAGTTTAACAACGAAATACAGACATAAGCAACGGAAAGATAACCAGTTAATTTTCTGCAAAGAACCTTAGGAGTTACATTTCATGGGTTTAAACGTATAATTGCTTCTTTACTGATTCCATCAAGACCCCAGTTTATCACTTTGTTATCTCTTTTCAGGACTAACTCATTCCATTTCCTGATTTGTTAGTTCACTAAAATACAGTGGTGTCACTTATATCAAATGTTTAACTGCATCATTTCAAAATGAGAACAGGTGTAACAGAAGTGAACTTGTCACACTCTGGTGGATTTTGCACTAGAATGGGAGGTAAAAGCTTGCCAGAAGTGTTCAAAATATGGACTGTACCAGCTAACAGCGTCATTTATACTTAGGTGCAAATAGCAGGTGCTACTACCTCTGGCACAAATACAGTTTAACCCAGATCTTCCAGTGCGATTAGCATCATGTTTACACCCTCTGTTGAAAGAAATGTGCAATAAAATATGCAAACTTAATTTTACCAGTATTGCTCCTGCTATTAGTGTTAATCTGGTCTACAGGAATTATGTGGTGCAAGAGGATCAAATTATGTGGCATAATATGCCACTTTCTGTGGCGTATTATTTCACTGTTTTGTCACTTGAACACACAATATTCTGAGCAAAAGCTTTAGCTTGTTAGTACCAGTTTAACATTTTAGTGCAGCCACTAAAAGGTTCCCATGTAGCCTTTGCAAGGGGTCTGCCACTACGCAGCACAACATCTGGTGCTTTTTAATGAACTCTTGAAGCTTTTGAGCCAGAAACGACTTTTTTATTGAAAACTGTAAATTATGTAGTGAATGTGGTATTAGGCGGCAAATGAGGCAAATTCATAATTGTGCGGGGGAAATGCAGCAGCTGCAGAAATACATAATTTTAGTGACCTAGCTGTTACTGCGCTGGCCAGCCTGGATAAACACAACTAAGAAAACCTGGTGACACGTGTATTGACCAATACAGGAGCAGTGCTAATTGCACATGGATGCTAAATGGAGTTAGCGCTAAAACTGACGCAAATGTTATTCACCCCTGTTTTAACACTAACTCAGTGATTTAAATAGGCCCTTAAGAAAGTATTCATTTATATAATACCACCTGTTCATGATCATTGAGAATATCACAAGATCCAAGTGGGGAATACAGCTCCTCTGTTCCCCACACTATTAGCAATGGGGGTGTGATCTCACAGTTGTTCTTTGTACACTAATCAAGTAGCTCGTGAGCAAATGGGTTTGCAGAGGCTGCCCCCAAAGGGGGCCTTGAGGGCCAGCACCATAACCGACGCCGAGCCCCAGAACAAACTGTTTTTTTGGCGCGCTGATGCGCCCAGAAGCGGGAGAAACACCCGCGCCCCCCGCAGCGGCCGCGGCGGCTGCCAGAAAGGCGCCGGCCCCCCCGGCCAATGGGGGCCCGAGCAGGGTACAAACCCCCCAATAGGGGGAACCCGCCAGCAAGGCGGGAAAGGCTCAGGGGGGATATAAGCGCCGCTCCCCCAGGTAAGCTCCTATCTTCATGGAGCGGGGGGGCAGCATCGGCGCTACACCGATTTTGTTACCTGTTTGAGGCGAAGACCTGTCGAGTCCGAGGCGAAGCCCTGTCGTGGCTATTCGAGGAATCAACCACCGTGCTGCACCAGAAGTAGAGGACGATCGGGTGCCCACCCCGGTTCCCCTTGTGAGCCAGCACCTGTTGCCCGTGGGCCGTCGCCGCATCGGGGGAAGAAGACGGCCGGGTGCTCACCCCGGCTCACCTGGACGAGCGGAGGCCGAATGCGGCGCAAGGGAGGCTCCCGTCTGGGTTTCCTGGTCCGGCATCAGAAGGAGAGGATGACCAGGTGCCCACCCCGGCTCCCCTTGGCGAGCGGAGGCCACTGGTGCTGACGGGATACGCAGCGGACCGTTTCCGACACCCGCCCCTCGGGAAGCGAAGATTGTTTTATCCCGTCAGATATCAAAGAAGAGGACGAAAGGGTGCCCACCCCAGCTCCTGTAATTGAGCGAAGACCGACGCAGCCGAGGGCGGCCAAGCCTGGGGAACGCCGGAGACCTTCAGCGAGTCCAGAGGACGACAGGGTTCCCACCCCAGCTCCTGTCGTTGAGGCAGTGGCCGATGCGGCCCGAGTGCGGACAAACCTGGTGAACGGGGGCATCTTTGAGCAAATCCAGGCGCGCGCTGCGTACCGCTCCTCGGAGGTCCTCCCAGTGCTGCCAAGAGCGGGTAACGGCCACAGGGGAAGTCTTGCCAGTCCCCCCCACACTTCCCGCTACCGCATCTGATCCGGCGCCGGCGAGCGAACGAGCGCAGAGGCGGGGGAAGTTCTCCCGGGAGTTCGCTAAAACAGGACAAGCGTGTTCAGGCACTTCCCTGTTTCAGCAGGAGCGGGTGTAGGGCACGCGGGAGTCGAGGAGCAACGTGTTGGTGCATAACAGCTGGCGGCAGCACCCCGCCTTCACAGAGCAACAGTCCAAAGCCCCACCAGGTACACTCCAGCCAGCCTAATCACCCAGAAGATGGCAAGGCGAAGGGGCCAAAGGCAGCCGGAAGACCTAAACGAATTGCTGCGAAGGATCAGGGCAGCATCAGAGGTCCATGGGAACAACTGGCTGCAGCCTCATCTGTTGCACGAAGCCAGGGAAGGACCAGGCAACCAGCAACAGGAAGACAACAGGGCACCGGCAGCCAAGAGGAGAAGGAGAGCGCCAGCCAAGCTTGCGGAGGCAGCAGCACCCAAGAAAGCCACCCAGAGAAAGACCCTGCCGCCTGTAGACACCCCGGCGGCGGCAGGACCAAGCAGTGGGACCGGGGATGCAGCAACAAGCGGTGAGCATATCAGTGTAAGCATATCAGTGTAATAGTGAGAGAATGTTTTAAGACAATGGCACCACTGTTGCTGAAGGGGTTGGAAATGCAGGGATCAGCAGGAGCCCAAACAGAAAGGGAGGTCTCGGGGTTGCCTTGGCACCTAATAGACCCAGGCCAGGCGCGCCAGGAATGCTTAAGGGGCCAGGGCACACCAGAAGTTGGGGAGAAGTAGGGTCACCCATAGCAGCATGGGGTGGCGCGACCACAGCGAGCGACCCGCCCGCCGCCCCCCCTGCACCAGAACCATACGCACGGCCCTCGCCCGGCCCAGCATCATTGACCACCAGGGCCACAGGTCTAGCAAGCCTCATACCGCTAGCGGTCAAAGAAAGGATATGGAAGAAGGAATTTATTGACATTTTTTCACTGCTAGAGATACAGTTAGAGGGGCTTGATCTGACTACTTGCGATAGGAAAGATGATGATAAAAGGGAAAGGCGGAAGGAGCGAAAGGAAAGAAATTTTGACAACTGGCTAGATGCATTCAGAATAATGGCATGCATAATTGTCGAGAAATTCCCGCGCTGAGCAGCCGACCTATGGCTTTACGAGGCCAACATCCATAATGCACAGAGGCAATTCCCTGGCGACGCATGGCTAGAATATGATAAGGGTTTCCGGCTAAAAATGCAAACGCACCCAGAGATGGAATGGAACGAAGAGGATGTATCAGGTTTCATTCACAAAATGATGGTAGCCAGGGAGGCCAAGACATGGGCAGGAAAGAGCGAGCAGTCCTTTCGGGGTTCCTTCCACAAGAGGAAGGGGAGGCCTTTCCAAAAGCCCAAACAGTTCGGCGCATGGAAAGCGCCACACAGTAGCGGGACAGGGGCAATTTGCTGGAAATTCGAGGCGAACGAATGTACCTACGGGACTTTGTGCAAATTTCAGCATATCTGCTCCTCCTGTGGCGGGGGACACCCAGCAGCAGGGTGCAGACGTAAAAAGGACCACAGGGGAGATAGAAAAGAGAAGAAAAAGCAGTGAGACAACCACAGTGGGCGCAGGGGGGCCAAAAAGGATTCAAAATGGCAGGTTAGCCAGGTCCCCCATCAACACCCACCAATTGCGCGAGCTAGCCAATACATACCACAACAAGACAGACGCCGCTTTACTAGTACAGGGTTTTGAGGAGGGTTTTACTATCCCGTTTACAGGCCCCCTCCCCCCAGGCAGTGCCAAAAATCTGAAATCAGCACTACTACACCCAGGGGTGGTCACGAAGAAATTAGAGAAAGAGAGGATCTTGGGTAGAATTGAGGGCCCCCTCCCCTTCCACATGAGCGAGGGGTTGGTGATCTCACCACTGGGGGTGGTCCCCAAAAAAGAACCAGGATAATACCGGCTAATTCACCACCTGTCCTTCCCAGAGGGTTCATCGGTAAAAGATGGGATCAGTGCAGACGCATGCTCAGTGGGTTACGCTACGGTAGATGACGCCATTGACCTAGTCAGAGCTGCAGGTCGTGGGGCCCTCATGGCAAAAGCGGACATTGAGTCCGCTTTTCGCTTACTCCCGGTCCACCCCGCGAGCTTCCACCTACTGGGGTTCCAGTGGGAAGGGGACCTCTACTTTGATAAGGCCATGCCTATGGGGTGCTCGGTATCCTGTGCCTACTTTGAAATGTTCAGCACCTTCGTAGAATGGGCACTACACGTCAGGCATCCCCAAGGCGGGAAACTTCATTACTTGGATGATTTCCTTTTCACGGGCCCGGCTGCGTCGACCGAGTGCGGCGACACGATGGCAGCATTTGTAAAGTTGGCGGAGGATTTAGGGATCCCCCTTTCGGCGGAGAAAACGGCAGGCCCAGTGACAAAAATCACATTCCTGGGGATAGAACGAGACTCAGTGGCAGGGACGTCCAGGCTCCCTTCAGAGAAGGTGGAGGATTTCAGGGAGGAAATCAGGGGCCTCCGCGGGCGTGAGAAGGCAACACTGAGGGACCTCCAAAGGCTAATAGGCAAACTCAATTTTGCAACCAGGGTTATCCCAGCAGGCAGGGTGTTCGCTAGGCGCCAAACCCAATAAACGTGTGGACTTACCCACAAGCATCATCACGTTCGGCTTGGGGCAGAAGTCAAGCAGGACCTGTTAATGTGGGACACATTCCTGGCAGATTTCAACGGGATGTTGATCTGGAGGGAAGGCTGGGTCACTAGCAGACAAATTGCGCTGTTCACGGATGCTGCTGGCAGCACAGGGTTTGGGGCAATCCTGGGCAAAAAATGGTGCGCGGGCCAACGGCCTAGCAGCTGGCGCAGGCAGGGCATAACCAGCAATATCACATTTCTAGAAGTATTTCCCATCATAGTAGCGCTAACAGTTTGGAAGCGGGAATTATATAACATGAAACTGACACTATGGTGAGACAACAAGGGCGTAGTACAGGCTATTAATAAAGGATCAGCCAGGTGCCCAGACACACTGCGATTAATGCGCCCCCTAGTTAAATTACAGTTGGAGGGGAACATAGACCTGAGAGCACGCCACGTACCGGGGGTGGAGAACGAGGTAGCAGACGCCCTGTCAAGAGCACAGATGGACAGATTCAGGGAACTGGCACCTGGGGCGGAGCAGAACATGACCCCTTTCCCGGTACAACTGTGGGGCCTGGCGGGGTAGATCTATCGGAACTGGTCAACCAAGCCCTCGCCCCGGAAGCAGCCAGGATATATAAAAAGTATGTTGGGACTGTAATGCGGGTAGGGGGCCTACAGACCCTGGGCGATGTTGGTGCCATGCGCAGGGCAGTTGAGCAATTCGTCCAGTGGGCATTCAACTGCAGGAAATCCAGGTCGTGGGCACAAGCCCACCTGTCCGCCGTGGCACCTTACACAAAACTGGAGACAGGCAGGACCCCGTGGCCTCTCACTATATCAAAGCGGCGATGAAAGGGTGGAAACGCTCAGAAGGCACAAGGAGGGAAACCAGGCGCCCAATAGACTACACAAAGCTGGGCTTACAGTTGGGAACATTGGGTGACATAACAAAAGACACCTTTGAGCACCTCCTGTTAAAGGCCGCATTTTCCACCGCATTCTTCGGGGCATTCCGCTTCAGCGAATTAGTGGCGCCTTCTAGGGCGGGACCAGCCAAACACTGCCTACAGGCAAGCGATGTGACACCCAGAACGAAGGAACTAGAGATACTACTGAAGCAGTCAAAGACAGACCAGACCGGCAAAGGGGCAATAGTAAGGCTACAATGTATCAAGGATCAGAGCTGCTATGCAGTGTGCTGCATGCTAGCATTCATAACAGTGCGACCAGCGGGTGAAGGGCCCCTGTTCAAACACAGAGACGGCACACATCTGAGCAAATTCCAGTTCACAGCAGTCATGCGTCTTGCCCTCAGCAAAGCGGGGCTGCCACCAGCGGATTTTGGGTCACATTCATTCAGGATAGGGGCAGCAACAACAGCTGCGCAACACGGGATGACCGAGGCTGGGATACAGGCAGTAGGTAGATGGCGGTCGCAGGCATATCAGACCTATGTGAGACCACAGTTGCTATAGACCCACCGTGACTGCCGTGGGAGGACAGGGGCACCTCTCCCAAGGGCAAGCAGCAGATTGACACTTTGATCATTGCCTCGGCAGGAAGAAGACCACGCCTGGTGTGGGTGGTGGGCCATTCTTTCATAACACGGATGCAGTCCTGGTGGCGGCGAGGGGACCACAGACAGGAAGAACGACCAGTGGACACATGCATACGGTGGTTCAGCCAACCAGGAATGAAATGGGACCAGCTGCCGGCGACCCTCGCGGACCTGCAGGCAGACGCGGCAACCGGACATTTTGATCATCCATTTTGGGGGGAACGATTTGGCCAGACGGGGGAGAAAAGCACTCCTCCACGATATACAGAGAGACCTCACGGAAGCAGCCAGGGCCTTCGGGAGTGCCGCCATCATCTGGTCGGAACTGATCAGCAGAAGTGAGTGGCGCGGGCCGAATCGCAAAAAGCAGTCGAGAACTCGAGGAAAAAGCTGAACCTCACTGTGAGCAAGTTCTGCAGAACCAATGGATTTGAAACTATCAGGCACGGGCTCATCCACACGGGTCGCCCGGAATTCCATGCGAAGGATGGCGTGCACCTGTCGGAGGAAGGCATGCGAGTGTTCTGGGACAACCTATGGGGCGCCATGGTTCTAGCAGGTTGCAGATAAAAAGGAGCGAGCAGAGCGGGGGGCGCCGCAGGAAGACGTAAGCCTCCCTGGCGGCGTGGCGAAGAGGTACGGGGACAATGGTTGGTAGGGAGGCACACCAGAGGGCGGTGTGCTGGAATAGGACCACTCACCTTGGGATGCCTCACGGCTGGGTGAGTTGGCCTACCAAAAGGGGGTAGCAAACGGAGACAGCGCTCGCAGCCCAGCCCCCGCCGGATGGCAGGGCACAAAAGAGTCTAACAAGGTAGCGAGTTGTGCCCTAACTCCGGGACAGAAGCTACCCCCCGCGCAAAGAGAGCGCAAATCCAACCAAACAAAGAAACGACACAGAAGGGACAAGAAACAAGGCAAGCTTGCAAAGGAACTAACCAACGAACTGTCAGTCTAATTTGCTAATTGGCGATGTACATACGAGTTATGGCAGAGATGATGTTTGACAAAAATGCATATGATTTAAGACGCAAATATGACAGTCCACCAATGGTGATTTATGACCAGGGCATGCAAATTATGCCAAATATATACATGTATTCCTAATAAAACTGAGGCCAACAAATGACCACTACAAGACACAATTGCATGTTGGCTTATTCATTCTAAGGAATACAGTGGGGGGAATGTTGCATGTACTCTGGACTGGGCAAAGTGCGGGGTTATTGCAGAGGCTGCCCCCAAAGGAGGCCTCGAGGGCCGGCGCCTTAACCGACGCCGAGCCCTGGAACAAACTGTTTTTTTGGTGCGCTGATACGCCCAGAAGGGGGAGAAACACCCGCGCCCGCCCGGGGCGGCCGCCAGAAAGACGCCGGCCCCCCTGGCCAATGGGGGCCCGAGCGGGGTACAAACCCCCCAATAGGGGGAACCCGCCAGCAAGGCAGGAAAGACTCAGGGGGGATATAAGCGCCGCTCCCCCAGGTAAGCTCCTATCCCATCTCGTGAGCAAATGGGTTGTATTTGCGCAAGTGAGTGAGACAGCACCTCCTACAGAGAGTTGGGGGGATAGTGCTGCTAGAGGTGGTGATACCAGTACAACTGAAGGTGGTTGTGGCCTGAGACTGAATGTGCTCGCAGAATGAGGAGGGTTTGCTTTGCTAGACAAGAGAATTATCAAAAGCTGGCCCTTTTTAGGACTGATCAATACAAGGGATGGTAGCAGGAGCTCTATGGGTTAGCCTAGTTTGTGTGGTTATTATTACGGTTTCGATGAGGTAAAAGGGTGTAGTGGCACACTCTGCAGTAACAGTGGATTAACAGCCTTATTTGACATTGAGACATGTGTTAATGGAGGTTTGAAGAGTTCACACAGCATAATAAGACTTTATTATTCAATTTTCTATCTATTTGCTGATATTTTGCCGCAGTTGTTTTCCCTCTCAAGGGTTTCATGTCAAACATGTGGCTTGTCGGACCGAGTCAAACTCCCAAAGACCTCAAGTGAAATAACAAAAAATAAAAAACATTGAAGAGAAGTTTAACAAGCAGTTTGTGCACACCATCAGAATTGGGTAATTTATCTTGGAGTGTTCAGGTGCAAATGATGTAGGAAGAGCGCAGACTAACCACAGACCCTGGAATGGGAAGGTTCTGAAGTCACTTCACACCTTTAGCAACCTTCCCCACCCAAATGCAAGCTCACTCACTTAATCTGCTTCATTAAGCATTTGAGTGATGGGGCAACCGAGTTTAAAGATGCATCCCTTGGCATAGACTCCTGATGTTGCCCGCTGAACTGATTCCAAGCCATGGGGTATAATTGTTGATCACACCAAGCTTCAACGTCTATCTAACAGCATACAGTCACGGTCACGCTCAGCAGGTCCCTAAGTCCTGTAACTATTCCAGGAGGTCACTTTGTCAGTTGTTGAGGATTTTGAACTCTTCCAGTTCATTAACATTCAATGGATGTTCATTAATTTTTCCTAGCTTGAATAGTTTTTGAAATCTATCATCAGAATCTCTTTGCTGGTTTTCCTAATTAATGTTCTGATATTTAATTCACCTTGGTTAATATGTTTTCAATAAATGCATTGTTGCATGTTTTATGTTGTTACATTTAATAAAGAAAACACATTTTCCTGGAGGTTTGTTTTACTTTGTTTCACTTCTCTGGCCAAGAAATTTGAGAATTGGGATGAGGTTAAGGATACACCTGCCCAGTGGTCCAAGTGGATGACACCTGCAATATCCGGCACCATCAGCTCAATATAAGGAAACAAATGAAAACATATCTTAAATGTGTCAGAATCATTGTGGAGGACAACCTAGAGGTCAATGTAGACAACATTTCCCAGTAATGGGCCCATGAATCCTAAACTTTATATAGTTTGGTCTAGCTCTCAGGCTAGTGTTTATGGCACGCTAGAGTCATGACTCTTATGCCTCAAAGGACCTGCCTACAGGTTTCATCCTCTTGAACGATTGCTGGCTGATCCAATGGGTGGACATAGAATCAATGTCTCTGGTTGGGACACGCTGAGGTGTGAGTTTCTGCTTCACCTTTGCCCAAGTAAGCTTTTCTGATGGCAGCAGACTCGACTACGAGAAAGCACTCTACACCGGCGTCACCCAGAAACAGCTCAAGAAACTACAGAACATCCACAATGCCGCAGCCAGACTGGTCCTCAACATTCCCCACTGCAGCCACATTATGCAACACCTCCAACAACTCCACTGACTCCCAGTCAACAAGAGAGTCACTTTCAAGCTCCTCACTCGTGCCTCCAAAGCTCTAAAAGACGAAGGTTCAGCATATCTAAACCACTGCCTCACATTCCACGTACCCGCCAGACAACTCCGATCCTCCCAACTCGCCCTCGCCTCCGTCCCCAGGATCCGCAAGACTAGAACAGGAGGAAGGTCGTTCTCCTACCTCGCCACCAAGACCTGGAACACCCTACTCCTGCAACTGAGGCAATCGCTTTGTTAACCAAATTCAGGAAGGACCTAAATCCTGGCTCCTCGAATAATCCTACACCCAGTCTGACCAGCAGTCCCCCTCCCCCAGCGCCTTGAGACCCTCATGGGTGAGTAGCTACACTTTACAACTCCCTTATTGATTGAATGATGGGGGATAGGATTATGAATTTAACCCTGGCTTCCATTAGGAGCTGGTCAAAGGTGGATTTGATGTCATCCCAAATACAGAGATTATGGCACATTCTGTAGTCTTTAGAGCTTGGAAGCAATTTTCTGAGGAAACCAGAATACATGATATTACTGTAATTGAGGCTTAACTAGATGAAGGCTCTCATCAGTTTAACTCAGTTGCCAGCTCAAAATAGTTAGATGATTTTCTGGAGAAGTTCAATGTATATGTTCACATTCTTTAGCAATGTGTCAATTTGAGGGGCAAGGGTTGGATCAACATCAAAAATGACTCCCAGTTCCTCACTTTTGGTGAAAACCTGGTGACACGGAGATTAACAATGCCTGAGGAGTGGGGCATGGGGGGGTCAAATGAAGAAAGTAATTTGAGCTAAGGGTGTCTGATCAAGAGAATATTCAATGAGTATTTAAGATTCAAGTACTTTATAATAATTTAGGGAGAATAAATGAATAATACATTCTAAGTAAAATGGTTGTGACACTAATAGAACATTTGAGAGACATATTGAATGATAGTTTTTAAGACTGACACTCTCTGACCACTTGCCCATCAGTAACATGCCCACTATAGCACTTATTTCCTGCCTGCATGTTCCTATGTCTTTTTGGTTTTGGCAACATATGGTGGGATCCCTAGTCTTGACAGAACCGCAAACACATATCTGGTACTTCTCAAGGATATCTCTCACTTCACATGCCGTTGCTGGTGCAACAATGGCACGTTTTAGGGTTCCGAACAAGCATTGAAGGGTGATGCTTGCTGACCTACCCTTACAAATTAAGTCCAGTGCCAAGGCAGTTGGGTGGATTTTATTGTTCATTTTAATTTATGTTTGAAATATTTATAGACACTTGTTGCAGACGTTCTTCAATAATGATCGCGAACCTCAAAACGTGTGCATATGGGAGATAGTTTACATTTACTAGTAGTTCATCTGTGATTAGCTGATCATGAATTGATCACAAGTATCTTGCAATATGTTTATGTAAGAATGGTGTTTGTAGGATGACAGATGGATGCTGCCCATAAAGGGCAACAAGGACAGCACCATGGTGCACTAGTTCTTCCTTTCCTGTTCCACTGTCCTCAAGACATTTCTGAGTTCAATGTACAAGGTTTCCCACCAAAGCAGGCTCCAAGAGGTGGCACATGGTCATCTGCATATCTGCAGCAGCCACCAGTGCCGGCCGGCACGGATCAAGGGTAGCGGGGAAGCAGGGGGCAAGAGGGTAACTAAAAAATTTAATTAAACTTACCTCTTCGCTGGATCCTCCTCCCCGCGTCCTCCTCGTCGCCTCTCTCCTCCATGTCCCTCCGGCCAGAACACAGAACAGGAGGCACCCAGAATCCCCATAGCCAATCACAACGCTGCAATGCAGCGTTGTGATTGGTCTGAGTGCCGTGGTTCGGTGCTCAGACGGGGACTGGGAGTCTGGGCATTTTCTCCACCCAGGCTGTAATGCAACCTGGGTGGAGAACATGCTAAGTGCGCATGAATGAATGGCTGGCTCGATATGGCTGCCCAAATATTAATGCGCACTTGGGAAGTGGAAACTACTCCTTCCCTCCCCTGCTCTGTCAGCAGAGCAGCCCCGCTCTGCCTGGCAAAGCTTCTGTGCCTGCAACAGGAAAAAATAAAATTACAATAACATTGAGTAATTATAATTTTGTTTTTCCTTACACTGCTGAAAAGCAGTGGGGCAACGCTCCTCCGCCTTAGCGGAGGAGCCGCCACTGGCAGCCACGACATTGTAGTCTCAGAGGAAGGCAAGATGTTCCATTTCTGAGAACCCCTCGCCACCCACCCCTCAGGATGGAAACTCTGCTACAACCTGATTGGAGATATTTGAGAACTTTGAAGAACACAGAGACTCTGATTGGCAGTAAGCAGCTGTCCAACTGCAGGGCTGGAAATGTCAAGATTGAGTTTCTGTTCAGTTTATGGAACACCTCTTTGGACACAGGCCTTCATGAACTGTGCTGCTGTTATGATGCTTCCAAAATGTGGAGCTGAGTGCTATCTCTTTCCTTGTGATTAGGAACAACCCTGAAGTCACTGCTGAAGTTCTGATGGCTTCTCTGCTGCTGACCTGACCTGCATATGTATCCCTGGCCAGCCCAAGGATCCCAGAGATGATGCGGACCCAGTGACAAGCAGCCCCTTCTACCCCTCATCAGCCTTTAAAGAAGAGATGATTTAAGGAAATACTGCCACAAGTTCTGAAGGGCTTATGGGTGATTCTGCATTGCAGCATACTCCTTCCCTATACTTCTCCTTCCC
Organism: Calotriton arnoldi; assembly: GCA_963921515.1. NCBI lineage: Eukaryota > Metazoa > Chordata > Amphibia > Caudata > Salamandridae > Calotriton > Calotriton arnoldi. The sequence continues at coordinate 760,999 of CAWUFW010001690.1, read as the reverse complement.
TTTTGTTCTATGCCTAACCTTGTTCTTTGTTCAGATGTCCAGTTGGTCCCATGGTAGCAGGGTCAAGAAGGCCTGGAGTGGTGTATTCTGAGCCCTTTGTTCATGTGGGCTTGCACACTGTTGCATGTGGGACAGACTGAGGTCTGTCCCTTTTGTCATCAAAGTTCCCCTTTTCTCCAAAGTACAGACCTCCAGAACCTCAGGAATCCCAGGTTGCATTATATACCCATGTAAAAGGATGACACTGCCTAACCTAAAACTGGAATAGAGACTTATATCTCCAGGCCTTGTTACCCCACTCACTGAATTCTAGTACACGTCCTATTTTACTTGCAGGTTACTCTAGCACTGTATATCGACAGTGTTGGAAAGTGGATTATTAGTAGTGGTAAATATATAGCTGCCACTGGCAATAAGGCCACTAACACAGTCTAGGGCTCTAAATGGGTCTCAGAAAATTATTCCCATGCTCAACCCTTGGTATCTTGGCTGTGAGTAGGCAGGTTTAACTTCAGAGACAGGTATGTAAAGCATTTAAAAACACCAATTCTATAAATAATTAAGACACAACACACGATAAAAGTCCAACACCAATTTATAAACATAGGAAATATGTTTATCTTTAAAATGACACCAAAATGAAAAGGATCCAATGTAGGGAACCGGAGATATGAATTTTTAAAGATTTAGCACTATATTGCACATAGAAACGAATAGCGCCTATTGGGACATCTGGTCGTGCTATACCGGGAGAAAGTCGAAGTTTCAGGCCGACCACGATGGAACCCCGTGCAACTACCCCTTGTGGTATGCCTCGGTCATAGTTTTTACCTTCTGACTTAGAAACTTTTCTGGAGCTTTTTCTCCTGGGGTCACTCAAAGGTCTCCTCCAGTCTGGATTCGGTGAGGGCTTGCCTTGTGACAAGCTCCCGGTCAAACCTATGGAAGTCAGACCTCCGGAGCTTTCCAGCGGGAGGAACCAGTGATCCAGGCCAGCTTGCGATTGAAAGTGGGTGGCTGGAGTCTCGTGGTTGGTCCTGGTCTCCTCTTCTACCTTCGGACCTAGAAACTTTTACGGAGTTTTTTCTCCTGGGGTCCCTCGATGCTCTTCACCAGGCCAGATTCCGTGAGGGTTCGCCGGCTTGGGTTTCGACCAGCTCCCATCAAACTCTGAAAGCCGGATGTCTGGAGCTTTACTGCGGAACGAACCTGGAGTGCAGGCTGACTCGCAGTTGAGGGTCACCGGCTTGGCTGGCCAGGTCAAGTCGGTCCACTTATGGAGCTTTTTCTCAAAGTTGCTCCAAAGTTCTCCAAACTTCTGGTATTTCATCCTGAAGTTCCTTTGAGGGTCCCAAAGTGTCCAAAACTTACTCTAAGGGCCTGGAAGCTCCAAGATGGTCCTTGAAAGTTTGGGACTTCAATTCCCACAATCCACTTGGACAAAACCCTTACAAATCCACTGGAGTCACTCCAGGCAGGGGAGTTTTGGTATTGATGATCTAGGTGAGCTCTGTTAATCTGTAGGTTGCAGGGAGTCTACACTTTATTCCCTTTGAAGCAGGTTTGATCCACAAGGCTGTGGTGCCAGATTGTGCAGCAGGCACAGTCAGTCAGAGTGCAGGGCCTGGTTGGGGCAAATCAAACTTCTAGCATGGACCCTTCTTCTTCTGTGGTTTCAAGCAGCAGATATGAGAGGCACTGCCTCTCTAAAATAGTTAGTCAGTGTTCTCTGAGGTCACACAGGAGGGCCCTCTGGTCCAATGAGGTGGAGGGCAACACCCCAGAGCATGAGCATTTCCTCCAAAGTGTGTCACAATGGTCGCCCAGAAAGTCCTATTTCACCAAAATTCAATATGGCTGAAGTCTCAGCAGAAAAGCAAGAGCTGACTAAACCAACCTCCAGGATGGCTCATCTCCATAGTCTCCCTCCCCCTGGTATCTGCACATTCCTTCCTTAAGCCTGCCATCTGGCTGGGTTCAAAGGGTAGGGGTGTAGGTGGGCCTGACTTCTTCTGCCTGTCCCCTCCTTACTTTGAAGCTAATAGTTTACAACCCCTCCCCCTTGCTCTGGCATTCCTATGCAGCGGAACCCTCTCCTCTCAGAATGGCCCTTCATCCCAGGTGCCACTTATCACTTCATTAAAGCAGCCTGGCTAATCCACTTAACTCTGACCAATCAGTGCAGATCACTGGAAGGCTTAATTTTGGCTTACGGACAAGAAAGTCTCATAACTTCTTGTCTATCCATTTTAGGGTGAATTCAAAAACAGCATATTGTTGGATTTATCAATACCATTCTACTAAGTCCTTGAATTATATATTTTCTGAATTTCCTAGCTGGAGTTATTAATTAATAACTTCTTCCCATGTTAACCTATGTGGCTGGGGATCTGCAATGGGGAAAATGAACTGGCCAATTTCTCCGACACCAGGGCTTATAAAACACATTTTTTAAGGACCCTGCCTATATCTACAGGATCCCTCTCCCCTGGAACACTTAGGGGAGACTTTAGGGGTTCTGAATGAATATATGTCGGAATCACGATGTACTTTTTTCGACAATGTCAAAAACGAAGTTATTATAGCGATAGAGCCACTTGCCCGCATGTTTCTATCACAAGTGTTTCAAAACCAATCTCCATTACTACGAACGGCTTTTTTTCACGTTTGTTTTTGTCGAACTCCATTACAACGAAAAATGCCTGTTACAGCACAACGCATGTAAAATAAACGTGTTGAGTATTTAATGTAGGTTAAATATACCGCTGCAAGTTTAACGGTGAATCAACTGCAGCCTGCATGTTAAGGTGGCTTGATCCTGCATTTTTAGCTTGATAGATCCTGATGTGTTGAGACTGTTAGGGAAAAGCCTGATAGTTCTACCTTTCTGTCTCAGAAAATGAAAGGAGGCTTCCCAAAGTAAAACAGCACGCTTTGAATATCAGTAACGTTTTTGGAAAATTAAAATGACTAAAAAAGACACAAACTTTCTGTCATGTGGGATTTTTGTTTTTAAAAAGCAATCCGAAACATATTTTAGTAATTAAAAATAATCATCTTTACAAAAACATATTTAAGAAAGCTGACCACCATTTTGAATTCAGTTGCTGTCTGCTACTGAAGAGCACCAGACGCTTCTGAGAGGTTCTCTGTGGTAATGTTTTTTTTTTTTTGTCCTCATTAATGCGATCTTGTTGTAAAAAGCAACAGGGACACCTCTCGCTAGACGCCCTCGAGAATGAGGTGGAAACCATGCTTTAATACCAATATTGCCATTTTGCCTGAGTTAGTATCTCGCTGTTCCGACCCCAGTAAAACTCAGAATGGCCATAATCACAGTTGTTTAAATCATTGGACCGCCCTTCCTATCCTACTGTCTGTATATATCCCATAAATCCCAGTGATTTGTACATTTACATTTCCCTCTGGCTCTATCCATATTCCTGAATTTATCTACAGACCGAACCCAGTCCTCAACCTTAGGAGGAGAAGGGAGGATCCAATTTATACAGATCTCACGTCTTGCGATTAAGATGAATGTAAAAAAAGATATTTCTGCATCTTTGTTAGTGTGATATTAGAGTTATCGATATCCACTATGCCGAAAATGACATTAAAGGCGCTTACCTTAATGGTTGTGTTTAGGCTTCCATCAATGATCTTACCAGTTTCACTCCAAAATGTGTCAAGGTAGTGACATGAATAAAACATATGGATATCATTTGCTTTCCTCTCACCGCACTTTGGACATTTCTTGATCATCTGGATATTCATCTTTGATAACTTTTCAGGAGTCCAATATGATCTGTGCAGGGTAAACAAATGGTTTTTCCTGAGAGGTGTAGAAATTATAATGTGCCATAAAAAAGTGCAGGATACTTGCCAGACTTGCTGTAGTTCTTGAACTGGAAAGATCTTCTTCCACTTGAGGTCTGGAGTATCATTGTCGCCTTCCTTCTTCTCCACCATCTGCCAGTACCACTTCGATACTTCTTTCTTCCCAGAGTCTTTATGCAGTTCAGCCTCCAGATTCCCAACATAATCTGGCCAGGTCGTTTACTCTTTAGACCAGCTAACCAACTGGTAAAATTTAAACCTGGATATTCCATTCTTCGTTCTTTCCACTAACTCATCCCAGGATCTTAAATTACCAAATTCCAACAGCTCTCCCCACTTGTTAATCCCAACCCTTTTCAACGAAAGGGCTAATGAGTCTTTCAGGCATTCGGGAGTCCCAGGGAGTTCCATATCGGTGCTTGAGGGCTATAATATGGATACTGCCATAGTTTCCTTATGTCTGACCATAGTTTGAATGCAGCTTTTGGCACCTTTAGTCTGATTTTCTTGAAGAACTTTTGATGTCCAAATTTATAGAGACAATGATCATGTATTGTCACTGCTTTCCAGTAGGGAGGATATGACTCATGATCTCGAAAGAGATGCCTTATGTTCTTAAAATGGAAGGCTTTGTAGTATAAAATAAGATCCGGGCTAGCTATCCCCCCCTGAATCTTCTTCTGGGACAGTTTTTTCCATGCTATCCTAACACTTTTAGATGCCCAAATAAACGAGTTTATTTCGGCCTGAATTTTTCTTAGGCTTCGTAGATTAAACTCTAAAGGAATTGTGTTAAAAATAAAAGTAAATTTCGGAAGGATAGCCATTTTTATTACATTAGCTCTCCCCATGAAAGTGAGCGATAAACAGTTCCAAGAATTCAGTAATTTCCTCATCTCTTTAGTTTTTGTATCCAAGTTCACTTGAGCGATATCATCGATACTGTTTAGAACTTGGATCCCTAGATATTTGATTTTTTTCTTGGACTCAATTTGTGGAGTAGGTATGTTCCAATGCATTACCTCTGTTTTATGATTATTTATTTGGTAACCAGAGATTTCCCCAAAATCTGTTAATATACTAATTATACTGTTCCATGATTCATTTAAATTACACGAGTAAAGCATCAAGTCGTCGGCATATAGTGCCACCTTTAACTCCCAATTGTTAAAACTAAAAGGGGGATTTCTTTAGATGTCCTAATTGTATTGGCTAGCGGCTCTATATACAAATTAAAGAGATGGGGTGAGTGGACACCCCTGTCTAGTACCTCTCTTAATTTGGAAACTATTTGAAATGCTTCCATTGACAAGTATTTTCCCCGTAGGAGCCGAATAAATATTATCTATTACCCGTGAGAAATTTAAACCTAAATTCTTGTGTAAGATGACTTTTGTAAGTATGACCAGTTAACACGGTCAAATGCCTTTGCCGCGTCAAACGTAAAAATTGCCAAGGATACTTTCTCTTGAGTTGCAATATCAATGGCTCCAATCAGTTGGTGTGTAAGATCATGTAGTTGTCTACCTTTAATAAATCCCTTCTGATCCTCACAAATAATTTTATGAGATAATGAGCCGAGTCTTTTGCTAAGAGCTGGGAAAAAATTTTGTAATCTGTATTTAGGAGCGATATTGGCCTGTAGGACTCACAACATAGAGGATCTTTTCCTGGTTTTAATATCAAGCTAATCGTCGCCTCATTCCAAGATTTAGGGATTGGAAGGCCCTCCAAAAAAATAACATTAAAGAGGACAGTTAATCTGGGTGCGAGACAGTCTTTTAGTGCTACATAGAACTCATTAGGTATGGCATCCGGTCCAGCTGCCTTACCTCTTTTAAGGTTGCTAATTACTTCCTGGACCTCCTTTAAAGTGATGTGTGCATTTAAAATTTCACAAGAATCTTCATCTAACTTCAAACCACATGATTTGTTTAAGTATGTATCTATCGTTAGGGGAGAAGGTACTAGGTCTTCCTTGTATAATAACTGGAAAAAATGTTCAAAGGCCTCTTCGATGCCTGACTTGTCTTCAATTATTTGTCCTCCATTTCCCTTGTGAATGGCTGTTATCTTGTTTCTATTTTGCTCTGTCTTGAGCTTCCAAGCTAACAATTTACCGCTATTCTCCCCAAATTCATAATTTGACAAAGTACTAGCTTGCCATCTCCTCCTTATCTTTTCCTCTAGTTCTGAGGTGAGCTCCTGTTTCAGCTTCGTTATTTCCTTTTTAAACTGCTACGATCTTCTTCAAGAGTCGAACTTTCTAGGTTGGCTTGTCTCTCTTGTAAGTCTGCCTCTATTTGTGAAATTTTAAGCTTCTTCAATTTATTTTTTCCTATTGCCTCTAAGCACGGCTTTGTACTCATCCCAGACTATCATTTCGGACACCTCCCCTTCACCATTTTCCTTAAAGTAATTTTCAGTTGTTACCACTAATTTGTCAATAACTTGTTGGTCTAATAGGAGTGTTCGATCCACAGTCCACCTTTTCTCGCCCTGCCTTAACTCAAACTTAATATGTAATTGAACTAATGAGTGATCGGACAAGTGTGCGGGCAAGTGCTGGACTTTCTTCACTTTATTACTTAAGAGTTTATCCACTAAGAAGAAATCTAGTCTAGAGGCATGGCGATACTTATAATTTCTAAAAGTAAATTTATTTGTTTTGTCCCCTTTTAATTTCCAAATATCAATTAAACCCAGATCTTCTCTAAGTCTGTTCAGGTACTCTCGCATCTTGGGTAGATTTAAGACTTTACTTGGGGGATGTCTATCTCTTTTAGGATCTAATAAAATATTATAGTCGCCACCTAGTATTATTGGAGTAGACTGTAATAGCAACTGTGCGTATAATGACTGAAGGGGCACTGGATCATCTATTTTGGGCCCATAGTACCCCGCTACGGAGAAGGCGATATCATTGACTTTTATATTTGCTATAACCCATCTTCCTCTTGAATCTACTGTTTGTCCTATTAGCGTAAGAATATGTGATTTTCTAATAATGATAGACACACCCTTAGTGTTACATGTTTGGTTGGTGGAAACGGTCTCCCCAATCCAATTCTCGTATTTTATAGCTTCAAGCCACTCATTTCTTAACAGATGTGTCTCTTGTAAAATAATGATATCGCAATTTTGTTGTTTAAGGTACTCAAAAATCTTTTGACGCCTACCCCTTGTTCTTAGCCCATTCACATTCCATGTTGCTATTTTCAAATCACCCATTGAGTTGATTTCTTTCTTGTTGCCTATGGCGCCCTCCCTGTTTGCTATATAACTCACATATCGGACAAATATTTTTTTAATTTTATCCCTAAATGCTCCCCACCCAAAGAAATTGTCAACGTGCACAAAAAAAACCCTAAAAAAGATAATCATACCCCCACCCTGGAGAACCCTCCCCATTTCCATTGGGCAACCTCGTTGCCCGGTTTGAGAACCGCAGTCGAACGGCTGTAATTTTTTAGAACATTTTAGCATATAAGGCTACTTATCCCTGTTTGTCTTCATAATTTCTAGTAGCTGCTCCACTTCTTTTGGGGCTCTGATGTTATAGGTTTTATTACACCACATTATGCGTAAAAGGGCTGGAAATTTCATCTGGACAGTGGCTCCTTCGGCCCTGAGGTCCTGCATATATTTTCCTAGGGCCCATTGCCTGTCAGCGGTGGCCTTGGAGATGTCCGAGCGGATTTTATAGTTATATCCGTCTCTTGTTAGGTTGCCAGAGTTTAGAGCTTTAATCAATATGCGTTCTTTTATTGAATAAGTTTTAAAATTGACTAAAACTCTGCGTGGGTTTTTCCTATCTCTATTTAGCCTAAATGGGTCTCTATGGGCTCTTTGTATGTCTTCGTCCAACACTTTCTCATCCAAATCAGGTATAAAATCTTTCAGGAGACTCACTACAAAAGATCTTATATTTTGGCCTTCCTGACCTTCAGGAATATTTAGTAAGTGCAAATTATTCCTCCTAGCATTGTTTTCTAAGGTCTCAATTTTACCTCTGAGTTCACTTTCTGTTGAAAATATTTTCTTGATGTCACTCTGACAAATCCTCACATCATCCTTTATATGTTCCAGAGCCGATTCGACTACTACCACTCTATTAACCAATGCGTTAACTTTAGCCTCCAGAGCCTCACAAGTAGCCTGAATTTTCTCCTGATTTTTCTCTGATTTGGCAAACCCATTTTTCATCTCCATTAACAGTGAGGCCGCTGAAGCCCCCATATCCTCCCTTAAAGGGGTATCTCTACCTTGCTCACTTCCTTGGCCATCAGCTAGCTTACTGTGGTGTAAGTGGCCCTCACTTTGTAAGGGTTCTGTATGTGGAGCTTCTTCTGAAGTAGCATCTGTGGTGTGTTCTTCGTCCTGGCCTTGATCTTCTAGCCTGAGAGTTTGATATTTGTTTTGTGACTCCATTATGTTCAGTGCTAGTTTAGGCGTTACATTCGTAAAAGCTTCGCTCTGTGTTGGCTTCTCTTGGATTTTAAAAAAGGAGCGCAATGAGGGGGTAACTTTTAAGTTAGAGCCTCTCTTTAGCTGTTCTTTTTGCTATTTTTGCGGCTCTAGTGGAAACCACAGCTGTCGTAGCTCCTTTGGATTTTGGGCCCTTTGTTTCCTGCTGATGTATTTAACTGAGCCAATATCCTGTAGTGAGCTCCAATCTTTAGCTTGCTCCTGGGCTGACTCAGGGATTTTATCTGACGACACTATTTCCACTCTTCCTTGACTCCATAAGTTTGCCTTTTGAGACCCATTTCCTAATGTGTCAGACGTGATATTAGCGACTATGGGATTATGCTTATCGCTCTTACCCGCTACCGGTGACAGAGACAGCTGTGAAACAGACGAGCCCCTCTTCTTGCCTTGACCTTTTTTCCTATTGGGATTCATGCAAACAGAGGGTTCCACTTCGTCATCTGTATAAAAGGATTGAGTGTGGGAGCCCGTTTGATATTTAATATTTTTTAGTCCAGTTACTTTCAGCCTGGGTTTAGCATAAGCACAAGGGGCCTCTGCATTAAATATTGAGGATCCTGGTAACCCCTCTGATTCTGAGTGGTAGGATAAATTATAGGGGGCCCCTCTAAAGTTTTGTTTGAATGTAGCCCTGCGTAAGTGCTGAAATGTGTGAGCTGCCACTGACCAAAAGTCCCTCAACTCACTTCGCTCTTTTCCGGTCCTGACTCCGTCGTCACAAGGAGTGGGGGACAGCACACCTCCCAATGCCTCCACCGCTCCCCGTCCCATTCAGCTCCTCCGTGCTCTCCGCTCAGCGCTCTTCACTGGGCTCGCTCACTTACTCTCGCGAGCTCCGGCAGCCCCTCTTGCTCGTCCCACAGCCTCCAAACAACAACAGGCGGGCCGCCGCACAGCTCCGCAGCCCTCAGAGCTTGCCTCCACAGACAGCGCCAAGGCAGGCGCCGCGCCAAAAACAAACTCCGCGACCCGCCACTAAACTCGGACCCTCACTGGAGGTAGGGAGGGGCCCTCATAGCCCCGCAGCTCCTAGTGTGTACCGCACCCAACCGTAAGTATTTCCTAGTTACAAAACCGCTCGACTGCGGGACTCGCGACCTAGGCGTTCAGCCGGCCGCCTTGTTCTCCCTATCTCGCAAATCGGTAATGTTTTGTTAAAGGACTTTGTTAAAGTACTTACCGAACCACTAGGTGGCACTGTCTCCTTTTCCGGTAATGTTTGGTTAAAGGAGACAGTGCCACCTAGTGGTTCGGTAAGTACTTCTTAAACAACCTTAAGCAATACCATTTTAATAATACAAATAGAATTATTATTTAAAAGTTAAAAAAAAAACAGATATTTCAGTGTCCTACCTGGTTACTTCTCTTCCTGTTTTTGGAGTTTTAATTCAACCAAACACCAGAGTGAGGACTTTTACCATTGGATATCATATTTTACATGCTGGCAGAATCATTATGAAGGTAACATTGTTTTAAAAGTTAAATATATATCATAATTACATTCTGTAGATTATTGTGCAGTGCAAAGCATTGATAAAAAAACGCCACTATACAATGGAAGATCTTAATATCATGTTGTAAAGAGCATCAGAAGGGAGCTAATTAAGGTTAATAAGCAAGCAGAGGATTTTCCATGAATATATGATGATACATCGCATACCAACACAACACATGCCATTACAACGCAGTTGAAACAACGCAAGTGCTGTTACAATGCGTTACCATTACAACGCACACTTTTACCTAGTCTATGCCTTTACCATGCATACCATTACAACTCAAAGGCATGCGAGGTAAAGGCATAGACTTGGTAAAAGTAGCTAAGGTAATTAATCGTGTATATATATATATATATATATATATATATATATATATTATCTACTGGCGGTCGCCAGTAGATAGTTATAGTTAGGACCTATTTTCCATAGGAAATCCGCGACATTCTATTTGAAATAACTCTTGCGTCGGTTGACGAATCTTCGCGAAATTTTCAAACTTTATGGCCCGCTCTGGTCCGCTCCTACCCTGAAAGGTTTGGGGTGATTCGTCAAGCGGGGCCGAGAAAAAGGGGGTCCCAAAACGTGTTTTCCCCATTCATTTTCCCATAGGAAACTTTAGCCACGGCTACAGCCCGAACTGCTGAACGGAATTACACCAAATTTGGCAAAGAGGTAGTTCTTGGTTCAGAAAGAACCCTTTTTGTTAAATGGTGTAAATCCGTTCAGTAGTTCCTATGAAAATCAAAGGAAAATCACATATATATCTATGACCGTGTCGGATTCGCGCACCCTCCCGATCACGAGCTGCATGCTAATTGGCTGTCAACACTCCAAATCAGGAAGTGTTGGCAGCCATTTTGTCCCTCGGTAGAACCGAGGGACAGAAACAAGTGCGCAAAGCGCAAAAGGGAGCAGGGTAGAAACACCCTGACCCCTAGGTCTGCTCAGGGGTCCCACAAGGACCCCTGGGCAGAAAAGCATTTAAAAAAAAAAAAAAAATCGGCAGGATGCGCACAGGGTGCGCGGATCCTGCCGAGCAAAATCGAGCGCGGTCTCCGCGCTGTGATGCAAATTTTCCCGGGTGGCCCAAGTCCCGGGGGCATGCGAGGGTGGATTTATTGTTTATGGGGGGCCTCTAAGGCCCCCAAGCCCGAGGACCGCCACCCCCGGGGCTTTTTAAAAAATGATGGCGGGAGGGCTGTGCGCCCTCCCGCTGCCCGAGGACCGCCACCCCCGGGGCTGTTTTTTTAATTTAAAAACCTGTGTGGGGGCTCTAGCCCCCACATGCCCCGAGACCGCCACCTCCCGGGGCACTAAAGATTTAAATATGGGACCCCAGAGCCCCGGGGACCACCACCTCCCGGGGCTTTGAACAAGTTGGGAGGGGGCCGCGCGGCCCCCTCCTGGAGCCAGTGATGGCCCTGGGGACCACCTCCCCCAGGGCCGGCTCCTGCAGTGTCCCGGGGTGCCTACCCCCGGGACACTGTAGTTTGCTATGACAGGACGGGAGCATCGCGGCTCCGTCCTGTCATAGCAAACTTGGTTTGCATTTTGAAGAGAGAGCAGGAAACCTGCTCTCTCTTTCAAAATGCAAACAATTGCTTTCCACACGGGGAGCAGCATGTTAGCTGCTCCCCATGTGGAAAAGCAATGCCGGCTCGCGCAGGAGGCGGGGAGCCGGCTGGGACTGTGGGGGATTGGGGACCCCCCACAGTCTCCAACGAGAGGCCAGGCCCCGGGGATGGGGTCCCCGGGGCCATAAGTGGCCCGGGAGGGGGGCCACGCAGCCCCCCTACCCAAAAATAAATAATAATTTAAAAAAATAAAATAAATAAAGGCCTGCCCCGGGGGATGGGGTCCCGGGGCAAAAGGAGGCCTGAGGAGGGGGGCCACGCAGCCCCCTCCTTAAAAAAATAATAAAAAGAGTGGCCATGCCCCGGGCGATGGGGTCCCCGGGGCCGGAATCGGCCACGGGAGGGGGACCACGCGGCCCCCTTCCCGTTTAAAAAAAAAAAAATGAAAAAAGAGGGGTAAGGCCCTGTGGGATGGGGTTCCCAGGGCCCAAAAAAGGAAAAAGGAAGGGGGCCACACAGCCCCCTTCGAGAAAAAAACAAAAAACGATCGTGCCGCAGGCCCCGCCCCTTCCTTTACCACTCTGCAAACGCGCCCCTGGCGCGTTTGCAGAGAAGGCAATTCCCCTTGAATACTGGGGCCCCTGGGGGCCAACTAGCCCACCAGGAACCTCCAGTATGCCCCAGGGGGCTGCGTTGCAGAGAGGTGTACAGAGGCCACGCCCCTTTTTACACCTCTCTGCAACGCAGCTCTGTGGTGCTTACTGGAGGTACCTGGTGGGATAGTTGGACCCCAGGGACCCTCAGGATTCAAGGGGACTATCCCCAACTTAAAACGCACCACGGGCGCGTTTGCACAGTGGTGAAGGGAGGGGCGGGGCTTCAGGTGACATGTGTGCAAACAGGCCCCGTGGCGCATTTTAACATGGGGAATGAAATCCCCTTCAATCCTGAGGGTCCCTGGGGGCCAACTAGCCCACCAGGTACGTCCAGAAAGCGCCACAGAGCTGCGTTGCAGAGAGGTGCAAAAAGGGCGTGGCCTCTGAACACCTCTCTGCAACGCAGCTCCTAGCGCATACTGGAGGATACAGGGTGGGCTAGTTGGACCCCAGGGACCCTCATGATTCAAGGGGACTTAATCCCCCAACTTAAAACGCGCCATGGGGCGCGTTTGCACAGATGTCACCTCAGGCCCCGCCCCTCCCTTCACCATTGTGCAAATATTCCTCTAAAATCAGCCGAACTACGAATTCCGATTTACTCACCTGTTATCAGGAGAGACCTCAGTGCTGCTTCTTTGAGCCCAGTACTGATCCTGAAAAGTAATTTTAACCGTACTTAGCAGTAACTTGAATTTCCTTCCATAGGCTACCATTGACTGGTTTCACTTGGAAATTCTTCTAAGTGTGGAGTTTTGGAACTTTATAATATTCCTCTAAAATCAGCCGAACTACGAATTCCGATTTACTCACCTGTTATCAGGAGAGACCTCAGTGCTGCCTCTTTTAGCCCAGCACTGACCCTGAAAAGTAATTTTAACCGTACTTACCAGTAACTTGAATTTCCTTCCATAGGATATCATTGCCTGCTTTTTGCTGAAAAAGTTTCTAAGTGTCGATTTTGTAACATACAAATATTCCTCTACAATCAGCCGAACTACGAATTCCGATTTACTCACCTGTTATCAGGAGAGACCTCAGTGCTGCATCTTTGAGCCCAATACTGATCCTGAAAAGTAATTTTAACCGCACTTACCAGTAATTTAAATTTCCTTCCATAGGCTAACATTGACTGGTTTCACTTGGAAATTCTTCTAAGTGTGGAGTTTTGGAACTTTATAATATTCCTCTAAAATCAGCCGAACTACGAATTCCGATTTACTCACCTGTTATCAGGAGAGAACCCAGTGCTGCATCTTTTAGCCCAGCACTGACCTTAAAAAGTAATTCTAACCGTACTTACCAGTAAATTGAATTTCCTTCCATAGGATATCATTGCCTGCTTTTTGCTGAAAAAGTTTCTAAGTGTCGATTTTTGAAACATACAAATATTCCTCTAAAATCAGCAGAACTACGAATTCCGATTTACTCACCTGTTATCAGGAGAGAACCCAGTGCTGCATGTTTTAGCCCAGCACTGACCCTGAAAAGTAATTCTAACCGTACTTACCAGTAACTTGTATTTCCTTCCATAGGAATCCATTGTCTGGTTTTCAGCAGAAAAGTTTCAAAGTGTCGATTTTTGAAACATAGAAATATTCCTCTAAAATCAGCAGAACTACGAATTCCGATTTACTCAACTGTTATCAGGAGAGACCTCAGTGCTGCATCTTTGAGCCCAGTACTGATCCTGAAAAGTAATTTTAACCGTACTTACCAGTAACTTGAATTTCCTTCCATAGGCTAACATTGACTGGTTTCACTTGGAAATTCTTCTAAGTGTGGAGTTTTGGAACTTTATAATATTCCTATAAATCAGCCGAACTACGAATTCCGATTTACTCACCTGTTATCAGGAGAGAACCCAGTGCTGCATCTTTTAGCCCAGCACTGACCCTGAAAAGTAATTCTAACCGTACTTACCAGTAACTTGTATTTCCTTCCATTGGAATCCATTGTCTGGTTTTCAGCAGAAAAGTTTCAAAGTGTCGATTTTCACAAACTACAAATATTCCTTAAAAATCGCCTGTATGACTTAAACGCATTCTTTCAACTGTTTACAGGAGATGCACCAGTGCTGGATACAGGATCCACCACTGAGTAAGAAAATGTAACGATAACACTACTTACCTGCTAAGTGAATTTCCTCCCATAGGATAACATTGGTGATTCTATGTGAAAAAGTTTCTAAGTGTCAACTTTTAAAATACAATAATATTCCTTAAAAATCACTACTGTAACCAAAACGCTTTTACTCAACTGTTTACAGGAGATGTCCCAGGACTGAATCTAGGATCCAGTCCTGTGGTTAGAAAAAGTAATCCATAAAGTAACTAATTGCATTTAACTAGAAATTCACATTGAGCTCAATGTTGCATTGTTTTTTAAATTGTGTTGCCCATTGCAACAACTGTAACTACTGTACTTAAAAGTCTATTGCCTATTTGCAAAGTATTTAAACTAAAGTAATTCATTCTGAGAAAGTATATTTTGTAATGTAATGTATAATGTAATTACAATGTAATTTAAAAATAAAATATGTAAAAGTAAATAGTTTAAAAAATGTAGTAAATCAGTATCAAAAAAATAAATATAACAATTAATACATTTAAAAATTGTCATTTACAAAACCTTTGAAATTCACTGAAAAAACCATAGGTTTTAGGGCGTTATAGTTAGAAATTAGCATTTAAAAAACCTTTGAAATTCACTGAAAAAACCATAGGTTTCAGGCACGTTATAGTTAGAAATTAGCATTTAAAAAACCTTTGAAATTCACTGAAAAAACCATAGGTTTCAGACACGTTATAGTTAGAAATTAGCATTTAAAAAACCTTTGAAATTCACTGAAAAAACCATAGGTTTTAGGGACAGTTATAGTTAGTTGGACATTTCACTCATACAAAACCATAGAAATTCCCCCGTTATAGTTAGTTCAGCTAACTATAACTCGCGCCTCGCAATGCACTGCTGATGACGTCACATATTACATCACTCATGACATGGTCAGTGACATCACTGATGACATCTCAAATGACATCACTGATGACATCACTGATGACATCATCCACGTGATAATCTGATGCACCTCCTCACACCCTAATATAACCTTTGATACACCCACTCTAAATTACACACTGCCATTCGCAAAACCATAGACACTCCAACACCAATAACTACATACCCACTCACTGATTCTTAGGTCTACACACACACATCCACTCACTCACCCGTACAGTCACTCATACGTACGGTCACTCAGTACAGGACTATCATATGCACTCATACTCCTATATAGACACTCAAACACTGCCACTCATCCATAGAGGTACTCATACACCTAGTCAGTCATGGAAATAATTAATCACACTGCCATTTACTCACCTATACAGTTATACACACACCAGCTCACTTACTCATACAAATACTAGCACATTCTTATGCTCTTATACAATCACTGATACAAGCACACACTCATCCATACAGTCACTCTCACAATCACACACTCTCGCTTATAGCTATTTATATACTCCAACACACATATACTGCCTTTCACATATGTAGTTACTCACACATGTACCACTGGGACATACATTCACTCACTAACACACTCTTACACACACTTACCCACCCATACAGCCTATCACAGATGCACTCTTGAAACCATCCACCCAGTGAATCACCCACTCACACATCTATGCACAGAGTCGCACACACCCCACCCACACAAACACTCAGGCACCCATACAGATACTCAGACAATCAATCAATAACTCATATAGACACTCATGTAGCTATTCACAAACCCATGCAGCCACTTACACAGCAACAGACAGACGGTTACAGACATTCACCCAGTTTAGTCACTAACCCTTGCATTCAGTAAGATACGTTTAATCACTCACTTATAGAGTCAGTCACGCACCTACTAAATCCTTCATCCACACACTTATACACCCACTCATTCTTCAATACACCTTTCCCTATATATTAAAAATATTTAAACTTTACAGAAACACAGTCACTGGATGATGTCATCAGTGATGTCATTTGAGATGTCATCAGTGATGTCATCAGTGATGTCACTGACCATGTCATGAGTGATGTAATATGTGACGTCATCAGCAGTGCATTGCGGGGCGCGAGTTATAGTTAGCTGAACTAACTATAACGGGGAATTTCTATGGTTTTGTACGAGTGAAATGTCCAACTAACTATAACTGTCCCTAAAACCTATGGTTTTTCAGTGAACATATATATATATATATATATATATTCACTGAAAAAACCACAGGTTTCAGGGACGTTATAGTTAGTTGGACATTTCACTCATACAAAACCAAAGAAATTCGGCCGTTATAGTTAGTTGAGCTAACTATAACTCGCGCCCCACAATGCACTGCTGATGACGTCACATATTACATCATTCATGACATGGTCAGTGACATCACTGATGACATCTCAAATGACATCACTGATGACATCATCCAGTGACTGTGTGTTTCTGTAAAGTTTAAATATGTTTTATATATATATATGCCAAGGTGTATTGAAGTATGAGTGGGTGTATGAGTGTCTGAGTAGATGATTTAGTAGGTGCGTGACTGACTGTATAAGTGAGTGATTAAACATGTCTTACTGAATGCATGGGTTAGTGAGTAAACTGTGTAAATGTCTGTATCAGTCTGTCAGTTGGTGTGTAAGCGGCTGCATGGGTTGGTGAGTAGCTACATGAGTGTCTGTATGGGTTATGAATTGGTTGTCTGAGTATCTGTATGGGTGCCTGTGTGTCTGTGTGGGTGGGTGGGGGTGTGTGACTGTGTGCATAGATGTGTGAGTGGGTAATTCACTGGGTGTATGGGTTCAAGAGTGCATCTGTGAAGGGCTGTATGGGTGGGTGAGTGTGTGTATGGGTGTGTTGGTGAGTGAATGGATGTCTCAGTGGTACATGTGTGAGTAACTACATGTGTGAAAGGCAGTATATGTGAGTGTTGGAGTATATAAATCACTATATGTGAGAGTGAGTGATTGTGAGAGTGGCTGTATGGATGAGTTTGTGCTTCTATCAGTGAATGTATAAGAGAGTAAGTATGTGTTGGTATCTGTATGAATAAGTTAGGTGGGGTGTGTATAACTGTATAGGTGAGTAAATGGGAGTGTGATTGATTCTTTGCATGATTGACTAGGTGTGTGAGTAACTCTATGGATGAGTGGCGGTGTGTGAGTGTGTGTATAGGTGTATGAGTGCATAAGATAGTGCTGTATTGATGAGTGACTGCATGTATGAGTGACTGTATGGGTGAATGAGTGGATGTGTGTGTGTAGACCTTGGAATCAGTGAGTGGGTATGTAGTAACTGGTATTGGTGTATCTATGGTTTCGAAAATGGTAGTCTGTATTTTAGAGTGGGTGTATCAAAGTTTATATTAGACTGTGAGGAGGTGCATCAGATTATCACGTGGATGATGTCATCCCGTGATGTCATTTGAGATGTCATCAGTGATGTCATCAGTGATGTCACTGACCATGTCATGAATGATGTAATATGTGACGTCATCAACAGTGCATTGCAGGGGCGTGAGTTATAGTTAGCTCAACTAACTATAACGGCCGAATTTCTCTGGTTTTGTACGAGTGAAAAGTCCAACTAACTATAACGTCCCTGAAACCTGTGGTTTTTTCAGTGAATTTCTAAGGTTTTTTAAATGATAATTTCTAACTATAATGTCCCTGAAACCTATGGTTTCTTCAGTGAATTTCTAAGGTTTTTTAAATGCTAATTTCTGACTATAACGTCCCTGAAACCTATGGTTTTTTCAGTGAATTTCAAAGGTTTTTAAATGCTAATTTCTAACTATAACGTACCTGAAACCTATGGTTTTTCAGTGAATTTCAAAGGTATTTTAAATGCTAATTTCTAACTATGCCTACAGAGGTAGGACATGTGCAAAAAGAGGAAGAGAGGCGCAGAAAGAAGCAAGAGAAATGCAGAAAGAGGCAACAGAAGTCCAGAAAGATGAAGAAAAGTGCAGAAAGAAGCAAGAGATATGCAGAAAGAACCAATAGAGGGGCAGGAAGAGGCCTTGTTGCAAAGTCATCCTGTGCCCCCAACTTCTTGCTGACTGGTACTGGTGGTAACTGATTCTGACTAAACAGGCCTGGAGCCAGTGCTATGCCGAAAGACAATGAGAATACAGTGAAAACACCTACATACACTAGGGTACACTATGGGTTGGGATACCCCTGTGATTGGCATGACCTCCCCTGTAAGGCCCTAGTACATATTAGGGCAGGGGGATTAAAACTACCTCTAACTCAGAGGTGCAGAAAGAGGCAACAGACATGCAGAAAGAGGGAAGAGAGGTGCAGAAAGTAGAAGAGATTTGCAGAAAGAGGCAAGAGAAGTGCAGAAAAAGAAAGAAATGTGCAGAAAGAAGCAACAGAGATGCAGAAAGAGGCAAGAGAGGCGCAGAAGGAAGCAAGAGTGGCTTGCACACCATTAGTACCAATTTAACACCCACATTTAGCAATAAGTAACAGGTGACCATTCTAGGTTTGCAAAGGGCCTTCCACCACGCTGTAACACTTGTTGCTGCATTTTTGGTAACGTTGAGCCGTTTGAGCTAGAAACAAGGCTTTTTTTGTTCAAATCTGCAGATTAGGGAGCAGATGATGAATTATGTGGCTAATGCAGAAAATGTATAATTGTGCGAAAGTCGGTGCAGCCAAACAGTCGCATAATTCCAGTGGCCCTGCTCATACCTCTGACTAGGTCCACAAGTGCTCCTCAGTGATTCCTTCTTTTTTGTCTCACTGAGTTCATACTTGAGCTTCTATGGAAACAAGGATAACTAAACCTGACGTTACCACTCCACAACACAGACTACCATACCACATATTTACTCTCCATAACACATAATCACACTCTACATAATTCCTATACACTAAATACCACATACTTTCTATCCACATAATTTCACTGCACAACATACCACATAATTCCACTACACACAGCGTACATCCACTCCACTCCAAAAAACATTAGTAAAAAACTTTTACATTTACAACACCAATAGCTCTAATTCTCGCAAATGAGAAACCTATTACATTGCAAACACTTCTTTAACTAGTAGTCACGTTTGCAGAGTGGTGGAGAAAGGGTGCTGGACCTCTGACCAGCGCCCAGGAATTCCACTGCGTAGGACTTACAGGGGGTACCAGGAGGGCTTCTTGGCCCCCAAAGTCCCTCAGGAGTAAATTGGACTTCATTCCCCATCCCGTAGTCTGTCAGGAGGTGTGTTTGCAGAGTGGTGGAGAAAGGGGGGCACGGCCTCCGCAGATGTCTTAGCAATCCCACTGTGTGGGACTTACTGGAGGTAACAAGAGGGATAGATGGCCCCCAAGGACATCCTTGGGGGCCAACTACCCCTCCTATTACCTCCAGTAAGTCCCACACAGCAGGATTGCTAAGTTCTCATAGCAGGCCACGCCCCCTTTGCCCACCACTCTGCAAATGCGCTCCCTGGCGTGCTCTTGGATGGGGATTGAAGTCCCCTTCACTGCTGGGGGTCCTTTAGGGGCCAACTAGCCTACCTCTTACCTCCAGTAAGCCCCACACAGTGGGACAGCTGAGAGGTGGACACAGGCCACGCCCCTTTTCTCCACCACTCTGCAAACACGCCTCCTGGCACGCTCTTGGTTGGGGGATGAAGTCCCCTTTCCTCCTGAGGGTCCCTGGGGCCAACTAGCCCTCCTGTTACCTCCAGTAAGCCTCATACAGCTGGATTGCTGAGAGTGGTCCGAGGCCACGTCCCCTTTTTACACCACTCTGCAAACGCACCTCCTGACGCACTGCTGCTCGGGGGATGAAGTCCACTTGTGTCCTGAGATCCTGAGGACACAAGAGAACCTCATCGCCCCACCAGCAATGCGCCAAGATGCGCGTTTGCAGAGTGGTGTAAAAAGGGGCATGGCCTTGGACCACCTCTCAGCAATACCTCTGAGTGGGGCTTACTGGAGGTACCTGGTGGGCTAGTTGGCCCCCAGGGACCCTCAGGAATGAAGGGGACTTAATCCACCAACTTAGAACGCACCAGGGGCCCGTTTACAGAGTCATGCAGGGAGGGGGCGGGGCCTCCGGCGAGTTGCCGGTTTCTTTTTTAATTTTTTTTATTTTACGGGAGGGGGGGCCGTGTGGCACCCCTTCCCCGGGCCACTTCTGGCCCCAGGGACCCCATCCCCTGGGGCCTGCCCAGCCTTTAATAATTTTTACACATTTTTGGGAGGGGGGCCGCGTGGCCCCCCTCCTGAGGCCAATTATGGCCCCGGGGACCCCATCCCCCGGGGCCTGGCCAGCCTTGTTGTTTTTTGTTGTGTTTTGGAGGGGGACAGTGTGGCCCCCGTCCAGAGGCCAATTATGGCCCCGGGGACCCCATCCCCCGGGGCTGTGCCTTGATCTTTTAAAAAAAAATATTATTATTATTTTTTTTTTATTAGGAAGGGGGCCGCGTGGCCCCCCTTCCCTTGGCCACTTCTGGCCCCGGGGACCCCCTGGCCTCATGTTGGGGACTGTGGGGGAGCCCCAATGCCCCCATGGTCACAGCCGGCTCCCCACCTCCTACGGGAGCCAGCATTGCTTTTGGGCAAGGGAGCTGCTGACATGCAGCTCCCCTTGCCCAAAAGCAATTCTGCTCCCGCCCTGCCATAGCAAACAGCTATGTCCCGGGGTGGGCACCCCTGGACATTGCAGGAGCCGGCCCTGGGGGGTGGCAGTCCCGAGGGCCATCAAGGGCTCCAACATTTAACATAGCCCCGGGGAGGTGGTGGTCCCCGGGGCTGGGGGTCTGTAACGGACCCCCACATTAACATAATTTGTGCCCCGGGGAGGTGGTGGTCCCTGGGGCAGTGTGGGGAGGGGCAGAAGCCCCTCCCCACACTTCTCTAAATTGAATTGGAGCCCCGGAAGGTGGCGGTCCCCGGGGCTGTGGGGGGCATGCGAGGCCCCCCACCCCTATTAAAACAAAGCCCCGGGGTGGTGGTGGTCCCCAGGGCAGCGTGGGGGGGCAGGAGCCCCCCACGCTTTTTTGGAAAAAAGCCCCGGGGAGGTGGCGGTCCCCGGGGCTTGGGGGGGCCCATAAGGCCCCCCGCCTGTATTAAAATGAAGCCCCTGGTGGTCCCTGGGGCAGCGGGGGGGCCACGTGCCCCCGCACATTATGAGGAAAGCCTCGGGGAGGTGGTGGTCTCCGGGGCTGTGGTGGCTCCCACGGGCCCTCACACCATAATTTTTAAATTGCCTCCGGGACCTGGCCCACCCCGGTGCAGTATCTTCATGCGCCAGAGAAGGTATTACAATTGCCCTTGTTTATTGGGGCACACAATGTTTTGGAATTACACTTAAAGAATATGTAAAAATGCCACTTTTTCCCACAGGGGAAGTAAAATATCCAGAAGCATAGGTACAAGGAGAACAGTACTGCTACTCACAACAGTGGAAAATAGTGCTGTCATTGTAAGTATCAAGTAGTAATAATTAGGACGTATGGAAAAAAAACAAGCAGTGTAGTTTCTTTGAAATAAGATGAACAATTTTTGACTTTTGAGCAATTGTATTGTTTTCTGAATATAAGTAATTAAAAAGAAGAACCCCAGGCAGGTGTTGTCCAGTGCACTTAGATTTACTTTACCTACTGTAACACATCAGGTACTTTCCACAGGAGTGTGACAGGGGGTTTAAATCGCAATTCTAACACTGCTGAGGGCATAATACAGGGCAGATGCCGGACCGTGACATGGGACATATATTACTATTCTAACTCCACTGAGGGCAAAGCTCAGAGCAGGTTTTGGACCATGAGAGGGGGCATACATTACCATTCTAACTACGCTGGGGCCAAAGTTCAGGGCAGGTGCTGGTCCATTATGTGGGTTATAAATACTATTCTAACTCCGCTGGGGGCAAAGCTCAGGGTAGGTGATGAACCATTAAGTGGGTTATAAGTTACTATTCTAACTCCACTGGGGACAAAGCTCAGGGCAGGTGTTGGACCATGAGAGGGGGCATACATTACTATACTAAATCCGCTGGGGGCAAAGCTAAGAGCAGGTGATGGACCATGACGTTGGGCATAAATTGCTATTCTAACACCACTGGTGGCCAAAACTCAGTACAGGTGCAATGTAGTGACTGTGGTTAAATTTTACTTTCGCAAGTCCACAATGAACATTCTTAGGGGCAGGTAGAGATGAATAGCTGAGGTCTTATCACGTATTCTCACTCCACCTGTGGGATACCGCAAAGCAGGGGCTGGAAACTAAATCACCACCACATTTCTGTTCTAAATATTCTAGAATCTTTTCTTGGGACTGTTGTTGGATTGTAGACTATTTTCTTTAACCTAGAACATGTAGATAAATATAATTTTTTTTTCTAAGATGAAATTGTTCTTTTGGTACACAGAAATATATTGATTTGATCAGCTTCCAGTGTCTCCAAAATAACCACAATCCGCTTTACAAAACATAAAGGAAGAGTTGCACCCTTGCATCGACAAGCCTGAAATTGTAGCTCAACAGCCAATCTACCTTAATTATTTTTCAAAACAAATCATTTGAAAGGTAAACACAATACTTAACGCTTTAATTCTTAGTACAAAAGTTATGTTCACTTTTCTCCCAATTGACAATTATCAGATATAAAAAAAATCTGAATTTCAGCGTTCCACAAACAATTCGTTCTTTTGACCATTTTCCATATCATGCAGATTGTAAGCACTTGTATTTTTTTCGTCTCTTACAGCAGGTGAAAATGTAAAGGAAAACTGAATGTTAATTCAATTACAATTTGTTTTTACAGAGCTGAGCAAAATGGCATCTTCCCGTCAAGCAAGTTACGTAGAATCCAGGTGTGGAAATAGGCTCTTGAAGTACAATGGCTATCTCTACTGTAAGGAGAAGATAACTGAGCCCAGGAATTATTGGAGGTGTGTGCATTATCACTCATCCCATTGCACAGGCAGAGCGGTTACTCTGGAGCAGCCAGTTGTTAGTACAACAGAGCATAACCACTCTTCCTCTGCAATGGAGATTGAAGTGAGAGAAAATGTTCAACATATAAAAATGCTTGCATCCACCTCCAATGATCACTGTGGCTCAGTTTTGCGAGAAGTATCACAAAACATTCCTATGCATGTTGCTAGCAGTGTGTCTTCCATTCCTAATCTCCGTAGAATGGTTCAAAGAAGAAAACAGGCAAGTAATCCGCAACGTGTAGCCCCACAAACATACTCCGACATTAACATACCCCTTGAACTGACTTTAACTTTTAGTAATGAACCATTTCTTCTGCATGACAACGAAAACCCTCTTAAAAGAATACCAATTTTTAGCACATTCCATAATCTAATAACCCTAGAGAATAGTGAAATTTAGATGATGGATGGGACCTTCAAGTCCACACCCAATCCATTTTTCCAAATTTACACTATTCATGCAAACATTAATAATACCACTGTACCATTAGTATATAGTTTACTCCCTGATAAGCAATCCTCAACCTATTTAGAATTTTTGTCTGTAGTTAAAGCAAAAACAATGCAAAAAGTCCTAGGAAAGTGATAATTGACTATGAATTAACAATGATGAACACAATAACCAAATTATACCCTGAATGCCAAATTCAAGGATGTTTTTTTCACTTTTCTCAGGCATTTTGGCATAAAATACAAAAAACATTCTTAGGTGAGGATTACTTTTCAAGCAGTAAACTTCAATTTGAATTACGTAAGCTGACAGCGTTAGCTTTAGTGCCTCCTGAAAGTGTGGAAAATTTACACTGCAATTTATGAATCTGAATATTTTATCCGAAATGAAGAAAAATTAGCACCCTTACTAAATTACTTTGAGGACACCTGGATTGGCTCTCTAAACAGGTCAGGCCGCAGGAGGAAGCGAAAATTCGCAATTCAATGGTGGAACTGCTACACAACTTGTTTAGAAGGAGGCGCAAAAACTAACAATGCCATTGAGGGATGGCACAATTCCTACAACAAAGCAATTGGCAAACATCATCCCAACCTGAACCATTTCTTGGAAATTCTGAAGAAGGAACGGAGTTTTCAAGAAATGAGAATTACGCAATCACTCCCAGGTAGCCTGAATCCACGTATTTAAAAAAAAAGCAAGGACATGTCTGAACGACTATTGGGAAAATTACAACAGTTTTCGTTGATGGTGGCTTCAGACTACCTGGAGAGTCTTGCATACATCCTACATTATTAACACTAACACCCTTACCAGTAGATTACTTGCCTGTTTTCAAATTCCCCACAATCAAATTTACATTTTTGATTTTTTTTAAACCAAATTCAGATTTAAAAAAAAAAAATTGTATTAGTGGTTTACATCTCCTCTATATTATTTTTAGTTCTTGCATATTTGCATTGTAAAAAAAATCATTTAACTAAGTTCTGAGGGTGAACTGCTACAACATGCATGGGATGTTACTTTATAGTCATGACATAATTCACATATTTTTGTAACTCACTGAGAAGCTAAATACCTCCGCACTTCTGCCTTACAGTAAAGATAGCCGGGAATGTACTATAATTAAGTGCCTCAACACTTTCTATCCTACCACTACTGTTTGCCTTCCATTTCATGCCGAAAACATCCTCTTTTGAAGTATATAAAGTTCATAGGCATTATTGAGGCATGTGTCTTCTGTTTGAAAAAGACTATTATTTATCATTTGATGCAATGTAACAGTTTTTAATGAAATTGTTAAATATTGTTCAAGTGTTGTACATAAAATGTTCACTTTAAATGATAGTGTTCCACCATGTAAATAAATTACATTTTAGTTTTTACTTCTACAAACTTATTAGTCAATAAAAAAATTGACTTAATGTGTCTTCTTTCATGCCAAAAGTTGATGATCTTCTGAAAATGTACTTGTTCTTGTAAATATAGGTGTATAGAAAGGATAAGTTAATTATAGTTAGTAGTTAATTGTGGAAAAGTGTATTTTGTTTTGCATTTTTTTACTTCAAATTTATAGACTCTCAAAGTAATCATTTAGGTAATTTAAAAAGGAAATTGTTAGTATTTGTAACCATCCAAAATTCCTCTTTCCTAAAGTATCCCAAATGAGAACATACGTTGCAACAGTTTGATTCATAGATTAAATGTGGCTTAATTTTGAAATCATAGGTAATAAACAATTAACATTAATACCCAGGTATTTAAATTAATACCCATGTTTTAATGCACTTCCCCACCCACAACCCCTTTTTCCTTTGGCATCCCGCGCCTAAAAGCAAGTGTCTCAGCCTTTATAGCAAGTGTTTCCATTAATTAAAAAAAAAAATTGCTCTTACTGTAATTCTAGTTTTAAAGCCCCAAAAGTAATTTATTATTATTCAGGCACAAAAATGGGTACCCGAGTATTAATATACTTCCCCACCCCAAACCCCTTATTCCTCTAGCATCCCACCCCTAAAAGTAAGGGTCTACTGTGTTATAACAAGTGTTTCCTTTTCATTAACATTTAACCACTCTCTTAATTTCTAAACTCCTTGCCATCTGATGTTTCAGAACAAAACCTAGGTATTTACATTCCCAAGTATTAACACACTCACACACACAAAACCTCTTTTTTCCAATGTCACCGAATCCCTAAAATTGAGGATATAAACCGTTAAAGCAAGTGTTTCCAATAAATTACTTGATTTCTAAATTCCACAGCATATAACATTTCTGATTAATCCCCAGGTATTTAAGTAAGTACTCATGTATTAATTTACTTCCAAACCCTAAACCCCTAATTCCTCTGGCATCCTGTCCCTAAAAATGTCTACTACATTAAAACAAGAAAAATGCAAAGAGACAAAAATATTTTCAGATTAATACTCAGGTATTAAAACTACTACCTGAATATTAATGCACTTCCCTACCCAAAACTCCTTTTACCCCAAAAGTAAATGTCCCTCTTTAATACTTATAAAATAATTATCACTTACAATATTTGTTTTAAAAAATCAGAGTAATAAACAGGTATTCATATTAGTACCAAAGTATCAATGAACCCCCTAGACCCTTAACCATCTCACAACGTGTCTTTAAAATTAATTGCCTTAGCAGAGGAACTACCACTGGTGTGCAGTGAGACCAGAGGGGTGGGTCCACGAGGGATGGGGGCTGTGGGACAAGCTATGCTGCAAGGAAAACAAGACAACTTTTGCACGTATTTCCTGAGTATGCTAGGGCCTGTGTGCAGTGTTGGCTGATGAACTTTGAAAGTGGTAGGGCATAATCCTCCTCCTGAAACTGGAACAAGTAAGCACGTGGAGTGAGTGAGCATGAACTCATTGCAGAAGGTTTGGGGCAGGGACAGTTCTGAAGTGAAAATATTTGCAAACCATGGAAATATGGGGCAATTTTCACGCGTATTTTCCCATAAATTTTGTAACACTCCTAAGGGTCTGGAGGGGCACTTTTCTTTTGGGCCAAACAAGCTTCACTGTCATTAGAGGTCTAGAATCTCACCCTTCACAAGAATATCCACACAAAATGTTGACAAATAGAAGAACTTTACATGTAATGTCTCCTAAAAAATTAATTAATGCTATATACATTATCAGGGCTGGCTTTAGTACTGGTGGAGTCCTGTGCGTCAATGTTTGTTGGCGCACCCCCAATGAACACCTCGCCACGGATTCACTGACTACCACCATTTGGCAAAGCCCCCAAGTCACCATAACCACTGTCTCTTAGATTCATTTAGTTCTATTGCGCAACTCAAACCAGTTTAAGGTGTCAGATCACTTTACATCACACATACATTGCCAAGAGACAATAATATGTGTGTAAATCAGTGTATAGGAAATGTTGCATAAGACAGAGGCCTACAAGGTGTAGGAGTCACATGTCATCCATACAGGTAGGCAGTATAGTTTTAGAGTCCTTGGTCTTAAAATACACAAATTCAGAATAAAACATGTAACACCATTGTTAGGGGTTTTTGTTAATAAAAAGAATGTATTTATACACAAATGTACCTTTTTTGCAATATTAGATTATAGAAAGACCGAGCAAAAAAAACATGTTGCTCTAATATATTCCTTGCAGTTTGCATCCAGCTCTTTGACGACAGTTAGCTCACCTATTGACCTATTTATAATATTTGCATTTTGTGAACTAAATGCGACACATTCCTTGCAGCAGGCATATTAACCCTCTCTGCTTGATGAGTCTAAAACTCCAATTCCAGACAAAGCTCCGGTCTCTCTTAAAAAATAACATTAATCACCGGAGTTATCTTTACTTTTTTTATTGCTCTTTTAAAATTGCTGGGTCAATAAAAACGGCGCGCATGCCATAGAGCATTACATTATGCATTATGCTGGCATTACAAAGACGTCGTTGTAATGCCATGCGTGTTATAGTTATTGCCTGGTGTTGTAATGACATCGTCATAATGCCTGACGTGGTAATGCCTATCGGCATAACCACTGGCGTTACATAAACGTCGATGTAATACCCTGCGTGGTATTCACGCTGTCATGGTTTAGATCTCGATAGAAAGGCTTTTTGTTTATAAGCCTTCGTCAAAAGTGACGTTTCCTGTTCTGAATATGTAATAATATTGCAGATCTTCACTCCACACTGCTCCTAGCACAAACGTCGATTTTAGGAAGCTCTTTACTACAATGGGGGAAGTGAAATGTGCAATTTCACTATCCCCAGGGCATATAAAACCTATTTTATAAGGGTCCTCCTTATAAGTACCTGCTCCCCCACACCTGGGACACCTAGGGGAAACCCTGGGGGTACCTAATATGCCACAATATTGTAGTTTATCAACTTTTAAGTGCCCCAAATACAATAGTCGAGTTTAGGCACAATTTACATTTTGAAAGCAGTCCTGCAACACAGGGCTGCTTTTAAAATGACCTCTGGCCCCTCAGCAGTGCACACATGCAAGTGCAGAAAGGGCTGCTGGTCTCTAAATTGCCATGCCCTATTATATACTCGGGACTTAAAGGTATTTTTAATCCCCCAGCCCTATTATGTACTTGGGACTTATAGGGGAGGTCATGCCAATCATCGGGGCACCTTAACCCATAGTGTACCCTAGTGTATGTAGGTGTTTTCACTGTATTCTAAGTGTGTTTTCAGCATAGTACTGGCCCTGGGCCTGAATAGGCAGAGCCCAGGGACAGTCAGGGTCAGTTACCACCAATACCAGTCAGCAAAAATGGGGTTGCCCAGAGCACAGGATGACTTTGCAACAGATTGCCTCTGTGTTTCTCATTGTTTCCGACTGCTTTTCTTGTTTGTGATCACATGTTCGTGGACTGTAACAAAGTAACACATTTTTGAAGGGGGAATTTGCAATCATTCATTTTAAATTCAAATTACTCAAACAGTTCCATTATTGCAGTACTTGGGGTGGCACAGTGTTGTGTGTTCTTAATTTCAGGAGTATTCCGATCATTAAATAATAACATTTCATTTATGGTGTTTGTTGCCAGGATGGTACATCAAACACATAAAAAGTGATGGGGAAGAATGCTTGATATTTGTCTAACCACTGGCAATCGCTCATGGTAGCATTCCATCCTATCGTTAATTTTGCCCACCATGCCACCTCAGTTTGGACCCAGCCATATGGAAATCAGTCTTGATGCTGCTTTAATAGGAACAGTCCAGCCTGAGCTGCCATCCCAGGTCCTCCCTGAATCAGAATACAAGCAACCCACCAGTTTCGCCCTGATTGGTGCCCTTCAGTCAGGTGTAGCTTAGCTCCAATGGCACAGTGAGCACAGGACCCATAACTGGGCATCCCCTTGCCACTTATGCCGGTATATGAAACACACAAAAGGTGATGGCAGGAATGCTTCCAATTTGTCTAACCACTGACAATCGCTCGAGGTAGCATTCTAACCCATCATTTTTTAGCCCACCCTGCCACTTTAGTTTGGACGCAGCCATATGCAAACCTTGCTTCAATAGGAACAGTACAGCTCGAACTGTCAGGCAAGGTCCTTCCTGAACCGGAACACAAGCAACCAAAGTCAATATGTCTGGCCTTGCAAGAGTGCATTTTTGTAAACTTTAAAAAAAAAAACATATGGAGTATGCCCCCCATAAATTGGCAAGCATATAAAAAAGGAGTGGCCCAGTAACCCAGCCTGGGCACTGAAGTGCACTCCTTTTCAAGTGGCTGTGCACGTGGTCAAACAAAATGGCATCACTTACACTGCAAGCAGGGCCGGTGCTAGGCATGGGCAGCGTGGGCAGCTGCCCAGGGCCCCGCGCCTGCTTGCAGCCATGGGGCCTCGCACCTTGCACCTTTAGAGACTCCAGAGTTTTGAGGCCCAGGGGGCCCCTTAA
The DNA here is from genome assembly GCA_963921515.1 of Calotriton arnoldi. Classification (NCBI taxonomy): domain Eukaryota; kingdom Metazoa; phylum Chordata; class Amphibia; order Caudata; family Salamandridae; genus Calotriton; species Calotriton arnoldi. The sequence continues at coordinate 731,551 of CAWUFW010001690.1, read as the reverse complement.
GAGTTTACATGTTTTCTTTTTTTTATCAATCTCCCCTGCTGGCCCGTCTCTGTGGGTAAATGGCTGCATCTGCATGTTGATGACAGCAATTAGACAGTTAATTGAAATGCCCTTGCGTGTGAAGGGTGCCTTGCCCCTGTATCAATGAAAAGCAGAATATCCTGCAGGTCACAGAGCAAAAGATAGAATGGCGGCGCATCACAATGGAAACTGCTCACCTAGGACAAGTGGAAAGGGAGCAGAGAGGCGAATTAAAGGGGTAAGACAAACAAAATAAAGTGAGGGGGGAGCAGATAGGTGTGAGGACGGCAGTGAGACAAGAGGTGCACGCTGAGGAGCAAAATCAGCATGTAAAAGTAATTGGAGCAGTGCTTAAAGTCTGCTGGGTCCCTCAAGTCTTAGACCCAGTAGTAAATTAATATGGACATTGAAAAGGGGCCCTATAATCATACCCTTAACTTTGCCTGCAAAAACATTGATCCAGTGTCTGCACAATGAATGAAAGTTCAAAAAAGCAGCTGATGAAACGGGCCCGCTCTCCATTTTTATCCTCACCCTCAGAGTGAAAAAATAAATCTTAACTCTGCAGCAGTGCCAGCCTTCGCTGCCTTTAATGTAACTTCAACGAGACTCGTTATAGTTCTTTCACAGTCTCATCATGTCAGAACTGGAGCATTTTCAATATTATATACAACTAAGCCATAGATGTTGCTTATTCATCTTATGCAACTAATAACCACTGACAAAGCCAATAGTCTTGGCTTGTTGTAGGTGTAATGTTACTTGTTGTATTATTTATCTGGAGGCAATGAATGAAACAGCAAAATACCAGTCGGGCGGCACGCTAAGCTATGTACAGATTTATAGCTTACATGTTTCTAAGCCATGCCCTTATTTACATCAGCCATGCCCCTTTGAAAGACCCCTCAGTTTTTTCATCCCACTTAAAGACCTGCTGTCAGGTCAGTATGTAGACCGTTTTTTTGGCTATTTGTTGACCTGCTTTATGGTCAGGTGAGCCGGTTTTTACTGTTGATTTTTATGATATTAAAGCAAGCATTGCCTGCAGCAAACTCAAATCAGTGCAGTCTTCCATACCTTACAAAAAACTTATACATGTCTTTACAAGTTGAAAACTGCCCTAGTTTGCAAACATGGGACACTTTTCTAGCTAACTAACTCACTAATGGGGGCCCCTTTTATTTTGGTACAGGGGCCTATTTTCTGTCCCAGTCTGATGCTGCATGTTAGGCAGGGCCACTGGAATTGTGCGATTGTGCGGTGGCGGCGATTTCTGCATAATTATGCATTTGCCGCACTTGCCACACAATCCATCATCTGCTGCATACTCTACAGATTTTAACAGCAAAATTGTTTTCTATCTCAAATGGTTCAAAAGTTACTAAAAATGCAGCGACACGTCTTGCCGCATGTGGGAAGGCCCTTTGAAAAGCTGGAATAGTCAACTTTCCGTTCACACTGCTAAATTTGGGTGTTACATTGGTACTAATGGGGTGCAACCAATGCCCAAACAGTGTTAACAAGTTTAAAAATGTCAAAAAATGAAGGAATACTATTTCAAAATGTGCCACATTATGCCGCATAATTTGCCTTTTCTTGCCACATAATTTACTCTTATGCCTAATTTAGCCCTCTCCTGCAGCATAATTCCAGTGGTCCTGATGTTAGGGTAATGCATGGCAGTGATTTTGTTCCTGCTTATATTTCCCATGCTTTACTTAATCTTGCATTCCCCAAGAGTGCTAGCTATTTCCAGCATGTGTGATTCTGTATTTCATTTCACAGCATATTACTATTGGATGATGCACCCTTTGTGCTGAGTCACCTCCAGGTGTTTATAACAGGCTACAGTTGAGCACTTTGGAGTTGAGGCTGCAGGCAGTACAAATTTCACACTGTGCCTGTCTGTGGGTCAAAAAGGTGTTTAGATTACATAATCAGTCAAAATATGGCTTCTCTGCAGAGCACAAAGAGCAATGGTCCTGCAATCCAATTGTGATTCTATGCAAATGTGTGTGAAGGAGCTACTTATTGGCCAAAAAAACTAGGTGAAAGTAAAATAATTTATTGTTGTTACTCATTTAGCTTAAACAGATAACAACCATTGACAAAACCAATACTCCTAGCTGTTTTTAGGTGTATGTCAGTTGTTGTGTTATATTTCTGGATTCAATCAGAGAAAGCACAGAGAGGAACCAAAGTACCAGTCAGATGGAACAATATGGGAATCACGGAAATTTAAATTATGTGTTTAAGCTACGACCTTAATTACATAGTCCACACCCCTTTTAGAGACCCACCCATTTTTTTCAGCCCACTTAAAGCCCTGGGCTCGTGGAAAGGGAGACTGGGGGGAGAGGAGAGATAGATGTAATGTGCAGAATCAATGCAAACAAGGTGGTAGAGAGATGAGGTGAAGGGCATTGCATGCAAAAGACAACGATCTAAGAGGAACAGAATCCACGCAAAAAGGGAAAGAGGCAGGGAGACTGGTGAACTTTGAAATGCAGAGGTCCCTAATAAAAAATAGAATAATTTGTGTTGTGCCAGGCAACCTTTACCCTTCACAGTGGTTTGGGAGATTCACCCTCCCCAAGAATACTTTGAAAAGTGGCAGAAGATAGTATCTGTGGCTCAGTTTCCACAAAAAGTGGTCATGAAGCCACATGTGTGATCTATTCTAACCAGTCTGTCTGAATTGCACTCCTGTCTTTTCCCTTCTTCCTTCTGTAATCCCCACTTTCCCATGTGCTCCATTTTACCCTTTCAATCAATACACTTTCCTGTCTGCAACATTCTCCCCCAGTAATCACCTCTCCTCATTGTGTACTGTTCTCTAGTGTGCAACATTCTGCTCTCTAAGCTCCTTTCTCTTTGGTACATCATTATAACTCCATGTGTGCCCTACCTGAATTGTCTCCTATTTTCCTAGAGGACAAAACAGGAGCAAGAGCCATTTGCTTGTGGGTCCTAATGTAAACCTTACTGCGAAATTGGGTAAAAATTCATTTTGCAATTATTTCTGCCATACCTGGGCCAAAATTACCCTGACCAAAAAGGATGCTAAAACTTATCTCGGTCTGGACTCAAAGTATATTTTCTACGTTAGACAGTGGAACCATCCAGGAATTCGACATTTCAACTTACTTCAGAATGCGGGTTTGTGTAGGGGATGAATCATATTTAAATTTAAATTACAATGGTCAGCAGGTTACAAGTTTTAGTTGGCTATCAATAAAACATATTTACAGAGCTTAGTACTGGTAAATGTGTGATATTAAGCGCTATATAAAAAAGTTATTGTTCCATTTACTTTTCCTTGAAATTGATGCATTCCTACCCCCTGAAATGTGTTCCTACTCAAGGGTAGACATGCCATTCTAAAATATTTAAATCAAATTAATATATGTCTGATTTACACCAAGGGCTCTCACTGTTTTGCGCAAAAAATAAGTTTATGTTGAGACTTGGAAATACGAAATACTGCAGCACAGGAGGTACATGGGAGAATAGTGCCAACTCACCACACTGATCCATTGTCCTAGCTTTTAAAATAAACTCAATGTAGAATCATGGTTACTACTTAGAGAATACGTCTTTATTTTCATGTGCAATAAGACTTTTATTGGACACTCAAAAAGCTAACATGCTGTGACAGTCTTCTCAGGAATGTGACACCGTATGATCCAAGGTGATTCCCGGCCCAAAGATTTTTCACACAGTGTGATCGTAGGCTAAGAAAGCTGATACAATGTGTGACCACCTGCATAGCATGCCAAGGCTTTAGTGTGGAAACAAAAACCTGGCAAGTGGTGAGCAAAACGGACAGGAGAAACCGCGAGCAGTGGGCAGTCCAACTTACCAACTGGTACGGAGACAGGTTTCTACGTACCAGTTCTTCTCTTCTGGTTCACTCAGTCCTAGAGTCTGTGTCTCTGCACATGAGCTTGCTGATAGCTCTACCAGAAGACAGGATAGGATCAGGGGCTGACCATTCTACAGCCTCATTCTATCATGGCTTCTGATAGGCCTTTGAGCAACACAGCTAAAAATGCATCATCACCCAAGCATACTCCTATATTGCCCGGGGCTGCATTTCAGGGAGCATGCACTGTTTCTCTTTGGCTTGTGAATAGGTGAAGGGTGCAGAAGGAGTGTAGCACTGGTGAAAGTAAACATGTAAACTGGCTGTTAGTTTGGGTGTTTATACTTTTTGCCTTACAAAGCTGTTCAAAGTAGCTTCTTTTTGTGCCCGTCGATACTTTGCAGCGATGCTCTAGCGCCCTCAGGCACCAGCCGCGACTGGTAAAAGGATTGGGGAGAGTGGGATGGTGGAAGAGTAGAGGTGGATGTAAAGGAGAAAAACAAGCAAAACAAGATAAGAGACTAGGGAGAAAAGTGGCGAAAGATCAGCACATGGAGAGGAGAGGAAAATGTTATAGGGTCAGTTTCAACAAGAGGAGGGTAGAGGTGGGAGAGAGATGAAACATGATGAGTAGAACATGGAGGGAAGAGGTGGATCTAAAGAGTGCAGAACCAGCGGAAAAAAGTTGAGGCTGGAGGGAAAGGTAAAAGGTGCGAGATAGTGCATGAATGGGTGCAGCAGTCATAAAAGAAGCAGAATCATGAGGAGAACTAAAGTGGCGGGTACAGGGAAGGGTGAGAGGTGGATGAAAGAGGGCAGAATCACCAATAGCAGGTAAGATGCTGTGTATGGACTCAGGGGAGAAGTAGCTGTTACAGGGGCAGAACCAGTGAGAAAAGATTAGCGGTGGGGAGAGATGAGACATTAAGTGTGCAACAGGTAGGAGAGAGGGGGGGGTGAAAGAGGAGCAGAATCAGTAAGAAAAATCAGAGTCGGTGAAAGATGAGGTGAAGTGTAAAGCATGGAGGAGGGAGATGGATGTAAGAGATTCAGAAACAGCGAGACAAGGTAAGAGGCCGGAGGTGAAAGAGGGGAGGTGGATTTAAAGGGGAGGGGTGGATTTAAAGAGGACAAATGAGCAAAAAAAGGTACAAGGCTGGAGTGAGAGATGAGAGGTGAAGGGTAGCACATAGATGTGAGATGGTCAAAGAGGCAGAACCAGCAGAGAACGTAAGTGAAGGAGGGAGAGAGAGGGACTAGTGAGAGGTGCATGTAAGAGGGGCAGAATCAATGGGTACTCTAAGAATCAGGCAGAGAGATGAAGTGAAGTGTAAAGCATTGAGGAGAGAGAATACTTTATTGTTTAAAGTTTACATAAAACTGTATACAATAATTATGTTACACAAAAGACATCACTAAATACTGATTAAAAAGTACCATTAAAAATCGAAACACTTAAAAAAAACAAAACACTAAGTTAAGTCTTTTTCTCCCAGAGCTTAGCCGTCTGCCTCACGAACTTCACAAGGTTACCCACCACTTTTACAGAACCACCTTTAAAGCACAACAATACACCCTCCGGTATTGTTCTTATGCCCTCAGCATTAAACATTAGCTTTAAAAACTTTTTTTGCATGTCTAGTTGGGCTGGGCATCGGCAAATTCTATGTTGATTGAACTCTTCGGCTAACTTGCATTTCCTACATGACCTGTCCGTGCAGCCTTTTAGTTTCCATGAACCATCAAAACCCTTAAAAGGGAGATAAAAAAAACCTGAATCTCAGAAACATGGCCTTGTTCTGAGGCCACAAATTAAAATCAAGGTAAGGTTGCCTTAAGCTAGAAAAGGTGTCTACAATATATCTGCTATGCTTATATCTGGAGCCTGCATCAATGTCCCTACTCAAGGTTAGGCTTTTATATCCCTTTTTTACCACTAATTTGTGTGCTGATCTAGGCATGGATGCCAGTGTCACTATTGAGGGGAGCTTATATTCTTCCAGTAGCTCTTCTGTGGATATAAGAGACAGAACCAGTAGGAAACAGGACAATCCTGGGGGCATAGGAGAGATGGATGTAAGAGGGACAGAATACAGAAGGTAAGGTTAGAGTCTGAGGGAAAGATGAGAAAAAGAGTAGATCATTGAGGGGGAGGTGGATTAAAGAGGGCCAGAATCAATAAGGAAAGATAAGATGCTCCGGGAGGATGGGAGGAGAGATGGATGTTATTGAAGCAGAGCAAGGAAAGAAGTTATGAGGCTGGGGGAGGGATGAGCGTTGAAGGGGAGCAAATGGATAAGATGTGTGGATATAACTGAGACAGAAGCAGCAAGGGAACATGAGCAGAGTGGAGAGAGAAGTAATGGTCAGAGGAGGATAGAAGAAAGCAGAACTACCCAAAGATGCTAAGAGGTTGGGCGGAGAGATACAGGAGGGGAGAGGTGGAAGTTAGATAGGCAAGAGAACGTTGAAGCAATAGAGTAAGTAGAGTCTGAAGGGGAGGTAAAAATAATCTAAAAATCTTCAGCTAGCTCAAAATTTGTCATCTTTGCGCATACGTTGTTGCACCTTTCTCAAAAATCCTAGAACAAAGAAGTCAACTCCCAAAGCTTTTCATAAAAAGTAATTTACTAATTGACATTGTGCCGGTTGGCTACTGACAACTCAAGGAGATTGAAGTAGCATTTCGTGCTGAGTCAGATGATTTGTGGCTGACTCTTGATCATGGAGTTAGAGGAGCCTTAATACTACTAACCCTTAGTGCCACATTTGACACTGCCAGTGCCTATAAATCAACTGGTACAACCTGGAATTTAAGGTATTCTCCTGGTGTGGCTTACCTCTATCCTATCTGGGAAATCTGAAACAATCCACTCGCCACCTATTTCTGTTACGTACTAAACCTCTGGCTTATGTTTTTTATTGGGTCTCCGCTATTTAATCTTTATCATCGCCAGTTAGACTTACTCATACAGTCCTTTGGTTTCTTGCTGATATCCTGCGCATATTGATCCCCAAACATGATTTCCCTCAGTGGCAATCAGGTCTCTGCCGAAGAATATGTTTGTACGTGAATGCTAGCAGTTGATTTCTGAATGAAGACAAATTCATTAAAACCTTATAGTGACAAATCAAGGGTTCTCATTTTTAAAGGATCTCATACCATATGGTGTTCTCTTTGGTGGCTGATGGAAGTAAGTCAATCGCCCACATTGGCAGTGTCAGCAAAAAAAATCTAGGATTCATTTTTCAGCATCTTCTCTTTTTTTCAGAATATAATAACCATGTTTCATCCACTTGCCTTTACTACATCCATAAGCAACAGAAATTCATTCCTTTTCTGCCCTCTCACTACCGTGAGGCTGTTGTACGGTCAATTATCTTCTCACTAGGTTAAGCAAATGCCCTTTTTCTTGGGCTTCCTGCCTTTTTACATTCAGTACCCTTCAAATCATTCAGAACCGTGCTAGGCTCCTCATCTGAGATGGCTGCATCGCTATGCCATTTCCTCTCACCTCTATGCTGTCTGCTGGGTTTTTGGTCCGAAACCCTCTATCTGCAAGGCACTATCCATTTGTTGTTGTGCACTGCATTAAAAAGGATCTATCTTTCTACAACACTCCTTACGTTCAGTCCAGAACCCCATACTCTGTGCCAACCAAACTCCTGTGCCATCCTAAAATTTAGATGGCCCAGATTCGAGGCAGATCCTTCTCCTTTCTAGTTGTGCAGGACTGGAACTATCTACCTCTTGAGCTATTGTGTAACTCCAGTGTTTTGGAAAAACACTCAAAACTGTCTTTTCTCCACATTAGTATAGTCTGCAACTCTCTTTTGGACATCTCTTAGTGCCAGAATCAGAATGACCAGTTAGCATATCATTTACATTCCTCCCATTCAATAGAACAATAACCAAGTTTAATTCATGTAAACTACATATAAACTTCATTCAATCTACTTAATAGCGATTTAATATCTATGTACGTATTTTATTAGGATTATTAATGCGATTTTAACCATTTTACTGATATCCAAACTAGGTAAGTAGCTTCTTGCAAAGCAGCTTCATCAATGTCATATAAAGAATGGCCAATTGATATTACTTCCTATGATGTCACTTCCTGAGAGGTTAAATCTTATGCAAAATATAGGGGCCTCGCATGTTCCTATTCTGCCCAAGGCCCCACATATCCTAGGACCGACCCTGACAGCAAGACAGCTAATAAATGAAGTGGCCTGAGGCAGTGTCACGTGCCGAAGGCTATGGTGGACGGAAGCAAAACATAAATGACACCTGTACGTACCAATCGATGAAGAGGGCTGACTGATTTCCCCTATTTCTATGTATATAGGTATGTATTTTATTTATTCAATTTTTGGAAATCATGAGGCTGTCAAGACGTCTATATCTCCCTCTAGCCCAGACCTAAAAAGCAATAGATTATAAAGCTGTTTTTGAGACTCCTAAATGGGTTCCTGAAACTTATCCAAAAGGGTTGAATAAGCAACTTTCATTCATATGATCTGGAAATTAAAAAAAAACAACAACACAGACGACAGCTTTTGCAGACGGGTCACACTGAAATGTCTAATTTACCGTGCTTGTAGATCACCCTGTACACAGCGGAAAGAAATAAGATTTTTTTAAAGTCCGTACCGTGACTCACCTGCTTCTGTCACAGGTTAAATAAAATAGGCTAAGTAGAGTAACTAGTACAGTTAAATCTAGAAGGCACGTTACAGGCCTGATTTCAGGAGAGTCAGTCTTCTCATGGTTAAAGGGAGCGCAGTATTTAGTGATGTTAGATGGATTTTTGAGTCTACTAATTTGAGAATTTTAATGGTACCATAGTTGCTCATAGAGCTTTGTGTTGAGTTGTCAGCTTAATTAAACGCGAACTCCATGAATATAGAAAGCCTACATTTCATCATTATCAGACTAGTTTGTCTGGTACTGAGGGCCCGATTCACAGAACTAACTTAAGACAAAATCCTAAACTTACTACCATTTTGGTATTCACAGAAGGCACTTACTCATTTTGGTATTCACAGAAGGCACTTATTTACTCATTTTGAGTAACTTACTCATTTTGAGTAACTTTCACATTTTGTGTAACTTACTCATTTTGGTATTCACAGAAGGCACTTACTCATTGATGAGTAAGTGCCTTCTGTGAATACCAAAATGAGTAAGTTACGCGCTTACAGCCGACAGCAGTACCGTGAGGGGAACGGTCTTTCCTTTACCTCACCTGACCTTTGGACATCGCCGTGAGGTGAACGGCTCCTGTCCACACTTTGTCATCGCCATTTTTGCCGTGAGGGGAACGGCTCCTGTCCTCTTACCGCCACTTTCACTCCTGCCGTGAGGGCAACGGCTGGACTACCATCCCCAGCAGGCAGTGGGAGTCGCTTGCTGGGGACGTCATCAGAGCGCCTGGAGGCGCTTATCAGCTGTGCAGCTCTCCCGCAGCGCGGGACGCGCGCGGGCGTGCCCGGGCAAAGCCCGGGCCAAGGGCGGGCCCGTCCGCGCCCGTCAAAGCCCGTAAGAGGCTGGGCTGGGCCACCCCTCTAACATCTAATTATGGGTAAGCGCAAACTTTGTGGTAGCCAAGATCAGAGAGGTTCCAAAACCAAAAGTACCGAGACAGTCATCATCTATAATCTCATACCTAACTTCGGCCGTGGGAGCATTGGATAGCAAATGCCGAAAAGGAATTGGGTCTGGGCTCAAGACATAAGGAAGGAGGGGTTGTTGAGGATTTCGAGCCCCTATCTAATGCTCCCGTTCCACTGGATCCAGTTGTGCTGATTAGTGATGTAAGATTAAACTCTGAATCTCAGGCCCCGACTAGTGCTGTAATTGGAGAAGTGGCCGTACCATCGCAAGCTTCTGCTATGGACGGGGAAAAACCATCTAGGGGCTTAATTGCGAGGCCTTTGGGGGAACGGAGTACCTCGAGGAAAACCAATAAAAGGCAGAAGGGTCGAAAAAACTGTCCATCAAAGTTAGACTCGGTGTTGGACGAGAATACTCAATTATTACTACGGAACCTGGTGGAGGAGATTTTTAGTGCCTGGTTCGAATCCATACTGACTAATATTGCCAAAGATGTAATTGATACTATGAACTCATGTGTCGCTGACTTGAAGAAAAAATGTGAGCGTATGGATTCTATTCTGGACTCCTACTTAAAGGTCACTCATGTCAAAACTAATTCAGGTTTGTTATCCTCTCCCCAGCTAGAATCTAGTCTTGACTTACAAGCAAAATCTTTAGGCAATTACCAATTTGTAGTTCCGAGTGAGGGGGTAAAATCGAAAAAGGTTGCTAGGCAGGAGGTGTTCCAGGAAAGATTGCAAGAAGGAGGGCATTTGACCCAAATTGTTAAAAGTCCTGTTGAACCTATAGATTCAAGATCTAATGGGGCAAATAACAAGAATATCGGCTTTAAAGATAGTAATAGAAGCTCGAATGAATGTAGAATTGACCTTCCTGCAGATGCTACTCCTCTGGTTGCGATTCTTGTAGGGGTTCCCCCTTTAAGTGTTCATGATAACGAACCAACGGAGGCACTGATGCGCAAGACAAAAAACTGGTGTGATCTTTATTCATCAGGTCAACCGGGGATATCAGCCCATATTATAATGACTAGACGGGTGGCCTAGGTGGGAAATGGCCCCAAATGCGTACCAGGAGACTGCATTATAATTAATTTTAATAAACGGGATATAGCTGACAGGTTGTTCTGGGATGCCACGGAATTATATGGGGGGATATTAGGGCTTTACCTTTAGGTTACTTTTACTCCCGGTAAATGCTCCGCGACCTTTCGAGAGGGCCAGTGGGGCTACTTTCACTAGCTCCTCCCACCCTGATCTGGGGCTGCCCCGTAGTTATGGTAGTGGATCTTGCCCTAGTAATATTAAAGTGGGAGAAGTAACACAAAAAAAAGTGGTAGCCTTGATACCAAGGCCTAGGGAGGGAGGCTTATCTGTCTCAAATAGATTTTCTCCACTCACTTTGATGGACCAGAACGACTGACTGGTGGAGCCAGTGGTTGGTAGTTTACAACCATCCCCTAAAAATCCAGGTTCAGATGATGTAGGCGTGGTAACTTTCCCAAGTTGCAGAATTATTAGTTGGAATATTGCGGGCCTTAAAGCTAAAAGGGATGATCCACTTTGGTTGAAGGTCATAAGATCTTACGATATAATTGCGCTTCAAGAAACTTGGGATAGGGGGATAGTTTTGGGTGGATGGTTTTAGATCCTATGTTTTACCTGCTCGTCCGGCCTTAGCTGGTAGAGCAAAGGGTGGTTTGATGTTCCTCCTCTCCAATAAGTTAGTGGGCTCTTTATGTAGATTAGAGGTAGACTCATTTAATGCCCTGGTAATAGAAGTAACCCGGTCAAATAATCTTAAGTTATTACTCATTAATTTTTATAATTCTGGGGAAAATGATTTTTAAATCAACATTTGATTAAGCTGAACTCCTTTTTAGAAGACTATAGGGTGAATCAATCCACTTTTTATCATATATTAATTATGGGTGATTTTAATATACATTTGTGCGACCGGCATTGTCTTATTGACGATCACTTAGCTCATACTCATTCGGTGATCCCTCATTTTGAGCACTCTCCCCAGGGGGAGGGTTTAGAGAACTTTTTGTCGGGGTCCGATCTTTTTGAACCAGCCTTTTTTAATCAACTTGATCGTTGTCCTACGTTTAAATCCAAGGCTAGAGACACCATTATAGATTATATATTCTTGTCCCCTACTTTACTTGACAAGGTAGTTTTTTATAATGCTATAGTTTCATCCTTTAGTGACCATAACCCTGTCATATTGGAACTGGATAATAGTTGTGGGTTTCTGGGAAATGGTGGGGAAAATTTGGGCGTCAACAGTATGGTAACCCGTGATCAAGGGCGGAGGCTCAAGTGGTCTAATGTGGTACCAGATTCCTTTTTTAAAGATCTTTGCCTAAAAACTAGCGGACATATTGCAATATGTGCTGACCCTTTAAGCCCTGAGGACGTGGTCCTCGGAGCCTTTGATGGTATTTGTAGACAGATATCAGTGGATTTGACCATTAACTCTAAAATGAAAACTAAATTAAGTGAAAAATGGTTTGATGAAAACTGCTCACGAGCTCACCGTGCCCTACTTTTAGCTTTGAAAAGCTCTCCTCGAGATAGGGAGTTGATAGTGTGGTTACGGAAACAATACAAGACTGCAGTTCATAGGCGGAAATCAGAGATTAAGGCAGAGGTTTGGAATGATCTCGTTTCTGTTGATGTGTTAAAGGATAGCTCTAGATTTTGGTCTATTGTTAACTCCCCACTTTTTTACAGGTCAGGGAAATGATATTCAGGAAAGTAACATCACAGAAGTACAGTGGTTGGCTCATTTTGAGGGAATTTATGGTTCTGACGAGACGATGGAAACTTATTTTAAGGCATCAACCAATCATGATACAGTATCTCTTCTTTTTAATGAGGAAGACGTTGAGAGAGCAATAAAAGACACATCTAGTAATAAAGCACCAGGTCCAGACCGTGTCCCAGAAGATCTTTATAAGTGTAACCCCAAATTTTGGGCTAAGATACTTGCAAATGTATTTAATGCGGTAGGAACGAGCGGGTTTCCCGCATCCTGGTCTCAGTCGATTATTATACCAGTTTTTAAAAAGGGCCAGAGAGGGGACCCGAGGTGCTATAGACCAATATCCCTAATTGACTCGACGGTTAAAATTTTGGGCAAAGTGATTTTAGAAAATATTATAGACTGGTCCAATGAAAATAAGATTGTTTCTAATCTACAGTACGGTTTTAGAAAAGGACGAAGTACTATGGACCAATGTCTTAACCTGTATTTATTAATTAGCAAATATACTATGGCAAAAGAGGGTTCGCTTAAAATGGCTTTTATGGATTTGTCCTCAGCTTTCGACCTGGTTAACAGGTCGAAGCTGTGGAGCATTTTATTAGAAATGAGATTGGATCCGGGTCTGGTTTATTTCCTAGCTGATCTTCATCGTGACCTATCAGCATCAATTAGGCTTTCACAAGACGGCAAGTGCTCAAAGTCTTTTAAATCAAGAAGAGGCGTAAGACAGGGGTGCATATTGGCACCCCTGCTTTTTACACTATATATTAACGCCCTGGATAGATCTCTGGTGGAGGCGAGCTTGGATATACCGCGTGTAGGAGACTGTCCAATTCCGGTTCTCCTATACGCGGACGATGCCGTTCTTTTGGCACGAACTGCAGTAGGTCTCCAGCGGCTTCTGGATGCGTTTGGAGCCTATATGCAGTCTTTAGACCTGGTAGTAAATATTGGGAAATCACATATCATGACTACGAGTCATAGAGCTCCTAAAGCAAAAACTTTTTATTGTAATGGGGGGGTTGTGACTACTGTATCCTCGTTTACATATTTAGGAGTAGTGCTTGATGAAAGAGGCTCTTGGGTTCCCCAACAAAAAATTTTAAAAAATGCAGTAATTAGATCGACCTCTGCCATACTAGGATTTGTCCAGCGGTTGGGAGCTAGACCTGTGGAGGTCATTATATAATTATATAGATCCAAGTGTTTGGCTATTGCAGCATATGGCTCATCTTTTTGGGGATACAAGCAAAAGGCAGGACTACAGACAGTGGAAAACAGATTTTTACGTAGTCTCCTGTCTGTTCCTCAATCTACTTCAACCTTTGCCATACACCAGGAACTGGGGCTGGGTTATGTCTCTGATACTTTGAGTACAGCGCCGTTACTCTGCTGGCTCAAAGTATGGCTTAACCCAGAATTAACCTTGAATCATTTGATATTGCGGGACTGTGCCAAATTGGATAATGCAAGTAAAATTAATTGGCTTGCATATGTTAGATCCATGCTATCCAAAATAGGGCGGCCAGAACTATTTGAATCCCCGGAGAGGATTAGGAAGGAAGACCTGAAAGGGGTTAGAATGAACTTTATTAATATGTTGATGTCAGAACGGGAAGAACAGGAGCTGCAGAAACCCTTAGTTAGGGCTCACTTTCTGACAAAAACGTCGTAATTAATTGAGCCGTATCTGATAACCGTCACTAAACCGTTCCATCGTTGGCTCCTGACTAGGTTCCGTTTTAACTTGATTCATTTTAACCTGGGTGATTATGAGGGGTGGTGTAAACCAGAGGATGCAGGACTGTGTTCTTGCGATAACTTTTCTACACAAGATACCTTACAGTTTGTAATGTTCTGCGACCTCTATTTGGATATACGTAGGAAGTTTCTAGTCCCCCTATTAAATAAAAGGGTTTCCTACAGGTTAGACCTGCACTGCTTTACCTGCAAATGTTAAGTAATACATGGGACATTTTTAATATTGCTTGTTTTCTGGTTGCTGCTATTAGGATCAGGAAGAAATTAAAAAGAAATAAGCATATTGTTACGCACTTTAATGAGCCGATTAACCTCATTTGCTGAAGCTGAGTATTCTGTGGATCATCTTAACATTACTAGTCCCATTGCTGCTATTGTATGGATTCTTATGTTATATATTGTATTATGCTGATATTTTAATGAAATAATTTTTAATTTTTGTAATCTTTGATGCTGCTGAATTACACAAATATGATTGTGCTCAATTTTTTATTCCCAAAATTTTGTATAGGAATGTGTGTGTCTATGTATTTTATGTCTTGTACTTTTATGATTTTAATTAATCGAATAAAGTGGATTGACTTGAGTAAGTTACACAAAATGAGTAAGTTACACAAAATGAGTAAGTTATTCAAAATGAGTAAGTTACTCATTTTGGTATTCACAGAAGGCACTTACTCATCAATGAGTAAGTGCCTTCTGTGAATACCAAAATGGTAGTAAGCTTAGGATTTTGTCTTAAGTTAGTTCTGTGAATCGGGCCCTGAGTACGGAAGTCAGATATTTTTCAGTGTTCTTTGTATAGCCTGTTTTTTGCAAAGGTCTCTCTCTTTCAAATTTGCAACATTTGCTGGCCATTGACCAGTAGCCTCTTACTTCCTTTGCCACAGACTGTGGTGATAAGGCTTGCAAGGTGTTTGAAATGGGCAAGACCTCAAATAACAAGATACACAGATTTATGTACTGTTGATTTCTTAAGAGGTTTGGCACCAGAATATATAACCCACACTGATGGTGCTCATTTTCAGGAGCTGCTATTAGGATCGTTTTGCAGACTGTAATGTTGTATCCCATTCTTTTTACAGTGAGGAGTGTAGTTTTAGAATAACATAACACCACACTACAATAATCAAAAAGAGCTACAAAACATGGCACCAAGCAAGAATAGAGCAAACTAAAGTACAGCAATGCAAAGAGCAACACAATCTAAGTACACGAACAAATACAGAGAAAAAGAACACCACAATACAAACCAAGAATACACATGAAAAAGCTAATTAGCAAGACTTGATAACAATACAATGGCATAATAGAACAACATAACCCGAAATAGGCCAACAAAACACACTACACCAAAAGAAAAGAAATCAACACTATAATCACACACAACATGACGATTCACCAATGCAACACAACAGCACAATGTTACAAAGGTGTTGTGTTGACTTAATTTGTGTTTTGTTTTATCTCAAGTTATGTTGTTGATAAAATGTTTTATTGTGCATTTTTTTGTGCTGCTATTGCGCATTTGGGGGCTAATTTATGAGAGCCCTATGTCACTTTTGCACCACGTAAAGTGGTACATGCATGACGCAGGGTTCTGTATCAGATTTATGAAGCCATGCAAAGCCAACCTGTGTGGCTTTGAGCAGCCTCATCAATCTTGAGAAAGGCAACGCAGTTCAAATCGCTGCATTGACTTACTCTGTGCCCGGGAGGTGTCCCATGGGAGTTGCAGTGGGTTTTCCAACGCAACACCCATGGATTTTGAGACTGCCCCAGATTTACAAAATCATTGATCCTGGGGAAGCTACAAATCCGTATGCCTCCTGAGGTGAAGCATAACAAGAAGTAATATGTTTATTTCTCGTCTCTTTATGGAGCACACATAGAAGAGAAAAACACCTCTTAGGATTGTTTTTGTGCAGGAAGGTGTCCTTTCCTGCACAAAAACAATCCTGCATGCAGTGGAGGCACACTTGCACCATAGTGCAAGGCTGCCTACATTGCGCTAGGCTGCTGAAATGGTGTGAGCGCAGGCAGAAAGGACAGGAATGTACTACATTGCATAAATATGGTGCATTCACGTCCTTTCACTTTGGTGTAGGGCAGCGCAACAAGGTGCCTTGCTGCGCTGCCCTATGCCAAAATCCCATAAATGAGGGCCTTGGTGTTTTGTTCACTGTAGCCGTGGTGCATTATTATTGGTATTGCCTTGTTGGCATTGTGTTAAATTGAGCTGTCATTATGCTGTTGTCATGCTCCGTACTGCCTCTTAGCTGTTTCCCACCCTCACTTTATATTATTCGGTTCACACTTTTTGTGATCACATCTTCAGTGATTATAATGACAAATGCTTATTTGCTCTTCTGAAACATTTTCGATGTTCCTACGGGTTTCATGTGCATAATAGATCAAATGAGACCCAATTATTCGTAATTTTGTTTGAAGTGGTTGATGTTTAGGCTGGCTGTGATTCATAGATATTCTCTCAGGTTGTAATGTGTACTTTAAACAAAGAAGGTACATTTATAGCCCTGGGTAAGCAGAAGTATGTTCCACAATTATACCATTAGTTTTTTTAATTCGTTTCTCTAATTTTGCTAAATACGTTTTAAAATACTTAGAAAAACAGTTTCAAAAGGTAAAACACTAAAATATATTTCTTGCTGGAGTCTTTTTTTCTAGATTGTATTGAAGTTTTGCACTTCGAAATAGAGTCCATCATAAGATAATGAATACAGTTTTGCTCAATTTGGACACAAAGAAAGTCAAAGATTAGATGAAAATGAATTATGTTGCCTTTTTATTCCCCTTTATCATCAATAATTGCTTGAATTGTGCGATAAATACACACCCTTTGAAACGTACATCCAATTTGCATACAAAGGGGCCGATTCCGATCTCGGCCGGTAGTGCTCCGAATCGGATTCGGCTTTACCGGATCCGATTCGGAGCCCTATTTCCCGACCGAACCGTACGCGCGTCCGGGCGAGCGAGTACGATGCGTATTCGCCGACCGACTCGTCCGGGCATCCCGACCGCTCCGACCGACTCGTTCCCGGGTCTAACCGCACCGACCGACTCGCTCGGACTCGACTCGCACCGCGCAATGGAGACGTTCCCCGGCCGGGTAAGTACGATGCGCGCCGCGAGCAGTCCGACCGAGCCGCGCACTCCGGCTCCAAAGAGCAGTTGGAGCCGTACTTTGGGGGTCCGTGTCGGACCCCCTGTCACGCGTAGCCGTGCGAGTCGCACACAGGGGGACCCATGGGTCCCCCTACCTGTGCGTGTATGGCGCGAATCGCTTCGCCGCGTACACGCTGTAGAGGGCGCACTTGTCCGCATCGCACCCATTGAGTCAATGGGAGCCCGCGTACGCGTTGTACGACAGGCTCCCATTGACTTCAATGGGAGTCCGACCGACTCGTGTCCGATGGCATACGTGCGCATCGTACTCGTTCGGTCGGACTGCACGCGTCCGATTCGGTCGGAAATCTCTCCGGGTCCGGCTCGGTCGGAGAGATTTCCGGCCCGAATCGGAATCGGCCCCAAAGTCTGTACTTGACACCTTCTCAATTTTTTCTCATTACAATTTGAATGAGGCCTTGATTCGGAGTGCAACATGCAGCAGGCAGCCTGTGGCGTTCACACAAAAAAGTTCTAATTCATGACCTACAGAAACGTTCTGTGGCATTAAAAGCAGCCTAGTCAAGTCCTGTGTTTGTTCCTCATTGTGGGCAAGTATGATATGCAGACGCAATGGCGGAGGAGCGTCGCCCCACTGCCTGGCTCGGAGCCAGCAAATGGCAAATAAAACAATGTTCTAGCAATGTCTTATTTTTCATTTGCCGGCTCTGAGCCAGCGCTGCAAGGAAGGGCACTGTGCAGAAGTTCAGAGTGAGTTGGCCCTATTTACATAAAAGTAGTAATTCTGCATGTGGAGTAGTATACCTATCTAGGTTGAGGTTTACTACTTTTGGAAATTCCAATAGTAGTCCAGAAGTATGCTTGAATATCTGCACCAGGCTTAGGTTTCCAAGGGTACTTCTGAAAATCTCATATGACATCTTCCGCAAGCTCCTATTCCACCTGTTTGGAAATTTTCATAATGTAGATTTATGCACAGCTAGAAAGGAGGGCTCTGTACAAATATACCTTTTTTTCTTTTCTCTTCTGGGAAACTTTTTCATATGACGAAAGCTCCTAATCTACTCCCCCAACAATCTTGGGGTGATCTGTTGCTCTTCTCACTTGGAAGGGAGTTACTGCACCGCTTGACTGGAGTAATTTTCCAATCATTTCCAAGATGGGAAAGTATTCAGGTTTGAGAATGCCTACAAATGCACACTTGTGGGTGTTCACAACAAGGCTAACTACACCTTGTATCTCCCACTCTGGCGTGGGATTTGCTAATGTAAATTTCTCCACACTCATGGAAGAGAAATAGGCAGGGGCAAATCAATTTTCACCTGCTAGTACCTTTTGTGAATTCCTTGCAGATGTAAATCGAGATATTTTTGACCGTAAATAAAAGTTAACATAAATATATTTTTGTGAATTGGACCCTGTGACTTTTCTCAAGGGAGGCCTATTTTTAAATCTCCCCCAATTGTCCATAAAGCTACTTTTGAATGCTCAACCTGCCAGATGATTATATTGCCATAAATGTCTCTGTGGGAACACAACTATCATTCAAGATTTGTAAAGCATATTTCTGTCTGATGAATTTTGAGTTTCAGTTCTGTACCTCTTAGTTGTGAAAATGTAAATGGCACTACTGTTGGTGGACCCACCTAAAATAGTATTGGTCCAGTGATTTTCTTGCATTCTGGCCACCAACTAAAAAACTAAAGTGTGTGTAATGGTTAAGCTCTAGGCCACTGATATCTTTGATGCTGACCTTGGTGATTACAAATACTACAGTATTTTGGGGCTGATTTAGAGTTTGGAGGAAATGGTACTCCGTTGCGATGGCAACTAACAGTGAATGAATGAATGAATATGATCTTGTATAGCGCTAACTTAGCCCAAGGGCGTCAAGGCGCTGATAACGAGGCGAGACAACGGATGGTGGACCGGGTCGAAATGCTATGGGGAGGCTCTGTTTGAAAAGCCAGGTCTTCACTGCTTTTCGGAATAGAGAGTGTGACACCTGACTAGAGAGCTCTTCCGGCAGCGAATTCCACAATTTGGCGGCAGCAGTGGAAAATGCTCTACCTCCCCATCTGGCCTTCTTGAATCTCGGAATTATAAGCAGTTTTTTTCCCGAGGATCGAAGCTGTCTGGTGGGGACATAGCGATGAAGGAGAGCTTTGATACCCTCGGGGCCAGCATCGTAGTAGGCGTTATGGGTTAAACATAATGTTTTGAACAAAATCCTTCGGTCCAAGGGAAGCCAGTGTAATGATCTAATTGTTGTGGAGACTGAGTGGTATTTAGGCAGATCGGTCACCAGCCTTGCAGCCGCTTTCTGCACCAACTGCAGACGTTTAATCAGTCCTTTGTTAATGCCCAAGTAAAGGGCATTGCAATAGTCCAATCTGGACGTTACCAAGGCGATGACCGCCTGCTTGCGTGATTCAAAGGAGAGGTAGGGAGTGATTTTTCTTAGGATTCTGATAATCCCAAAACAGGTGGAGACTGTTCTACTAACCTGTCGATTTAGTGACAGAGAGTTATCCACTATGACCCCTAGGTTTTTACCGTGGGAGACTGGGCAGGGACAAGCACCGAGTGAAGCTGGCCACCATTCTTTGGACCAGATATCTGAGTGGTTGCCAAAGATAAGGACCTCCGTCTTTTCCCCATTTAATTTCAGGAAGTTTTCCGTCATCCAAGTGGAGACTGCCTGCATACAATTTCTGAAATTAAGAGCAGAGTCCCTGACATCATGGGTGATAGACACCATTATTTGGGTGTCGTCCGCATAGGACAACACCTCTAAGCCAAAAGATCTCACCACCTCGGCCAAAGGGGCAACATAAATATTAAAAAGTGTAGGGGTCAGGGACGAGCCCTGGGGTACACCACAAGATACAGATTTAGCGGCTGAATAGAAAGGACCCAATTTGACAGTCTGTGCACGCTCACTGAGAAAGGAGGCCAGGAGATCCAGAGCCGAACCCCCGATCCCAATCTCCATGAGGCGGGCAGCCAACCTTTGAGGAGACAGGGTGTCGAAAGCCGCGGTTAGATCAAGTAAAACCAGTAGAGTGGTGTGTCCTGCATCAACCTGGGTCCGAATATTATTGAAGACAGCAGTAAGGGCTGTTTCCGTACTGTGTTGGCTTCTGAACCCATGTTGTGAGCCATCTAATAGATGGTGATCCTGAAGGTAAGCACTCAGTTGCAGATTTAGGTGTTTTTCCAGGATCTTGGCTGGAACAGGCAAGAGGGAGATGGGCCTATAGTTCTTAGGTTTTGTTGGATCCAGTGAAGGCTTCTTCATGAGTGGTTTAACAACAGCCGTCTTCCATAGAGTCGGGTACTGTCCCTCTGAGATGGCTATATTCAGGACGGCGGTAAGATGGGGGATAAATGCCTCCCTGCCAGCTTTTAAAACCTTGAGGGGACAGGGATCTAAGGGTGATCCAGATTTGACTCCTTCTAGGAGTCGATCGGTCACATCTGGTGACAAAAGAGGGAAGGCGAGCAGTTTAGGGGTCTCCTCTGAGTACGTTTTTCCCCCTGGAGACTGGATCGACCAACTAGAAAGGCTCAAACTCGTATTGGAAGCTTCCAGCTGGGAATAGATATCTGATATTTTGGTCTTGAAAAAATCAGATAGTGTGTTGCAAAATTCTTGGGAAAAATCAGTGGAGTCTGTGACCTGGGGAGATGAGAGGAAATTGATAGCCTTAAAGAGTTCCCTGGAGGAATTCATTCCGTCTGTTAAGTTCAGGTAGTAAAGCCTCTTTTCCTCTATAATAGCAGCTTTGTATTCTTTCAGACAGTTCTTGTGTAGAGTTCTGCCTGAAGGTACTAATTTAGACCGCCATTGCCTCTCCTGTTTACGGCAATTTTGTCGCATCTTTCTTAATCTGTCTGTGAACCAGGGTGCAGACGGCTTTTTTCTTGCTGAATAGTGTTTCCTCAAAGATGCCAGTTCATCAATAACTTTTGATAGTTCGTGTGCCAATTCAGCTGCGGCCAGATTGGCATCATGGGACCTTGACAGATGGATTTTACTAAGGAGCAGAGACAGCGATTCCTTACTGATCCTGCTAAGGTTTCTTTTTTCTCCATATTCCCAGTTCCAGCTAAGTCATTTACTGGAGTTGAAATGCTAAGATCAAAAGGGACCGCAAAGTGATCCGACCAGGAAAGTGGTATGGGGGCTCTGACCACTACCTGATGGTCACTAGAAAATACACCATCCAGGGAATGGCCTGCTATGTGGGTGGGTCCCTTAACCAACTAAGAGAAACCACAGCTGCTCATGGTATCCAGAAATACCTGCGTGTCTTTACAATCAGACAACTCTAGGTGGAAGTTAAAATCACCCAAGATAGTAAAGTTGGATCTGTCTAAGTAGGGTTCTAGCAGGTTACTGAACTCATGACTAAAGGCTGCCCTGGGGCCCGGCTGCCGATAACACAGAACGCCAGAGAAACTTTCCGAGGGGAGGACATTAATAGAAAAGTACAGTGCCTCAAATGAATCTGTGGGTGTATTCAGCTGTTGAATACGGCAAACCATATTGTCTCTATGGAGAATACCCAAACCACCCCCTTCGTCCAGTCCTGTCCAGTCTAGTAAATGTATATCCTGGTGGAATGGCATCGACAAGGTCTGGACCCGACGAGTCCGAGGCCCAGGTTTCAGTAACGAACACCCAAATGGGTTTCCTCGCTGAGACAAAGTCTCTGAAGGCTATCTTGTTTTTAATGAGCGATCTCGCATTGATGAGGAAGCCCTGTCCTAGCTGCTTATTCAGGGGGAGTCTGGCTGACTCATCGGGGTCAGGTGTGTAAACGCCCCCTCCCGGTTTCACACACATTACACGAGGTGCATAGGAGGTCCAAGTTGGTGTTATCCATGGATTGAGGGTCCATAGTGTGATGACATGGAGCCCTCTTTACCCGGATATCGAGGAGAGCTCCTCTTGTGTAGGAAATCTGAGCTCCTTGGTCTGAGGGTAAAAGGGCAGCATCTCTGGTGCTAGGCGCGGACTTGGCGCGGACGGGCGCAGACGGGCTTGCCTTAGGCGTGCCTGCGGCGCGCCAGCGGCGCACCCGCTGCGCGCGTCCGCTTCGCGACGAGCAAGCCATGCTGAATAAATAATCAGGGCAAGACCTTTGACCCCTGTCTCCACCCCTCCGCCCAACCGGAACTGAAGGAAACTATGCGCCGTTCGCCCTCCACAGCAAGCGGGAAAACCCGTGGTGGACCGGGGCTGTTGGCGGAAAACACAGGCTGAGAGGTAAGAGCCTTAAGCGAATACAGCAGAACAATGTGCAAAATAAACAATAGACAATTTAAAATCGTTTTAAAAGGAGCAAGAGAAATCTTGAAATATTAAAAAACGTAAGTGTTAGGTTTTCAGAGCTGTGAGCAAAGCGATCAGTTTCTTAGCAAGGTGCTTGTTGTCAGCGCGCGTCCGCCTGTCAGCGACAGTATGTCGATGGCAGAGCCTACTCCAGCTCTGTCGCCGACATACTCCTCCGATGGCCCAACAGAGAATGGGATGTCTGAGGTAAGCCATTAGACCATTGTAAGAAATTGGGCTACTAGTTGAGGGGGTGTGAAACCCTACTCAAGCAGCAGCCGCAATCCTTGTCAGGGTGAGGCACAACCAAACACCAAATTAACTTGTGCTCAACCTCCTGGTAGCTTGGCACAGAGTAGTTAGGCTTAACTTAGAGACCATGTGTAAAGTATTCATGCAGCACTTCAAACAGTAATAAAGTGAAACCACAAACCAAGAAAAATCCCAAACCAATCTAGAAAAATAGAGTAAATGTTGATAAATAAGTCGAGACCAAACAACGAAAATTCAATCAGTAGAACCGGCGATATGCAATTTTAAATATTTAAGTGCAGATAATGTAAAAAAGCAGAAAGCGGCAACTGTGGATATGTGGCTGCGCTAGACTGGGACAAAGTCGCAAGTTCAGGCTGACCGCGATGGCGTGCAGGCTGGCTACAGGGACCCAGTTAGGACAGCAGAACAATAGTACATTAAATCCTGGTTCTGGAGCATTGTGGAGTCTTGCGTCGAGGATGTTTTGCGCAGCTGTGATTCCTAAGAGCTATGAAGCTGAGATGCAAGGTCCTGTGTCATTGTTGTGAATGTTGTTGACGCAGGCTTGCAAAGCAAAGTCCTGCATCTTTGTTGAGCATGGTGTCGACGAGGGACTTGAGATCTGCAGGCCTGCATCAAGGATGCATCACGCAGCTGCAGGTGGCGATGCAAAATCCTTCCATCAGGAAAATCTATGCAGAGGTGATGCATCGGTTCGGCTCGGTGTTGCTCCGCGCAGCAGAGAAGATGGGTCGGTTCTGTTGAAACCACAGATGGGCTGGCATATCACTTTCATGCTCACTTTCAAGGGTCCAGGACTGTGGTGGAACCATTTGGCAGTGTAAGACTCAAAGATGGCAGAGTACCGGTGCTGGGTTCAAGGTTGTTGGAGCCTTCTGCCCCTGAGGCTCTAGTCAGGAGGCCAGCCAACCAGGCCTTGGAGTAACTCTGGGTCCTGGGTTAAACAGATGCAGGTCCAGTCCTTCTCACCCAGGCAAGAGGGCAGCAGGCAGCAGGTCAGCACAAAAGGGCAGCAATCCTTCAGATCAGCAGCTCCAGCAGAGTGGCAGTCCTTTCAGCCGCACAGCAGTCCTTCTTCCTGGCAGAGTCTACAGGTCCAGAAGTGTACTGAAGAGTTGGGGCCATATTTATGACCCGGTTTGTGTCACTCCTGCACCGCCATTAGTGAACTAAGAGGCAAGTCAGTAGTCATTGAAACCCTAAACGTAGCCTAGGTTCTTATTATAGATGAACCACCATTATAGTCTATTAAATCAAACATAGGAGGGGATCGTACAGCTCACACGCTGAACTCAAGTATTTAAAAATGCTCTATTATGTGATAATAAAAAAGGAGGCTCTGTGAAATAAAATATTTGCCTAGGATCACGCTATTTGGACAAGCAGGGAAGCCAGTATTGATTCCAGCTTATGTGGTTTCACATTTTGAAATTCAGTCACCAGATGGGTATCTCTGTCTCTCACATTTACATTAAAGGTCACTGTTTTGTCTTTCATTATTCACTTAGGATGAAAAACCAGAATCAGGGCCCTCAGATTGAACTACCAAGCCCAGAATGCATTTATTTTGGGAGAGTCACACCCAAACTCCCCCCCCCCCCACCAAGCTATGCCCCTGATCCCACTGAATGTTTATCAAGCATGGAGTTCACCAAGGAATTAAACTTCAGCTTCCAGAATCTCAAACCTTGTCATGGTAAGGAGCATAACAGCACATAAGTATATCAGACTATGGAATGTTTAGCAGCCAATGCCTTTGGTCTATGGAGTCTACCTAGGAGTACAGAGGTGAAACTAGGTGTTTGTTGAGTGCGATGCACTCTGAATATTACCTTGCCACAGCATTTTTAATTTCACAATATTTAATTCATGCTTGCAGGTCATTTCAATTCCTATAGTACAGAGCAAGATAATATTAATTGATATAGTCAAAAACAACTAATTTCCACTAACCCCACATTTCTTATTTTTATAGAATCAAAAATCCCCAAATCTCCTCATGTTAGATCATTTACAAACACTTTAATTGCAGAGCATCCTTATATATGACTTTCATGTATATTGAAAGGTATTCACATTGACTTATAAGTAAATTTCAACAGCGTAACTATTTTCAATAATTTAGCTAGTAGAGTAGCAGAATACATAACCATTCTTCAAAGGAATTGTGCTCTCTATTACAGAGATTTTTCTGCTTTGATGTTAAAGTTGTATTTGTTGAACATAAGGCATCTCAATACCTTATCTCATCATCTCATTATCCAGAATAACCCTAAGACAACTAGTTAACCTCCACATACACAGGGCAGGACACATGCTAGATCTCAACTTTTTAAACATTATTGATCTTCAGGTAAACTAATATCCCCCCTCACCAGGACAGATCATTTGGGTTTATTGTGGCAATCCTTCCCATTAACCACAATATTTTCTCAAAAAAAGAAAAGTAGCAAGAAAGTGGTCTAATGTGACAAGGCAAGGTTTTGAAATTGCCCTATGAGGAATACCTCCAGTCTGGCCAAATAACATTGAATTTGATGCTAATGTATTACATTCTTGAATTTCCTCATCATTAGATATTATTACTCCTTACAGATCAAATAGTTCAAATTAGAACAAAGCCTTCAGTGCCTTGGTTTACAAAATAGTTGGTAGCAGAAGTGCATGTTTTAAAAGTCCATGAAAGGAGATGGAGAGCCATTTACGATATTAACTTGAAAGTGCTTTATAAGCAAGCTCTCAAGAAGTATCACAATTTCATAATTCAGGTCTGTTTACAATTCCATGCAAAAGAACATGTATTGGCAGGCAACTCATTAATCAGATATTTTCAACAGTAAACTCTTTTCTCAAACAACAGAGCTGCTTAGAAGTTCTCAAACTGACTCAAGAACTATGTGATCAGCTCAAAAACTTCTTCCCAAGCAAAATCGCTGATATTTACAAACATTTTAAGCCACAACAGGATATTGGCAATTTCATACCTGCAAACATTGGGGTTGAATCAGGAGATGGAACTACCCTGACAATCCTAGAACCTGCCACAGAAGGCAAGGCTAATTCAGCTCTAGGAGGCCATTTATCAGGATCTCCTCTTGACTTGTGTCCCCGGAAAATCCTCAAATTGGGATCAGAAATCATTGCTCCTCTTCTATGTAAACTATTTAATTCCTCTCTAATGTGTGGCACTCTTCCAGCTTCCATAAAATTATCAATAATGATCGCTCGCTCAAGAAACTCTCTGCTGACCCTTCCATTTTAGAAAATTTCAGTCCTTTCTACTTATTGCCTGCAGCAATCAAAATCTTGGAATAAGCAGTCAACAAGCAACTGTCCTGCTTCTTTGAACCTCATTCACTGCTGGATGATTCCCAGTCAGGCTTTAGATAACAATATAGCATAGAGTTGGCCTTAATTACTGCTTTTGAACAGCTATGCAGGATTTTGGATTAAATGTTTTATTTGACCAAGAACTGTTGTTCAATCCACAGGTCACTGCAGCCTCGTCTTTCTATTTTGGGTAAGAAAGGCATAAAGGTTAAAGGCTTTCAGAAGGGTTTCAGACTTTCTCCTATTATCATGCAAAGAATGTGTCACCCAGGCTTTAATCACCCTGAGACTGTACTAATATAAATCTCTTTATTAAGGACTTCCTAAATATGCCATTCAAAGCTTATAGACAGTCCAAAATGCTGTAGCCCACTCAGTTTTAAAAGTCCCCTTCCATACCTCAGTCAGAAGTCACTGTTGTGATCTACATTGTCTTCCCATCTATAGGAGAGTCTGTTTCAAAACCCTGGTGCTCATTTTTTGAGCCTTAAACCAAATGAGTCTCAAGCACCTAAATGTTGGTCCGTTTTTATACCCAAGCAGGAGCCTTAATATCTTCTGAAGCGAAGGTACTCATAGAGCCCAAGTTGCATCAGTCTAGGATGGATGGATGCTCCTTTGCAGGTTCTTGCCGCTATACATTGGAACTGCCTTCTAACCGACCTGCGTAAAGTTCCATCCATTGCAAAGTTCCATGTGGCTTTTCAACTCAAATTAACCTCTCTTCTGTGGTACTTACATTGTCCTGAGCTCCAGGATGCACCATTGGGTAGCAGTCTGCACTTTATAAATATCATTCATCTAATCTTCTTCAGGGCCAATCATTCGTGGGAGTATTGAGAAACCATTTTGAATTTCACATCACAAATAGAACAAAAAGAACCTTCCACATTTCTTTTATGTCCTTGAGTTAACCATTACTCATTTTCTTTTCATTTTTCTGAAAATGCAATGTTTATATGAAGGAATGATCTTTTACTTTCCTTTATTGTACCTAAATGACTTATTTGTTTTATTTAATAAAGTTGCCTTCTTATTATTATTATTATTAGTAGTTGTAGTAGTTAATTATGTTGATTAAGACCGTGGTCTACTAAACAACATAAAAAGCCTTCCTATGCCCAAACAACCATTAACAACCTTCAGAAAAACTTCTTGCCTCTATCCCATATTTAAAAAAACAAGTTTTAAAATTTAGCACCTCCCTGACATAAAATATATACAAACAATATATGAACATTAGAACTGTGTACCCTTCACCCACATCAACACTTCTCATAATCATTTAAAAGATCATTTACCGTGTCCCGGTGGACATAGAGTAGGTTTAGACTTATTTGAAATTTTACTAATGCTGTTCGCATTTGGGAATTGGGTAGCTCTAAGAGCTATGAGTAAACACTTTTATCTTTCAAGGACTCACACAAATAAAATGTAGAGCTCTTTGTGGCCAAGTAACTGAGGTCTATTAGGCTGGATTTCCTAGAGAAAATTCCATTTAATTCCTTCTTCAGTAAAAAAGGTGGGCGGAGATGGGAGCCTTCAACCTTAAATTCCTCAATTTTATAATTCTTGCAGTCTAGTTGAGTTGCACTATTCCTTTTTTGCCCACTTTAATTCACTATAACACATTTTCTTATTGCAAAGAGTTCCTTTCAGCTTGGGAGCGGATAGATGTTTGTACCACAAATGCATACTGAGGTTCATTGCTATTAGGTTCCAAGATTTCATATTGGTTTCCACTCTTACCACTGGGGCCACTGCACATGATGTGAGACCTAGTACCTTTTAAGACATTTTCTTTTAATCTTCTCCTAGAAATACCCTTGAACCCAGACATTAAGTTTCTTCCCCATATAACAATTGTGGTGGGACCAATGCTTTATAGGCTGTGCACATCATTTCTAAGGGTGGTCCGCCAAAATCCCTTTTAAACTGCTTTAGACTTCCTACTGTGGTCAGAATTTGTGTGATCAGGGCATCAAGCTGCATTTTCCAATTTAATTTTTTGTTGAAAAATCATACCTGTAGAATATTGTAAATAAAAGAACGCTGGAACTCTTTAGTTCCTGTGACTTAAGCGTTGGCGAGATGAGGTGAAGGCAGACTTAGAATGTTGAGCTCTGACTTACATGCAGCGGAATAAAGACGTGTAAAATTACTCTCCATGTGTGGCTTGATTATTGGCGAGTACCTGGGCAGGCAGGATGCTACAACTGGTGACGAGATGGGGGATACGAAACCTGTACACTAAAAGTGCTCTTCCAGAGAGTTTGCCATGGTCCAGCAAACTGCTCATGCGTGCCACGTGTGCTGCAGTTGAAGTACAGAACCGATGCTGGCACCAGTGGAGTTTCAGTGCAACGCCAGCCTGTATAAAATGCTTCAAGATAAAGATAGCAACATTGAAAGTCTACTTGTCTTTGGCCAGGAACTGAATGAAACTGCAGCAAATAAAAGGTACTGCGCCATTACGGAAATTAATGCCATATGCTATACAGAGCAAGAATGCTAAAGGAGGATGCAGCCAGGTTACGAATGCTGCGCACAGCCATAGTTCAGTACACGTCAAACTGAAATTCATGTGCTATGAAACAGAGATTAACCAGGTGTCTGTGAAGAACAATTTAAGGGCAACGCCAACCAAATATCATAACGTTACCTGCTTTCTTGGACTAGCTGAATACAAGGTTTATCTAATTATCAAAACCACGTACTCATCGTGCTATGATGTGCTGCAGAGAGGCCCCAGAAAGAGGGTTGTGATAGCGGAGGTGTCTCCAAACGAAGCAGGCCACCACCAAAACTGCCTGGTCCATCTCAGAACAAATCCCTAGACCACTATCAAGTAAAGAGCTCTGATGGAGAGCCAGGGTGAGATCCAAGCTCCAAAGTCATTAAGGCTGACAAGAAGCCAGCACATCACAAGGCGCTAGAGAAGCTCTTTCTGCTCAAGTTCCACCGGAAGTACCTGAAAGACCACTTCTGTCCACCAATGTATATACGGGTGCTGCATTCTTAAAACCGACATCTGCATTTGATAAACCCAAGAAACACAATATTGGCAATAGATGGACTGCATAGATAGAGTATTATGAAGATTTCATAGATGCAATAGATGAAGAAGATAATAAAAAGAGAAACATGGCTGGTGAAGGAGTGAAAGAAACCATGAAAAAGATACCACAAGAAGGCTGCTCACACTGAAGAGTGTGCTGATCGTCAAGTGACTGACATGGAGGCCGGAAGCGCCTGAAGTGTGTCAGTCAGAAGCATGAAAAGTAAGTCAAAATACAAGGCAGAGGGACACAAGGCGATGTCTCCACAGAAAAAAAAACATGTTACAGATGTGGACTGTCATTTCCATTCGAAGGGAAATGTACAGCCGTTGGACAGATATGCATCAGCTGTGGTAAAGCGAACCATTTCGTGATGACTTGCAAGGCGAAGAGAAAAGTAAGTGCGTCACAGCATGAAGACAAAATGGCCGACTGAACGCTAACTCAGCGATGTTCGACGCGCTTCCACGAGGCCAAGCCGTCACTTAAACTGAGGCAAATTGACACCAAACGAAGTCGATTGTCATCTAAATCATCGACAAAGAGTTCCTCAGTATCAGTTTGCAGTGATGAAAAATTGACATGAAAAAGCACCCCAAACATTCAAACATTGTCCGAAGATCACTCTAAAGATAAATGAGTATTCAATACCATTCATAATTGATAGCGGTGCGTCGATAAATATCATGCCTGAGGAGAAGTATCAAGAATTATCTCTGTGACCGCATCTTACAAAATCAAAGACTAAAGTATACACAAGGGCTGCCGCATCACCCTTAAAGAGTCAAAGTTAATTTGTAGCCATGATAAAACATAAGAAAACTGTAGTACAAGCTCCTATTCATGTACTTCAAGGAACAGCCTCAAGTGCCTGTTTGCTGAGTTTCAACATTGCTTCTAATATGGGACTGATATCAGTAAACTACAATATGAATGCTCATCAT
Organism: Calotriton arnoldi; assembly: GCA_963921515.1. Classification (NCBI taxonomy): domain Eukaryota; kingdom Metazoa; phylum Chordata; class Amphibia; order Caudata; family Salamandridae; genus Calotriton; species Calotriton arnoldi. The sequence goes on along the minus strand of CAWUFW010001690.1, from coordinate 701,409 downwards.
GAAATTGTAAGTAAATTTCCATCATTATTTCATGGGTTAGGAAAACTCAAAACAATGAAAGTAACATTACACATAAATGAGGATGTTCGTACTGTTGCTCAAAGACAGATGAGTTGCGTTTCACCTGCAAGAAGCTGTTAAAAAAACATAATTTGTTGCTTAAACATGCATCATTGAATGCTCCATTGGTCTGACCCCATGGGTTTCTCCCATTTAATAGTGCCTAAAAGAGAAGGTGAAGGAGCTGTACTCATATGCATTGAAATGCGTCACGCCAATTGAGCGAGTGAGACATCCTGGTCCGCACATTGCTGATATGATAACTCAATTGAAAGGTGCGAAGTTCTTCTCTCGACTCGACCTAAATAAAGGATATCACCAATTGGAACTTGAAGATAAATTCAGGTGCATTACACCCTTTTCTAAACATATTGGTTTGTTTCACTACAAGCGATTGAGTTTTAGTATATCGTGTGCTGCAGAACCTTTCCAAGAAGTCATTTGACATATCATCCAGCCTGTAGTAAATGCATTTAACTATAGTGATGACATATTGTTTTTCAGAAGTACACAGAAAGAGCATGACAAAGCTCTCATGCAAGTATGTTGTTTGCTGAATGATGCAGGATTAAATCTAAATGCTGACAACTGTGAATTCCACAAGAAAAGCTTGAAATTCTTTGGCCATGTCTTTTCTGATTGGGGTATGAAACCTGATCCAGCTAAAGTACAAGCGTTGTCTCCTGCAAATCCCCCACAAGACAATTCTATATTATGATCATTTCTTGGAATGGCAAGTTACTGTTCGAGAAAAATACAAGACTTTGCTACAGTGAGTGCACCGTTACAAGAACTAACGAAAAAGAATGTGTCTTTTCATTTGTCACAAGAATATGAGAAGAGCTTCCAAAAGATCAAGCAAGCAATTGGGAGTGCCACTGAAATGGCGTACTTTTATCCAAAACTTCATACAGAGGTTGTAGTTGATGCTAGCCTTGTCGAGTTAGGCGCAATCTTTGCACAGCACAACAGACAGGCAAATGCCTGGAGACATATCGTGGCATATGGCAGTAAAAGCCTGCCACAAAATGGAACGTGCTGACTCGCAACCTGAAAAAGAAAGTTTGGCAATGGTTTGGGCTTGCGAGTATTTCTATGTGTTTTTGTACAGAAAGCTCTTCACAGTAGTGACTGATCATCAAGCACTGATGACGATATTCTGCAATCCCAAAGCCAAAATGTCTCCTAGAATTGAAATTTGGGGTTTGAGGTTACAAGACTATAACTACATGATTCTTCATTGTCCAGGGAAAGATCAGAATCCTGCTGAATATTTTTTAAGAGTGCCATAACAATGCCTGAGTACCCCATCCAAGACAGCGGAGGCTCACATCAATTTTATTGTGAAATCCAGCAGATCAACTGCATGTCTTTAGAACAAATTGACACCGCCATGAGCCAAGATAGTGACATGTTAAAGTTAAAAGACATTATTGCTCATCAATCGTGGAACCAGCACTCTAGACCTCTCACTAATGACAGTGAGTATTTGAAGTTCGAAAAAGTGAGAGATGTACTTTCAGTGACTCAAAAAGGCCTTATTCTGTGAGGTACCCAAATTGTTATTCCCGAGAGTCTCCGACAACAAGTGATCGACTTTGCCCATGAGGGACATCGAGGAATAGTTGCCACTAAGATAGCTGTCCATGATCGAGTCTGGTTTCCGTATCTTGACGAAAAGGTTGAAAATGTTGAAGACTTGTCACATATGCAATTGTCTTTCATCTCAAGTTAGTCAGCACCATTTGAACATGTCAGAATTGCCACATCATGCTTGGGAGAAAATTACTTTTAATTTATTTGGTCCTCTTGAGAATAGACATCATCTTCTAGTTATTGTTGATGAATACTCCCATTTTCCATTGGTAGAAGACCTTTCATCCACTGCACATGAGAAGGTTATACAAAAATTAGATGGAATCTTTGCGACATGGGGTGTACCTACAATCTTAAAATCTGACGATGGCCCACCTTTTAATAGTTGAGAATTCAAAGACTTTCTAAATCACTTCAAGATGAAGCATCAAAAAAGCACTCCTCTTTGGCCCCAGGCTGATGGTCTGGTAGAACGGTTCATGAGTACTCTAAAGCAAGCTGTTCAGCGTGCTGCATTGGAGAAGCTCGACCTCAAAGATGTTTTGAACACTGTTCTTCAAGCTTACCATTCGACTCGTCACTCAACGACAGGGGAACTCCCTGCAACACTCATGTTTGGAAGAGCCATGACGACCAAGCTGCCCCAATGGAGCAACCTCAGATCCAAGAATGAGGAAGACATTCATGCAACGGAGTTTGGTCTCAAACAGAAGATGAAGATATATGTTGACAGGCGATGTCATGTAAAAGATGTCACCTTTACCAGAGGAGATTGAGTGCCTGTCAGACATCAAAGAAAAAAAGGTGTGATGCTCCTTTTGAGGCTGAACCCTTCACCATCACTAACACCAAAGGACACATGGTGACTGCCCAGCATCCTGGGAAGTCCCTTATGAGAGATTCCTCTAATTTTTTACATGTGGCCCATCACTCACCAAACATTGATGTCAATGTAGAGACTGGGTCGCGACAGACTGTTGATGACTCTGTGTCTGCTGATAATTCCACCTCACCTATGCAGATCACTGACACTTCGACTGCCAGTTCCTGGTTTCCAGTTAAACGATCATGACGTGTGTTTCAGACGCCATCGCGCACAATTGAAGAATTGTAATTGCCTGCATTTCTATGATTATCTGTGCATTTATTTATGCATTTATTTTGCGTATTTATTTATTTATTTATTTATATGCTTATAGTGTCTATTTTGGAAAAGTCATAACTTTTAATTTAACAAAGAGGGAGATGTAGTGTCTTGTAATTAAAAGAACGGTGGAACTCTTTTGGTTCCCACTGTAAGCTTTGGAGAGATGAATTGAAGTCAGGCTTAGAATGTTGAGTTCTGACTTACACGGAGCAGAATAAAGACGTGTAAAATTGCTCTCCCTGTGTGGTCTGGTTATTGGTGAGTACCTCAGCTGGCAGGACGTTATGATACCTGTCTGTAGTAAGTCGCTAGAGATGGCAGGATTCAGCAGGTAAGATTATTTACCAGTAATCAGCTGCACAGTAGTGGAAGACAAATGCACAGGAGCTCCTCCGCTGCCAGCACCAGATCGACTGTCAAAATACCTGGTCATCGTATTCTGAACCCTGCGTCATTACAATGTACACAAGGAATCTTGAGTATACAAATTTCCACTAGAAAAGCTAAACAGTAGACTACAACACATCTTACCTTCTCCCCAAAATACATAGCACTAAGACACAGCACGAGAGAAAGGGAAAAGGACCACATAACGACAAAACAAATAATACAAAATTACTCTACTATTGCCAGAACTAGCAAAATAATATAAGCCTAAATTTGCATTCAAGTAAGAAACCTTCCACGCATAACAATGTTTCTAGAACTTTTACATGGCAAAGGTCTCTGGGAGTCCCTTCTCGAAACCTCTTGAGCACCCCTTGGGTGTTGCCCATCCAGAATATGATCTTGAGCACCGCTTGAGTACTGACTGGCCTGATGACTACTTTGAGTACCCTTAGAGTGTTGAACATCCAAATGATCTCAATGATTGTTGAGATTATCAACAGGGACAGATCCGTTTTGGTGATCATTTTCTCAATCAATCACGCACTCCTTCCCCACCTTAACAACTTTTGCAAGATTCCACCTATGCCCTCCAATTACTTTAGCAGCATTTCCACAGATCTTCTTAACTCCCACCGGATTACTGTACTTACTTCTCCCTTTTTGAACATGAACAGCATTTTTGATGCAAACTATGTCTCCAACTTTTACTTTGAGAGGTTTAACACCTGTTTTCTTGTCATACCAGCCTTTCTGCTTTGTTTGAGCAAGACTGACATTCTTCTTAACTAAACAGATCAATTGCTCCACATCCAAATCACTTCTGAGCAATTTAGCCCCCCATGCCAGTCAAAAACTAATTATTGGCTTTCCTGCCCCTTAGTAGTTCGAAGGTTTCCATCGGGATCTGCATATGCTTGGATGGGTTCCACAGTGCAGCTCAGCACGTCACCACTAGTAATGTAGTAAGTCACTAGAAATGGCAGGATTCAGCAGGTAAGATTATTTACCAATAAAGAGCTGCATGGTAGCGGAGGACAGGAGCTCCTCCGCTGTCAGCACCAGATCAACTGTCAAAATACCTGATCATTGCATTCTCAACCCAGCATCCTTACATTTTACACAACGAATCATGAGTATACAAGATTCCACTACAAAAGCTAAACAGTTGAATATAACACTTTCTCCATATGTATAGTTAACAAACTTGCCTCACAATATTTATTAACAGCATCATTTTCTTTGAAGCCCCACTTGCGTCATGTCCAAAATTACTAAATCATCCACACACAATAAACACAAAACATGCCTCCTCCCTATTCTTGGGGAGAAAGCATGTACATCCTGTAAAGTTGCTGGAAGATCAACAAGGTAAAATGCATAACAAGTGTGTGCTAGGACATATCCTTGATGGAGACCATTCCCTGTTGGGATCTTACAGGATAGTAAACCATTCCTGTTTAATTCTACCTTACCCCAGTTCTCTCTATGAAGTTTTTTCAGCGCCTCTGGAAAACAGCTGGACATATTCATGCCACCTGATTTGTCTGATAAAGTTACTCGGTTTCCTAAAAAATGAATAAAGCCATAATATAAATTCCCTGTTGTTTCTATTGCTTTCTGTCCCATAGCCAAAAGGCTAAAACAATGATCAATCATGGAATGCCCTTCTTCAAAGCCACCTTGCTCAATCCGGACTAAATAATTGCTCTCTATCCAATTCTTTGAATATTGAAGGAGGTCTTTTGCAGAGATTCCTGCTCCCACATTTATCAAACTGATCAAACTGTAGTTTTTGGGCTTGGAGGGGTCATTTTTCTTAAGAATTGTTTTGATAATTGAGTCTTTCCAGCTTTTTGGGGTAGGGGCCTGTTTTTGTGATTGATTGATTGAAACACTATTGAAAAAAACCTAGACATGCAATTTAGATTTGTTTTTTATAAAAACAGCTGGAAGGTTATCTCTATGTAAGTATATGGTGTACAAAAATCTGGCCTAAATAAATATAGTGTTCTGAATGTTGTTACAAGAATATTGTCTTGTAGGGAGAAGAATTTTCCAAATAAGTTATATTTTTGCAGAAGATATTTAGGACACAAGATTTACAACAGATTAAATTCTGACACAGATATTATGGTACCATACCATGTGATCAAAATCTCATTGTATTGTATTGTATTGTATTGTATTGTATGTGAGACTTCTATAGCGCACTGTCACCCCACGGGTATCCTGGCGCTCCAGATTACTCAGTAGACGCTATGTGTGGTACATTGTCATACAGCCAGATGGTCATAGCTGCAGCATGGTTAGACTAAACCCTAGGGAATAGCCAGGTTTTTAGCTTGCTTTAGAAGTCACACCTTCTGCCCTTTTCAGCCATTTGCTTTTTAAGTGTCATTTACACTTTCAATCATAATGTATGGCATTTTACAAATACTTACTTTTAGAATAACGATAGGCAAAAAAGTCTGCTTTCAGATTGCAGCTGATGAGCAAACTGGGAACTGTAGGGGATCATGTCTGTTAGAGATGGGATTTCTGGTTGGCTAGGGCTTGCGCCTAAGCCAGGCAGAAACCACCACTCTAGTCAGGGCAAGGGAGTTACACGCTGAAGAAAACCCCTGCTCACCCCCGTGGTAGCTTGGCACGGGCAGTCAGGCTTATCCCAGAGGCAATGTGTAAAGCGTTTGCGCAACATACTCACACAGCAGCAACCCACTATGCACACCACAAAAGAATCTCCACATAAGGTTATATATAAATAGCCTTTGTATTATCCAAAACACATTAGAATCATAATCACACAATATACACTGTGCCAACTGGCACTAGGCACTATTCACAGGGGATTATATACATGACAGGGCCAATCGGGCCACTGTCAGAACCTTTAGAAAGCACTAGTAGCACATATGGAACACAATCAGTGACTACTGGTAAAATACTGTTCTTGGCAATATCTCTAGCAACATAAACGCATTATGTCTGCATCACAGTAGGCATAGAACACATTAGGCAATAACATCACATTAGGATAAAACATATTATGCCTAAAACATGAGTAATGCATCCCAGTCCCACAGATAAAGTGCACACATCACCTTAGCAGACACACTGAACTGACCCCAGGCCAACTGGCCTTTCTCTGGGCTCAAAATGCCCTCTGTCCAGAATGTCAGGGCGTAAACTGTGGGCCTTTCAAGTAGCCCTAGGGCTGCAAAAGCAGCAAAGGCAAGTTGCGCTGGGGCGGGGGTGCGTTTCACCCCTTCCTTCTCACCAAAAGAAAATGCCCCCTGCCGCTGCCCGCTCTCTCACGGTGCAGCTGTGCGAATTAGGCCTGGCACCACTGTGCCTGGTGAGCCCCACTCCGGGACTCTGAAACACAAACTTGACTTGCCCCCACGGTGCAGCTGCCCGCAACTGCGGCGCAGCTGAGGAAATTTGCTTCGGCACCACCGTGCCTTGGGAGCCCCACTCTGGGACTCTCCCCTCTGGGACTCTCCTGGTGCCCTCGATCGGCAACAATGCGCAAATTGAAGCCCCACTCACCGGGGCTCTCTGGTGGACTCCTCCGGTCTTCCGTAGGAGGGGGCAGGCACCGACAACGTGCCTCGACCGCACCCTCTCCTGGGATTCCCTTTTGGCTGCTCCGGTTTCTGCAATACGCGGGGCTCTCCTCCGGCGTACGAGGAGCCCCGCCCATGGTCAGGCTTCGTTCCGCTTTGGGACTTCCTCTTCAGCTGTGCGATCGGTTTGGGGCAAACTTATGCCCCATATAACGATGTTACTTCCTCTTCCTGGCCGCGCCCTGAGTCAGGCGCTCCACGCCTGGCTTTTGGGCCGGCAATTCCTCGACGGCGATTCCCGGCGGCTCGTTGCAAATGCGGGGTGGGCTCCCGCTCACGAGACTGGCAATTGCGGGGTGGGCTCCCGCTACAGGAGCACAAACAAAATGCGGGGTGGGCTCCGCTGACATCCGGCATAAATGCGGGGTGGGCTCCCGCTTTCATTAGCAGTGGCAGTGCGGGGTGGGCTCCCGCTCTGCTGCAGAAGCACCCAGCATGCGGGGTAGGCTCCCGCCATCCACCAGTATCACGGGGAATCCCTACGCCGGGGAATCCCTCTGAAGTGATGTGCAGCTCAGTGCTGCGAGGCCCCAGCACTCCCTGTCCTGGGGATAAGAAAGGTAGCGCTCACGAGGCGCTAAGTCCAAAATGCAGAGGGGCAGAGCTTGGCACAGGCAGGCCAGCACGTAGGGACCCCCAGGAAGCTGCCGCTGGGTCCCACGGCGGTTCCTCCTTGCCCAGCAGTCCTTGGCCTCCCAAAACAGGTACAAGTAAGCACACTGACATGGGGTTACAGCCCCAATATTTATAGTACCTTTTCCTTTGTCTGCCCTTGGCACAGGGCTTGGGGGAACCAGCCAGAACTGGTTCTGGGGGTTTTGGAGCACTCTGTTTACAGGACTCCTCTTCCCCTTTGTCAGGTGGGGGCTAGGTTATCAGACACACCACAGAGGGGCGGAGCCAGCATTCACCTAGGCAGGCACAGACCTATTCAGAGTCAGGGGACTACTCCTCCCACTACTCCAAATGCAGATCTCCCATTCAACCTAGCGCTGACTCACCCTGCCCTCCCTGGAGCCACACACACCTCACCAGCCCCTGTCACTCCAAAGCCAGACATGCAATCCATATCAGGCAGGCAACTGCGGCGCAGCTGAGGAAATTTGCTTCGGCACCACCGTGCCTTGGGAGCCCCACTCTGGGACTCTCCCCTCTGGGACTCTCCTGGTGCCCTCGATCGGCAACAATGCGCAAATTGAAGCCCCACTCACCGGGGCTCTCTGGTGGACTCCTCCGGTCTTCCGTAGGAGGGGGGCAGGCACCGACAACGTGCCTCGACCGCACCCTCTCCTGGGATTCCCTTTTGGCTGCTCCGGTTTCTGCAATACGCGGGGCTCTCCTCCGGCGTACGAGGAGCCCCGCCCATGGTCAGGCTTCGTTCCGCTTTGGGACTTCCTCTTCAGCTGTGCGATCGGTTTGGGGCAAACTTATGCCCCATATAACGATGTTACTTCCTCTTCCTGGCCGCGCCCTGAGTCAGGCGCTCCACGCCTGGCTTTTGGGCCGGCAATTCCTCGACGGCGATTCCCGGCGGCTCGTTGCAAATGCGGGGTGGGCTCCCGCTCACGAGACTGGCAATTGCGGGGTGGGCTCCCGCTACAGGAGCACAAACAAAATGCGGGGTGGGCTCCCGCTGACATCCGGCATAAATGCGGGGTGGGCTCCCGCTTTCATTAGCAGTGGCAGTGCGGGGTGGGCTCCCGCTCTGCTGCAGAAGCACCCAGCATGCGGGGTAGGCTCCCGCCATCCACCAGTATCACGGGGGAATCCCTACGCCGGGGAATCCCTCTGAAGTGATGTGCAGCTCAGTGCTGCGAGGCCCCAGCACTCCCTGTCCTGGGGATAAGAAAGGTAGCGCTCACGAGGCGCTAAGTCCAAAATGCAGAGGGGCAGAGCTTGGCACAGGCAGGCCAGCACGTAGGGACCCCCAGGAAGCTGCCGCTGGGTCCCACGGCGGTTCCTCCTTGCCCAGCAGTCCTTGGCCTCCCAAAACAGGTACAAGTAAGCACACTGACATGGGGTTACAGCCCCAATATTTATAGTACCTTTTCCTTTGTCTGCCCTTGGCACAGGGCTTGGGGAACCAGCCAGAACTGGTTCTGGGGGTTTTGGAGCACTCTGTTTACAGGACTCCTCTTCCCCTTTGTCAGGTGGGGGCTAGGTTATCAGACACACCACAGAGGGGCGGAGCCAGCATTCACCTAGGCAGGCACAGACCTATTCAGAGTCAGGGGACTACTCCTCCCACTACTCCAAATGCAGGTCTCCCATTCAACCTAGCGCTGACTCACCCTGCCCTCCCTGGAGCCACACACACCTCACCAGCCCCTGTCACTCCAAAGCCAGACATGCAATCCATATCAGGCAGGCAACTGCGGCGCAGCTGAGGAAATTTGCTTCGGCACCACCGTGCCTTGGGAGCCCCACTCTGGGACTCTCCCCTCTGGGACTCTCCTGGTGCCCTCGATCGGCAACAATGCGCAAATTGAAGCCCCACTCACCGGGGCTCTCTGGTGGACTCCTCCGGTCTTCCGTAGGAGGGGGCAGGCACCGACAACGTGCCTCGACCGCACCCTCTCCTGGGATTCCCTTTTGGCTGCTCCGGTTTCTGCAATACGCGGGCTCTCCTCCGGCGTACGAGGAGCCCCGCCCATGGTCAGGCTTCGTTCCGCTTTGGGACTTCCTCTTCAGCTGTGCGATCGGTTTGGGGCAAACTTATGCCCCATATAACGATGTTACTTCCTCTTCCTGGCCGCGCCCTGAGTCAGGCGCTCCACGCCTGGCTTTTGGGCCGGCAATTCCTCGACGGCGATTCCCGGCGGCTCGTTGCAAATGCGGGGTGGGCTCCCGCTCACGAGACTGGCAATTGCGGGGTGGGCTCCCGCTACAGGAGCACAAACAAAATGCGGGGTGGGCTCCCGCTGACATCCGGCATAAATGCGGGGTGGGCTCCCGCTTTCATTAGCAGTGGCAGTGCGGGGTGGGCTCCCGCTCTGCTGCAGAAGCACCCAGCATGCGGGGTAGGCTCCCGCCATCCACCAGTATCACGGGGGAATCCCTACGCCGGGGAATCCCTCTGAAGTGATGTGCAGCTCAGTGCTGCGAGGCCCCAGCACTCCCTGTCCTGGGGATAAGAAAGGTAGCGCTCACGAGGCGCTAAGTCCAAAATGCAGAGGGGCAGAGCTTGGCACAGGCAGGCCAGCACGTAGGGACCCCCAGGAAGCTGCCGCTGGGTCCCACGGCGGTTCCTCCTTGCCCAGCAGTCCTTGGCCTCCCAAAACAGGTACAAGTAAGCACACTGACATGGGGTTACAGCCCCAATATTTATAGTACCTTTTCCTTTGTCTGCCCTTGGCACAGGGCTTGGGGGAACCAGCCAGAACTGGTTCTGGGGGTTTTGGAGCACTCTGTTTACAGGACTCCTCTTCCCCTTTGTCAGGTGGGGGCTAGGTTATCAGACACACCACAGAGGGGCGGAGCCAGCATTCACCTAGGCAGGCACAGACCTATTCAGAGTCAGGGGACTACTCCTCCCACTACTCCAAATGCAGTTCTCCCATTCAACCTAGCGCTGACTCACCCTGCCCTCCCTGGAGCCACACACACCTCACCAGCCCCTGTCACTCCAAAGCCAGACATGCAATCCATATCAGGCAGGCAGACACATAGGACACAGAAATGCCAACTTCTAAAAGTGGCATTTCTAAAATAGTGATAATAAATCTGCGTACACCATTGTGCTGCATTTATTATTACTATTCCAACCATACCAAACTTGACCACGCTGCTCCTCTCATATCAGGAATTACCACTCAAACACTTATCAGGGAATCCCCAATGCATTCCTATGGGAGGCCAGCCTCACAGCAGTGAGAAACCAAATTGGCTGTTTGTCACTACCAGGACATGTGACACACTTAAGGTACATGTCCTACCTTTTACCTACAATGCACCCTGCCCATAGGGCTAGCTAGGGCCTACCTTAGGGGTGACTGACATGCAGTAAAAGGGGGGTCACAGACGTGGCACAGACTTTAGGTGTCATGTCACAGCGGCAGTAACACTGCGCGCACAGGCCCTGCAATGGCAGCGAACTGAGACAGGTTTGAAAGGCTACTTTGGTGGGTGGTGCAATCAGCGCTGCAAGCCCACCAGTAGCATTTAATTTACGGGCCCCGGGTATATGAGATACCACTTTACAAGGGACTGACAGGCAAATTAAATAGGCCAAACAGATGTAGACAAATCTTACCATGTTTACCACAGAGAGCACACGCACTTTACACTGAACAGCAGTGCTAAAGTGCCCAGAGTCCTAAAACCACCAACACCATGTCAGAAAAAAGGCTAGGAGGAAGGCAAAACGTTCAGGGATGACCCTACCAAAAGTGCCAAGTCCAACAGAACCCCCTTCCAGCCAAAACACAGGGTAGACCAATCACCACCTTGATGGGCTTCCCTGCTTTGAGTGCTAGAACACGGGCGCGGGCCCGCAACTGCAGGGGCACACTGCAGTTCTACGCCATTCTGAACCCATGTGGTTCCCTCTGTCAAAGCTCCCAGGACCAACTAAGCTACCCCACTGGTACTCCCTAGTTGTACGCGGCCAGGACCAGGCCATAGGCCATTCAGATATATCCGGTCCTTGCCATCTCACAGAGTGGGGGGCAGAAAACCCTGGCACATAGTAACCATTCTCCACTCTTCCTCTCATCAGTGCAGTTCTAAACTGCCACTGATCCTCCAACCTAGGGTCCGCACCCTCAGGCTGACCAGAGGTCATGGGCAAGGTTTTCCTCCCCCTACCTCTCCTTCTGGGGTTCCGTACTCTCCTAGGAGAAGTGCCCCAAGAACCAAAAACTATCAGGACGCTGGAACCAGACCTCCTACACAATTCTTCCACCAGCTCAGGGCCTTGACCCTGCAACTGATCTACCAACCTGGGATCTAAATCCTCAGGTTGCACCGGGGTCAGAGGCGAGGACTCCCTCCCTCTGCACCCCCTTCCAGAGTTCTGCACCCTCCCATCAGGAGTGGTACCCCTAGAAGACAAACCGGTCAGGACACTGTTTACAGTTGTCCTTCCCTCCAGGTCAGGCATAACCTGAACCTGGCCTCCCAACCCAGGGACTGAACCCTGCGGCTGAACACTTGCCCGGTGCACCAGGACTTCCTTGGGAGCACACATGCCCCCGAGGGTAACACATAACTCATGTGTCGTGTGACAGTCTGCCTGGCGCAGATCTCCCGACCCCTGTCCATCTGACAGTGCGTGAAGATCCCCCAGGACAGAAGTGGTATCACCATGGTCACTCCTAGGAGACTCAGCCCTTTTGGCTGGCCCCTGACCCACTGGTTCTTCCAATGGGGACTCTCTCCCCCTCTCACCCCTCAATCTGGACTTCTGCACCCTCCATTTAGGAGTGGCACTGCCAGACACCAGAACTGATGGAGGTCTGCTTACAGACACTCCACGTTCTCCTGACACTAGGAGATCCCCCTCGAATGGACTACTAGTACAGCTTAGGCTCCCTACCTGGTGTTCCCTTAAGAAACCATCCAGGCCCTGAGACTGAGGTTGGGCACTATCGGGATGCATCCCAGTCTCACTCCTTCTCCTCGAAGACAGGACGTGAGGCCCCACAACCCTCCCACTACAACAGGACCTAGCTGGGCTACTCTGAACCTCTTCCACCACTCTGGGCTGGAAGACACCTGAGCCACTCCTGTTAGGGTCACTCCCCAATGCCTCTTCAGAACCTCTGCAACCACCCAGAGGTCTGCCTCCCGTGCAAGCTCCCTGGGATCAGAGAACTCACACTCCAACAGGTGTTGGCGCAACCCCGGAAAACAATTACTGAACATGTGCTCTCTGACAACCAGATTGAACAGCCCTTCAACATAATTTGCCATGCTACCCATCACCCAATCCTCCAGTGCATCATAACACACATCCACAAACTCCCCCAAGACTGGTGAGACAGTTTTCTACTGCCCCAGAACCTCAACCTGTACCCCTCTTCCTGGGAACCAGGCACCATAGTCTGGGATCTGGGAGTGGGACTTCCTGCACTGGACTCCATATTGCTGCCACCACTGGACCCCACCCTCACTGGTGAATCCAGACAACTAAAACTGTACTCAGGGGATAATCTACCCTCCAGAGCTAGTTTCTCCCTGGCGAAGGCCCTCTCTGCCTCCGCCATCCTCTCCTGTTTTAGGACCCTTTCGGTCTCTAGCTTTTTCTCTTCAAGGCCCAACGCCTTGAGACTCAACTCCTGGGCCAACAAGGCCTTTTTCTCCTCTAAGGCTAACTTCCTATTCTCCAACTCCAATTTCTGAGCCTCCATGTTCTCATGGCTCTCCTTCTGGAGTTTCTCTAAAGCTAGCTGATGCTCCCTTTCTTCCCTCCTATCCACCCACTCCTCTGGGGACAGGGAAAGGGATGGGGCACTGCCCCGGCACTGGACCCAGCAAGGGTCTCCCTATCTATGGGGTCCTCACTCTCTACTGGCATCCCCGCCCTGTCATTTTCTTCCTCCTCTTCAGATTCTTCAGGCCCTATTACAAAACCACCACTTTGGTATGCAGAGGGATAATCAGACAAGTACCCGTAGTATCCTAAGGGTTCTCCCCTAAAGAGTGCTTCATAAAGGAACAGCTTTCTGAGGATGTTACCCACTATTGGTATCCCCCTCTCTCTGCAGAATTCCTCTAACTCCTCCTGGGTGTACTCCCAAAGGTCATCCTCATTATAGATTAATCCCATCTTGGCAGAATACACAACCCAAAGTGCAACACAAGAGACTTAGGCGTAAATACAATTAAAAAAATGACGCTTTTAAGGAGAAAAGAAAAATCAGGAGAACTAATCCCCAAACCTGTGATTATCTAAATGCAGAGTTTGTAGTACAACCAGTTGTCGCTGTGGTACTGCGCAAACGCAAGTCCTATCCCACCGCTGCCACCAATGTTAGAGATGGGATTTCTGGTTGGCTAGGGCTTGCGCCTAAGCCAGGCAGAAACCACCACTCTAGTCAGGGCAAGGGAGTTACACGCTGAAGATAACCCCTGCTCACCCCCTTGGTAGCTTGGCACGAGCAGTCAGGCTTATCCCAGAGGCAATGTGTAAAGCGTTTGCGCAACACACTCACACAGCAGCAACCCACTAGGCACACCACAAAAGAATCTCCACACAAGGTTATATAAAAAATAGCCTTTGTATTATCCAAAACACATAAGAATCATAATCACACAATATACACTGTGCCAACTGGCACTAGGCACTATTTACAGGGGATTATATACATGACAGGGCCAATTGGGCCACTGTCAGAACCTTTAGAAAGCACTAATAGCACATATGGAACACAACCAGTGACTACTGGTAAAATACTGTACTTGGCAATATCTCTAGCAACATAAACGCATTATGTCTGCATCACAGTAGGTATAGCACACATTAGGCAATAACATCACAATAGGATAAAACATATTATGCCTAAAACATGAGTACTGCCTCCCAGTACCACAAATAAAGTGCACACAGCACCTTAGCAGACACACTGAAATGACCCCAGGCCAACTGGCCTTTCTCTGAGCTCAAAATGCCCTCTGTCCATAATGTCAGGGTGTAAACTGTGGGCCTTTCAAGTAGCCCTAGGGCTGCAAAAGCAGCAAAGCCAAGGTGTGCTGGGGCAGGGGGTGAGTCTCACCCCTTCCTTCTCACCAAAAGAAAATGCCCCCTGCAGCTGCCCGCTCTCTCGCGGTGCAGCTGTGCGAATTAGGCCTGGCACCACTGTGCCTGGTGAGCCCCACTCCGGGACTCTGAAACACAAACTTTCCCCCACGGTGCAGCTGCCCGCAACTGCGGCGCAGCTGAGGAAGTTTGCTTCGGCACCACTGTGCCTTGGGAGCCCCCCTCTGGGACTCCTCTTGGTGCCCTCGATCGGCACCAACAATGCGCAAATTCAAGCCCCACTCACCGGGGCTCTCTGGTGGTCTCCTCCGGTCTTCCGTAGGAGGGGGCAGGCACCGACAACGTGCCTCGATCGCCCCCTCTCCTGGGATTCCCTTTTGGCTGCTCCGGTTTCTGCAATACGCAGGGCTCTCCTCCGTCGTACGAGGAGCCCCGCTCCCGGTCAGGCTTCCGACACCTGTCTTCCGCTTTGGGACTTCCTCTTCCTGGCCACGCCCGAGTCAGGCGCTCCTCACCTGGCTTCCGGGCCGGCAATTCCTCAACGGCGATTCCCGGCGGCTCTTTGCAAATGCGAGGTGGGCTCCCGCGACTGGCAATTGCGGGGTGGGCTCCCGCTACAGGAGCACAAACAAAATGCAGGGTGGGCTCCCGCTGACATCCGGCATAAATGCGGGGTGGGCTCCCGCTTTCATTAGCAGCGGCAGTGCGGGGTGGGCT
This sequence comes from Calotriton arnoldi, assembly GCA_963921515.1. NCBI lineage: Eukaryota > Metazoa > Chordata > Amphibia > Caudata > Salamandridae > Calotriton > Calotriton arnoldi. The sequence continues at coordinate 686,174 of CAWUFW010001690.1, read as the reverse complement.
CCCGCTCTGCTGCAGAAGCACCCACCATGCAGGGTAGGCTCCCACCACCCACCAGTAGCACGGGGGAACCCCTACGCCGGGGATTCCCTCTGAAGCGATGTGCAGCTCAGCACTGCGAGGCCCCAGCACTCCCTGTCCTGGGGATAAGAAAGGTAGCGCTCACGAGGCGCTAAGTCCAAAATGCAGAGGGGCAGAGCTGGGCACAGGCAGGCCAGCACGTAGGGACCCCCAGAAAGCTGCAGCTGGGTCCCACGGCGGTTCCTCCTTGCCCAGCAGTCCTTCAGCCTCCCAAAACAGGTACAAGTAAGCACACTGACATGGGGTCACAGACCCAATATTTATAGTACCTTTTCCTTTGTCTGCCCTTGGCACAGGGTTTGGGGGAACCAGCATGAATTGGTTCTGGGGGGTTTTGGAGCACTCTGTTTACAGGGCTCCTCTTCCCCTTTGTTAGGTGGGGGCTCGGTCATCAGACACACCACAGGGGGGCAGAGCCAGAATTCACCTAGGCAGGCACAAACCTATTCAGGGTCAGGGGACTACTCCTCCCACTACTCCAAATGCAGCTTCTCCCATTAAGCCTAGCGCTGACTCACCCTGCCCTCCCTGGAGCCACACACACCTCACCAGCCCCTGTCACTCCAAAGCCAGACATGCAATCCACGTCAGGCAGGCAGACACATAGCACACAGAAATGCCAACTTCTAAAAGTGGCATTTCTAAAATAGTGATAATAAATTTGCGTACACCATTGCGCAGCATTTATTATTACTATTCCAACCATACCAAACTTGACCATGCTGCTCCTATCATATCAGGAATTACCACTGAAACACTTATCAGGTAATCCCCAATGCATTCCTATGGGAGGGTAGCCTCACAGCAGTGAGAAACCAAAATGGCTGCTTGTGACTACCAGGACATGTGACACACTTAAGGTACATGTCCTACCTTTTACCTACAATGCACCCTGCCCATAGGGCTAGCTAGGGCCTACCTTAGGGGTGACCGACATGCAGTAAAAGGGGGGTCACAGACGTGGCACACACTTTAGGTGTCACTTCACAGCGGCAGTAACACTGCGCGCACATGCCCTACAATGGCAGAGGCCTGCGACAGGTTTGAAAGGCTACTTTGGTGGGTGGCGCAATCAGCGCTGCAAGCCCACCAGTAGCATTTAATTTACGGGCCCCGGGTATATGAGATACCACTTTACAAGGGACTGACAGGTAAATTAAATAGGCCAAACAGGTGTAGACCAATCTTACCATGTTTACCACAGAGAGCACACGCACTTTACGCTGAACAGCAGTGCTAAAGTGCCCAGAGTCCTAAACCCACCAACACCATGTCAGAAAAAAGGTTAGGAGGAAGGCAAAAAGTTCAGGGATGACCCTGCAAAAAGGGCCAAGTCCAACAGTGTCAAATAGCTACGACTCCAGCCACATTTGGAGCCCCCAATGTGCCACTCTATGTGTTGTGGGGAAGTGCACTGGTTGAGTGTTTCATTCAGAAAAATATTGACTAACTGAACATTGAAATGGCCTTACTGGGGAACCCTCTCGGATTGGCCTATGTGCATGTGATGATGCCACTGCCAACCTAATTGAGGGTATATCAGGATGCACACATTTTGTACTCACAGTCCACTTGAAGTGCTGCACTGTTCCGTCTCTCACCACAGCTGCCAATTATCACATATACAGAAATATGAAGGTCAGTGTAAAAACAGGGAAAGAAAGATAGGTTAGAAAAGAAAACAGAGACATTGGACCCCACCACTCTGACTCATCACTTCAGCCAGTCAATTATGTTTTCAATATTTAATCAATATCTAAAGGCAAAGAGGAATCTTTAGTAACATTCCATAATGGTTCTGAACTTAACCGTAATAGTGAATCGATATTCCTTAGCGATATCTCTGTGTAACCAGTTGTCTGAACTTTGATGTTAAACTTGTAATTCCTGAAACTAAACATAAAAAGTACCTTAAATAAATGTTCACTGACACTTCTCCCTAGGAATAGAATAACTCCTGTGATATATTGGGTTGTTGGTCCTCCCTCCACATCATCATCCTCTTCTCTTGAGGTGGACTGCCATCTCTGCACCTCCTCAAAGGCTCTGAGGGCTACCTAGAGATCGAGTCTGGTATCCTTTCTGTTTGATCTCAGTCACTTTTGCTTGCAGTTTTATCAGTTCAGCCCTGCTGAGGGTGTCAAAGTTGCACAGCTCCATCTCCACTTGCAAACAAGGAAGGTAGGGCACATACATTTAGAAAACGGAGAAAAAAGCTAATGGAAAATCGAGGAGGAATTTAAAAAACGGTCACTCCAATGTCAAATTATTTATCTGGGATTTTTTGCGTAACACAAATCACTGTATGGTACTGTACAAACACAAGTCCTGATCCACTCCGCCGAACACTAATGTGAGAAATGTAGTTATTGGTTGACTGGGATGTATGCCCTGGTCAAGCAACAGCCAAAATCCCTTGCAGGGTGACCCACAAAAAGTCACTAAATTAACCTGTGCTTAACCCTGGGTAGCTTGGCACAAAAGCAGGCAGGCTTAACTTAGAGGCAATGTGTAATGTATTTATGAAGCACACAAACAGTAATCAAGTGAAAACACAACACAAGAAAAATCCCAAACCAATTTAGGAAAAAGTACATTTTTATCAATTATTTGACACCAAAACGACAAAAATCCAATCAGTAGAACCGGAGTTATGAATTTGTAATGTTTTTAGTAAAATCTAGTGCCTAAATGTTAATAGCGCCAACCATGAACATCTAGTTGCGCAAGACAGGGTCAAGTTCTAAAGTTAAGGCTGACTGCGATGGAGCATGCTTCAGATACAAGAAGTGAATTGGGCCAGGTCAGCACTTACCTTCGGACTTAGAAAAATTCTTGAAGAAAAATGTGTGAGAAGGTAGTAGTTCAGCAGGGCAAGGCTTCAGGAGTGTCCGAGGAGAGAGCACCATCATTGGATGGCCTTGGAATGAAGCCATGGTGAAGATTTTTTCCTTCGGACTAACAGGCATATTTACAAGCCCTGTGTGCCACTGGAATGTCACTTTTGTGACATTCCGTTGGTGCACAGGGCTTAGCCATATTTCAAGGCCACGTAAAGCCACCCTGTGTGGCTTTTCATGGCCTTGTAGATATGGAGTAAGGCGAGGCAGTGCAAGTCGCTGCCTTGCCTTCCTCTGCGTGAAAGAGGTGTTCCATGGGTGTTGCTGTGGGTGTTCCCACTCAACACCCATGGAATTTTATGCTGCCCCAGATTTACAACATCAGGTAAACATGGGGAAGTGCCAAAGCCTTGCTCCTCCCTAGAGCAGGCGCAACGAGGAGAAATGTTTATATTTGTCCTCGTTTTTTCCCTCTTTCCATGTGTGCTGCATTCTGCAGCACACATAGAAAGAGGAACATGTCTCATGTGATTTTTTTGTGTAGGAATTTGCCCCTTCCTGCACAAAAACAATTGTGCCAACACGCAGACACCCTTGCACCATGGTGCAAGGGTGCCTGCGTTGGCGCAGGGCTGCAAAATGTTCACCGGTACTGGCTAAAAGGACAGGAATGCACCATATCTTGTAAATATGGTGCATTCCTGTCCTTTCAAATTGGCATAGGGCAGCACAGCAAAATGATTTGCAACGCTGTATTACGCCAATTCCTTGTAAATATGCCCCTCAGTCATCAAAATGGAAGTCAAAAATATCCAGCTGGAAGAGGCAGAAGGCTGTAGCTGAAGACAGTTCCATTAGGTCGAATACCCCTTTGGTGAAGGGCCGCTGAGACAGAATAGCTGCTGCTAAGTAAATCCGTCCTGTGATACATCTCGGGCGGATAGGCAAGCAGGTTGGTACCGGTCTTCTCCTGGATCTCAGAGCACTTTTTGGCCAATAAGACTTCAGTTTTGGAAATTGGCCCGTGAGGCACCTTTAGCACTACAACCAATGGTCAAGGACTGGTGGGACACCTCCTGAGAGTTCAGGACTCTTTCAAGCTAGATCCAGGTACGGGTTCAAGATTGTGGGAGCCTTTTATGTCCCTGTGGCTCTGAACAGGAGGCCAGCAAACTAGCCCTTGGAGTCACTTCTATTAGTCCTGGGTGCAGGGGAAGGTGTAGGGCTTAACAGCAGGGCTGGCCTCTGAGGGTTCAAAGCACGCTCCGAGCAGCAAAGCAGCCCTTCCAGGTACAGCAGCAGTCTGGCTGAGTGCACACCAGGATGCAGTCTTCTGAGAGTTCTTCCACAGGTCCAGTAGTGAACTGAAGAGTGGGTTTTTGAAAGTCCTATTTTTATACCGTGGTGCCCTTCTTCTGGAAAGTGGGAGAAGTTTTTCTGGAAAGGTTCTGTGAAGTGCTTGGAAGTTCCTGACTCCCCTGCCTTGGCTCCATGCTGGCTGCAGTGACAATACAGGGTTGTTAAGCCCTTGTGTGGAGACAGGACACAGCCCATTCAGGTGCAAGGGGGGCTGTACTCATCTCCCCCACTCCCGATCCTGCCAGTTGATGGCCCAATGAGGCCCACCTAATTCCTCTATTGTGTGACTGTCTGGGAGGAAGTCACAAAGTCGAACTGTCAGCTACTCCCAGTCATGTCACTCCAGACAGGCTGCATGCACAAAATCGATAAGGGCAGGAAAAAGCCAACTTTCCAAAAGTGGCATTTTCAAAATTGTAATGAAAAATTCAACTTTGCCATTAAAGAGGGTTTATTAATACAATTCTATAGGTACCAAAAATGACATCGCCACCAGCTCCCATTTGGAAATTACAGCCTATTAAATATAATAAGGAGTCTCTAATGTTATCCTATGGGAGGGGTAGGCCTCACAGTACTGAAAAACAAATTTAGGAGCTTTTCACTACCAGGATATCTAAAACTTAAAAGTGCATGTCAACATTTTTAATTACACAGCACCCTGCCCTATGGGCTACCTAGGGCCTACCTTAGGGGTGACATATATGCAATAAAAATGGAGTTTAAGGCTTGACAGGGGGGTTTAAATGGCAAAATGACATGACAATGTAACACTACATTCAGGCTGCAATGGCGGGTCTGGGGCATGTTTTAGAGTGCTACATAAGTGGGTAGCACAATAAGTACTGAATGCCCGTGGTAACATTTAATTTACAGGCCTTGGGTACATGGTATACCACTCTACAAGGGACTTATAAGTAAATTAAATATGCCAAACAGGTGTAAGCCAATCAAACCATGTTTAGGGGAGCAAGTACAAGCACTTTAGACTGGTTAGCAGTGGTAAAGTGCACACAGTCCTAAGGCTAGCAAAAACGAATTCAGCAAAATGTAGCGGGAAAAAGGCAAAAGGGTTAGGGGTGACCCTTCAGAGAGATTCAGGTCTAACAACTACCTAAAGCTTCATCACTATACACTGTCTGTGGAAGATGAGCTATAGTTTCTAATTCATTTTTGCAGCATTGTAAGGTAATTAATAAGCTATAATATTCTGGTAGCCATTACCTTAGCAAATTCTTTAAACATACTTAAAGGCTAATAACTAATGCTTGACATTCTTACATAGCATGAGCAACATAGTCCTGGTTTAAGAATCTTTCTGTTCTATCCCAGGATAACACTCAAGTAAAATGCTACAACCCTGCAGTCTTAGATGAGTTCATTTTAAATGTACAAATAGTTTAAAGTTCAGAGGAACAAGAGGATACAATGTCATGCTGCTGAGATCACGCATGAGTGGGCTAGGTAGAAAATGAGTGATTGTTTGACTATGAATCTTTGGATGTAATTCTTCATCTTGTAGTGTTCAGGACCCAGTTGTATGATGGTGCTTCTTTTGCTTTTTGTCAAGGTATTTGTTTGGACGAAAATCAAAAAAATTAACATTTAAATAAAATAGTACAAAGTTCGTTTCCACCATACTAAATGAAATGCGCGTCTGGACTCATAATGTTATTCAATTGAATCCACAGGAAGCAACTGCTCTTTCACAAATGAAATCCTCTGACCATTTAACACGGTCTTGCGTGCAGCAACATTGTATCACAATCCAGGGCTAGAACACGCGCTGCTGGCTGAACTAATGCTGCCGTGCCAGCCACAGGCCTGAAGAAGTGAGGGTGGCATAGAGGTAAAAGTAGCCCTCGCAGCCACCTGTGGGGATCCTGAGGGAAACCCGAAGCCATGACATCAGACATGAGTGCAAAACGTCATAAACAGCGAACTGTAGAAAAGCAGTTCCGCCCCACAGTACCTGACAATATCCTGTAGAATGAAAAGGTATAAATATATATTGTAATAAATGGAGGTTATTGTCTAAATAGAGAAAACAATGCAGATGTTGGCGGAGAGTGGTAGCTCGCAAGACATGGGACATTGCTCTTCCACCTCTGCTGAAATTGTGTTCCATTGTTCATGGTGGATGTCGGTGGAAGAGCAAAATCAGAATGTTGTGAATGGGAATGTAGGTGAGTACAAATATGTGTCAATGGATAAAAAGATGCTTCCATTCATGCACTCACTCACCCACCTCCGAGCAACTATACACAATTCAGCAATGATTGATGACCGTATTAATGGGCCAAAAGACTAATGAATAAAAAATGAATCTATTTTATTATTGTTAATTTAACATGTATCATTAAAGTTGAAAACATATTATACAAAATGTGGAAATACCGTCAGACATATTTCAGACGATAGTCACATCACTATCCAGTCGTGCGTATCGGAGTGGATGCCCTGCAGATGCATAGAAAGGAACTTTATCACAAAACTTTTCAAAATGGAGTCCATCCATCACTTTGATACTGGTTTGTTCTTTTGAACCATTGGCGGATCTGTACTGGATGCTATGCTATCTCTCTGCCTTCCATGACCTACCACCCGTCATTCTTCAATAAAGTGGTCATTTTAAGTCGCTGCGACTGTGCATTGCCCGGTTTTAGTATCCACCGAGCAATCTCTATTTTCTACGTTTGTTTTTTACAGTACTGCTTGTGGTTTTCCTGATGAAGGTGGCTCTGTCACCGAAACTCGCAAAGATTCTGCGAACCCTGTCAACGACTTGAGCCACACATTCTGTGATCATGTCAATTGGGACATATTATCATTTTTGAGAATCATTGCTCACTCATGATCTAGGAATACTGTTGCCCTGACTTGAAAGGAATCCGACCAAGTTATGAGAGGCAATATATATTGATGTTGTTATTTTGTTGTGTGCCTGGATGATTGGATGGAGATGTGCCTGTCGGATGATATATGTGTGACGGTATTTCTACATTTTGTATATTATGTTTTCAATTTTAATGATAGATGTTAAATTAATAATAATAAAGTAAATTCATTTTTTTATTCATTAGTCTTTTGACCCATTAATACAGTCATCAATCATTGTTGAATTGTGCATAGTTGCTCAGGGGTGTTCTAATTACAATAGTATTTCCCCTGCCCTGAGAAATGGAATCGTTGACAGGGGGTCCCTATTTGTACATTTAACTCACTCACCCATCTCTCCAGGCACTCAGTCACTCCTCTTTGCATTTATGCAGCTATGCATCATTCCATTGAATCATTCTTGCATTTACTCACACAACCCATCCACAGTACAACACACACATACACACACACACACACACACACACGCACACTCGCACACACACACATTCGTCAATGAACAGTCACTTTCAGTTTTAAGCCATACCTATTAGTTTTCACAGTGCTTAATAATAAGGTATTGCATCCTCGCATTTATTTCCCTTCCATTTTGTTACGTACGGACTGTTTACCTATTGTAAAGTGTTTTTTTCTTACTAATTTAAGGCTGTTCATTTGCCACTTAGTTGAAATTTCGACCTTATAGAGGCCTCTCTTCCCTTTCTAATAAATTAGGGTCTCCATTATTTTGTACCTTTCTACCAGTAGTGATTTTATTACAAAAGAATCTTATCATTTATATTTTTCAGTGACTTCCCAGTGCAGTTTGGCAAAGCCACTCATTTTCAGTCAAGCAAAACAGTAGTAGGGGTGCGACTCACGAAGCTTCCACAACCAACCAATGTGTATGATCTGTGGAGAGGTTCAACCCATAGGTGTGATTCTTTTATTGTTTATTAGGTTTTTAAAAGCAATTTTTCTGAAAATTCAGCATACTAGTATAACTGTCTAGGCAGAAATGTGCTTCAAAGGATTTCTTTCCGTACAGTTCTACACAGATTGTAAATCTAGACTGAGGTCTGCTAGAAGCACTAGTACATTTTAGGAACCCTTTGTCTGAAAAAGCATGTGGGTTGGGCATTAACAGTGCATTATGTTTTATATGTGTTGTTATTCATTGGAACTTGTTTACCCTGCATGTGCTATGACGAGCTTCTCACTGGTAATAAACAACACAATGGTTCTGACTCGTAAAAAAGTAGTAAACATGCACTTGCACGTTTCCGACCTCCCCTTGGTCCAGAATTCTGACTGTTTGGTATCCACAAACATTTCCTAGGTTATGCCTGGAGACCTACAGCAAATGTAGGTTTCCAGGGTCACTCCTGTAAACATATTGCACGTTCCATTTTCTCATGTGAAAGTGCACTTTTGCATGACAAAATCAACAACATCACTTCAAATGATTTGCTTTTTCTTCTGTTTCTGGGGGAAACTTGTTTTTTCTGTGGAGAAGCCAATTTTGGGGTGCACCCGCACCCATTTTAACCTTAGAAAGGGATGTACTCCTGTCCTTTACTAGAGTAAATGCCCGACTTTCCCAGAGATTGGAAAGGATAACTGACAAGTTTGTAAACAACCACAAATGTAAAAGTTTGTTTGTTAATAACCTCACAGGACATTCAAGCTCTGTAAAGCCCGCTCTGCAATCCTGTTCATAAATTTACCCACACCAAAATCTTTGCGAGAGTAAATCCTTTAAGACAGCACAACCACCGTTCCTCAATGAGAAGAGTGTTTTTTTCACATGTGAATTAGTCAGTGTTTGCTTGTGAAGCAGCTTAGTGAAGACCAATAAGCCAGGTAAGTAGTTGTAAAAGTGTTTACTATAAGTCAGGTGTGAAGAAGCCTGAGCTGGTCCTTCCACACGCGGAGATAAGTGGCACATTTCATTGGTTGGAATGGCGCACCGGCATTAAAAAGCAACTTGGGCCTCTATAATGTAATCATCGCAATGTCCCTGTTTGCGCTACTGGGCACACTTTTAACAGGTGCACCGGGTGAAAACTGGGATAGTGCACCCTATTACGTTCAATGTGCTGCCCTAAGGGTAGCCGCAAACTGACACCTGCCCTGGAGGGAGCGCATCAGTGAAAGATGGAGTGAGTGCTTGAAGAAACGTATCCACCTTTTACAGTGCAGGTGGGAGCTGTCTGCACTTCAAAGGGAGACGGAGTTACCCCTTCAAATGGGTGAAGTGAGTGACTGCACCTATCTACAAGGGGATGTCTAGGAGGTCCGAGGGACATCCTTTGCTCTCTCCAGAGGTCTGGCCTCAGGCAGCGCTCTAACAATGCACTGCCTTTTTGTGGAACACTGTCAGTACACCTTCTAGGGCCTGTTTGCCACTGCATCTCTGTCTATAATAGGGCACAGGCACAGAGGCAAAGTGATTTCCTCAGTGGTATGGGGCCATGTCCCATGTAAATGAAAGACTGTCTTCTCAAGATAGTGCTGCCTTTACATGTGCCATATTTACAAAAACACAAGGGAACCCAAAAGGTAGATAAGGACCTTGGGTAACAGTTTAGTATTAGAACAGTGGTCCTTAAAAAGAACAGTATGGTCATCAGGATAAATATAGACTCCAATCAGTGCTATATTACGAGTGTCCAGCCGGACATTCAATTTAATAATTCAAAAATGTCAAAAACCAAAAATATAAACACATCAATACAGTGGGACACAATCCTGCATCCTACATAGAAACATAACAAATACATTTAGGACAGGAACATATCAGGCAAGACAGGGTAGCTTGTGGAACATTGAACACAATTTCTAACAAGCTTGAGGAAACAGTAATTACACTTTTTTTTATCAGATTTGATTAATGTGCAAACTGTTTAAATTGGTCAACGACGTTTCGATCCTCTTAAAAAAATGGTAGGATCATCATCAGGACTGTTATAAGTACAAGCCTGAATAATTAGAGATTGCCTCAATTGGACTTGCGGAAGGTAAAGCCACAAATACACTCAGTGGTGGAGGCCGATTAAATATGATGTTCTAAGAGTGAATAACCTGCCATCAAGCCTTGGATCATACAGCATAACGTGCATCGCCACTTGCTGTCTTGGAACTGATAACTTTACCATCTAAACGCCAGGTTATTCACTCTTAGAACATCATATTTAATTGGCCTCCACCACTGAGTGTATTTGTGGCTTTACCTTCCGCAAGTCCAATTGAGGCAATCTCTAATTATTCAGGCTTGTACTTATAACTGCCCTGATGATGATCCTACCATTTTTTTAAGAGGATCGAAACTTCGTCGACCAATTTAAACAGTTTGCACATTAATCAAATCTGATAAAAAAAGTGTAATTACTGTTTACTCAAGCTTGTTAGAAATTGTGTTCAATATTCCACAAGCTACCCTGTCTTGCCTGATATGTTCCTGTCCTAAATGTATTTGTTATGTTTCTATGTAGGATGCAGGATTGTGTCCCACTGTATTGATGTGTTTATATTTTTGGTTTTTGACATTTTTGAATTATTAAATTGAATGTCCGCTGGACACTCGTAATATAGCACTGATTGGAGTCTATATTTATCCTGATGACCATACTGTTCTTTTTAAGGACCACTGTTCTAATACTAGCCTTTACATGTGCCAGCACTATCAGTCAGTGCTTTGTAAAATAATAAGTGCCAGGGCCCTGATCAGTAGGCCACTGCAGCTTGCAGCACCCATTGCCCCTGTAATCGCTGTTAAAACAACTACTAACCATCTCTCTCACCTGCAAGTGTGACAGTTCAGATTATTCCAGGTCCCCAGGGCTAAAGGAATGGCTGGGGAGGCAGGCATTAGTAATTTGCAATGTATATTGTATTCATAAACAACCATTGTTCTGCTCATCTCTAAATTAGATTAGCAGCCCACCATGTGGCAGAATGTCCTAAGTGTTGTGTTGACAATTAAGCGCCGGTGCTGAGCACTGGAAGCCAATTAAGTGCCAGTGCTGAGCACCGGAACCCACCAGCTGAAATTAAGCACTGCTATCAGTATTACAGAAGAGGTCACACAAGAGATGGACATGTGATACCATATTGCCCTGGGGGCTCAAAAAGAGACACACATGCCCATTGCACCTCCGCGGCACTATACGTATTACGGCCTCTGGAGCACAGCGCTCGAAAAGAAGCGTGCACCACTGAACACAAAAACTATACATAGAATGAAACATGCTACAAAGCAAATGTATAAGTGCAGTATAATACAACAAGGAGTGCACATTTGATTGATGGTCATTGGGATCTACATGGTTTTAAGAATTCACAAATGCATTGTCATGAACTTCAAAGGGCCTAACTCAAAAAGAGTTTACTAGTAGAGGGTGAAACTGTTTATATGGGACTCGTTTACTCCTGAATTGCGGAAACAAGCCAGGCTCCTGATATACTCCTTAAATTCAGGAGTGAGAGGTAGTACTTAAAAAGCAAGCCTCAGCTAAATCATTGTGAATCCGGCCTAAAGTGTTTTGAACAACTTAACCATTTGTCTAGTCTTGCATCCAGACATTCAGCCACCCGATTCCAAACACTGTTTTTTATGTGTTTGCGTAAAAAATATTATGTGTAGGCACCTTTGGTTTATGAACTGGCGAGCTTGACATGTCTGACACATTTTGGTCTGTGACCTTGGCTTTCGCTTTAAAATCATTTTGCACTCTCAGCCCAGAGCAGCATCCTAGGAAGACATTAGTAAAAACCTTCACAGTACATTATCCCGTCACGCCTTGATGGTGATTCATAGAAAATGCTGTGGCTGTTAAACAGTACAGTGCCATGCCGGTGCTTTATCGGTTTAATTCTAAATAAAGTAGGCCATTAGATGTGAAAGCAGTTCATATGTTCTGCTGCCGGCTAGGCAGTGTGCATGCACAGGTATGGCTCGGCTCGAGGAGATGGGGCTGTAATGGCCTCACAAAACCGGTGACCTTAGTGAAGGCCAAACCTTTTCTGAAATATTAGAGAGACTAGACAAAACACAGGGTCACACCAAGCCTGAGTTTAGATGCTACTATCTTTAAAAGAGGTGTGCAGTTCACCCAATTTACAAGAACCTGTCTTCTGAAATTCACCTAAAGAATAAAAAAAAAAATCCAGGTGTAAGCTCTAGCAGTTGCAGTGACACCACAGCCCAATGGTGCGAAGCGCCATGTGCACCCTAATGATGCTTGCCTTTTCCAGGAATTGGAAGACCGATTTTCCTTGTTAGAATTATGGCCTACGGCACCCATGGCTGTCTTAATGCATGGGCATGCTGGGCAGTTGCCCGGGGCCCCACGAGTATAGGGGCCCCATGCAGACCAGAATTTAACACAAATTTTCCGTTAAACATTTTTATTCCTGTGAGTGGTTGTGTAGGCAGGGCCCAGTGCAATGCTTTTCCAGGGGGCCTATAATGCTGTTAAGATGGCCCTGGATGCGCCACTGCGGCAAGGGTCCTTGACTTACATAGAGGAGAGCAGATGATCACAGTGCAGTCCGAAAATGTACTGAGCTTTGGAAAAAAATAATTTATTTGTAGACAATTGAATGAAATGGGAAAATCACATCATTCCAACACAAGTGATGATAAGGGAGCACAGTGGAAAGGACAGATTGTGTGAAGGCCTTGTAGAGTTCCTCTGGAGTGCAATAGAAACATAAGCTACATTTTTGTCATCATAGGACATATGCAATTCAAGCTTGGAATGCATAACGCGATGGGAGCGATTTTAACCTAAAGACCACATTTCGAAAGAAATGAGCAGGAACCACTGGTTCTATGTGGTTAGTTGCTTGAAGTTCACAGTTCTGGGACTATCTCTGAAATCCTTTTGGATAATGTGTCCCTCTATCTCCCAAACCTCTTTGCAGTGAACAATGATAACCTTACGGTTAGTTTCTACTCTTCCAACTTTGAACCTCGGTTCAAGGTAGTAAGGCCAAGCTGGCACTTCCTGTGTGTCAAGGGATTCAAACTGTAGAACATTCTGCCAATGGCTCATTATGTACATTCAATTGTTTGGACATCAACATAGGTTTTAGTAACAGTAAAGTACAATTTCATGCTGTCCGAAATGCTATACAGTTTTGGCCGTCATTACCAACATGGTACTCTGAGCACCGTTTTGGAAAAAATGAAAAAACAAATGGCATAAGGGGGCGCAGTGTGACTATCCTGGCCCTTGTGTGGGTCCCCATTAGGCCCCGTCAGCAATAGGATTGATATAAAAAACAATCATGGGATTCATAAATTCTGTGCAGGATTTGTGAATTCTAAACCTTCTTTGCGTCCCAGGACCTTCTTGGAGTCACAGGGCTCGCAAATTTGGCACAGGATTTGCTGATTCTGGAAACATTTACACAAGGAATCTGGTGGACTACAGCTGTGCTTAGTCAACCTCTGCTGCAGGTTTGGGACATGGCCTTGCCAAATGCCTGGGCCCTATGGCCAACTACCCCCAGCATGGATTGCTTAACCTTGGTGGTTGGGTGCAAGATTTGGCCATAAACCAGGCCTTGTGGCCAACTCTCCTTGTGCACTGCAGATGACCATGCACAGTGGGGAATGGGCATGAGCGGGCAAGGGCCAGACCCTGTGCCAACTCCCACTGTCCACAGCTGAAAGCCATGCTCAGAGGGGAGTGCCACCCACTGTGAGTTGGGTGTAGGGTCTGGGCAAATGCAGGGCTGCAGCCACCCCCCTGTCCACATGTCAGAAGGCCATGCACATCAGGGGATGGCCATCTGTGGTCAAATCCCGCCACACACAACCAAAGTCCGTACCAAGTAGGAGTTGATCACACATGGTGGCATGGGTGCAGGGCCAAGCCGAGTGCCAATTCTGTGGTGAAATCCGACTTCAAACAACCAAAGGCCATTTGTAGCAGGGGCTGGCCCTCTCTGGCTCATTGGACGCAGTGACTGTCCATTCCCCAGGCTCTAAGGCCTACCCCCATGGTGCGCGGCCGAAAGAGGAGGACTAAAAGTAAAATTTGGCAGACTGATTCTCTCAGGAGAATTGGTCCTAGTTAAATAAGGTTTGGCATTTGGCTGCTTGAGCTGCTTCAAATTTCTTATTTGTAGGCCTATGCTCTCTGATATGGATAGCTCCTTTAGAGGTTTTAGGTTTGCTACTTTTACTGTTAGGTATGTATGAATCCCCTTGAATATTAGAGATGATATATACCTCAGGTGATAGGAGTGATTTGACCTCCTCAAAGTGGACATTTTAGCCCAATGTTCACCTAAACACACAGCAGGTTTTTTGCTATATTGACAGGGGAAACAACCAAGTACCGCTTCCGTTTTCCCTTCTCCCACACTCATGCCTTCAGGACGCTCTAACCAAACTGAGAAGAAAAAAGTCCAATCCAAAAGGGAAAAAGGGCACACGCAAGATTTAAGATAAATATACCCATCCGATCAAAAGGTCCACTGTGCGAAACCTTGAAACATTATAAAGTGATCTAAAATATACCCAAAAACGATAGAGGAGTCCAAGGAAGTACACAAAGAGAAATGTTTTTGATTTATCACAATAATAACCTCTTCACACCCAGTATGTGTCTCCTTTCCAAGAGCACTCAGCTGTTCAGATTCACGTTTCAGGGGATACTTGCTCCTAAGCTTCTGTCAGTACCTTGGATTTAGCGTGACTCAAGAGGAATAGCCAAGCTCAGCCTCTTCCTAGCTCTGGTGGATGCAGACCAGCCCATCCCTTACCTGGACTTTGTCAGGGTGCACCTGCGCATGCCTGATGCTGTGTGAGACTCATGGCACCTCAGTGCAACAAGAGTGGGCTATGCTTCCTACTGCAAGCAGACTTCAGGGGTCTGTAGTACCCTCACTAGTGACAACATCACTGGAGCAATAAGTTTGGCAATGCTTTCCTCCTTTCACTGGTGCAACTACTGCGGGTCATTGATTGCGCCTTTGGTGCATCAGGAGTGGGCGGGGATTTCCTAGGCAGCTATGCTTCTGAGCCAGCGTAGATGCTTCAGTGTTTGGCATAGAGATGTTGCCTTGCTGAATCAGTAGAAATCCTTGGAGTACAAGAAGTGCCAGCTCAGGTTTTGTGGAGCCTCTGTCGTGATATTTCTTTAGGACTGAATTGTTTGCTCAACTGGATCAATTCCACTTTTAAAGGTTTTGTGTCCTTCCTGTGTTCCTTTCATCTTTATTTTGCCAACGCATCCTTTCAGCGCCCACTTTTTAAGCCTCTATTAGAAGTGCAATTGATGTTTCTGTCCATCAGGATCCTGTTCCTTGCTGCTCTTTACGGCTTTGGCAGTCTTGAAGATCTAGGTGCACTCCATTGTAAAGAAGCTTACTTTTTGTACCTCAGAGACATTTTAGTTATTTGGTCGGGTCAAGCGTTTTAGCAAAGGTATCTCAGATCTTCAGACAAAGCAGTAAATTGTTTTGCCTTTTTTGTCAATACCTTGATTTAGGATGAACTGCAGCATTCCTTGTATGTTCATATGGCCAAATCAATGTATATGATGGTAAATATCTAATTGTTTTGAATTACAGATGCACTCTTAGCAAAACAATGACAGTAAAAATCTCCCCACGGCACTTCATTTTTTGGAAATGAAGGTCACATTGAATTTTAATCAAGGTCTGGAGGCAAAAAAATACTATGCCTTACAATTTTACTGAAAAACTGGGAAGTTGTCATGCCAGGTAAATGCTTTCTATGGGGCAGCCTACATTGCCACCTTGATCTTTATATGTTTCCTCACAACTGACCTCTAATTCAGCCCCACCTCACACAAACGTCTGCGTCATATCTCCCTCTTCTCCTCAATTTATAACTTGCTCCTGTAGATGCTCACCTATGCCCTGTCGCTTCCATCTGACTTCTCTGTATTCCTCCCTCCTCCTGAATGAATTCTAGTGACCTGTCACCTCCTGAAGCAGTCTCTTTATTCTGGCTCACTCTTCCGAATGCCTCCTTGTCCTCCCCTTTACCTCAAGCACTCATAGCGCCCCACCCACCACCGTACGATAGGTTTATTTCCACACTACCTACTTTCAAACCCTATTTGTCAGTTCCCGCAAGCATTACCTATTTTCTGTCCTATCACCAAACAGTCTAAGTGTCCCAATCTCATTCCAAAGCAGTAGTCCTTTTCAGCTTTTTTATCAATATAGTGATATTTTATAAACGAGCTATTCCTAATGTGTTCTTTTCAAATCATATTTAAATAAATCAATTGTTCTGTTATGCAATAGTGGTGTCTTTCTTAGAGTTGTATAATGCTTCTTACACAGTGAGCAGGCAACAGGTCCTAAAGCCCTTTTCAGTGATTCTCTGAAGCCGGATTGCTCCTTTGCTGCCATTGTCTAGTTCCATCCTTGGACTGATTTACCAATCATGATTCCTGGTTCAATCATTTGGGTGGGTTGCATCATTCTGAGTTAATATCTTAGAAATTCCTTTATGGCCGCTTAGATGGCATCCACCTGGGCCTACCTCAATACATTTAGGCACCTCTACAGGCTGCCCCGTGGGATTTGCTGCCATCTGTATTTAGTTCCAGGGGTTGTATCCTCTGTCTTGTTGTTGGTTTAACACTTACGTAATAACTACGTCACCACTGGTTTGTTGACATTCATTGCCAAGCGGTAATTGCTTGTATTAAAGGTGGTCTCAGTATCAGCTCCTGCCCTGCCTAGCCTCTGTGTTCTGTCTCAGATCTTCATTGGTTACTGCTTCGGTAGATGACGTTGAAGGGGTTTGGGTAGGTTCTCCTAATTGCACATTGCTCCGAAGGGAGGAGATTAATTAGAAATGGGGCTGTTCAGCCGCCAAACAGTAAAATCCAAACAGGTTTTCAAACTCAGCAAAAAACATGTAAATAATCTCTACCAAAATGTAATACATGTGAACTGAATAGAGACACTTTCGAAAAAGTAACCGGATTTGCTCTTAGCTATATAGGTAATAAGGGGTTTCTCACAGAAGTATTCATTAGGTCAGGCAGTGAGTGGCGTGTTGGCCTGCAAGTTGTAAAAACAACTTAATAAATTGTTGCCCGCCCTGCAGCAAAGACCTCACAGGGTACCTCTGCTGTTAGAACTGGGATCGCTGCAGGATCCGCAGTCCCTCCAAGCAGATGGCCTGGATGGAGGTCAGAAGGATAAACACAATAATAATGGCAAGGCCTTTCATGGTTTGTTCTTTCAGCAATAGTTTGCGGATTGAGTCAGTCAAAAGGCTTTTGCATTTAAGTAAAATGTAGAAAACAGTGGCATACATATACACTGGCTATTCCTTTACAAGCTAAACCGCATGTTTGCTTTTGTCTGGTTGGAAAGAGATTTCATTTTCTAACTTGACCTTCAGTGTCACTTGCTGGCGGCTGGAAAGGTGAGCTAAGGAGAAATGTGAAAGGCGGTCTAACACACGTAGAAGTAAAACGGGAGAAAACAATCTTGAGCTCCCTTTCTTGAGAACAACCTTTCTATAAGGGCCCCATGCATCATCCGAAAATCGGGTCGCAAACGGGCAGATTCGCAGAATCTGCCCCTTTGCGACCTGTATTTTTGCATTTGGGATGCATCATCCCAAATGCAAAAATCGCAATTTAAGGAATCGCAAAATTGCGATTACTTAATTGCGATTGCATTTAAGGAATCGCAAATTGAGATTCCTTAAATGCAATGCAACAAAGTAAAAAAATTTGCGATTTCGCTACTAGGGGGCGCAATTTACCATGAAGTTAAACTTCATGGTAAATTGCAAAAACTTTGAGAAATGCACTAAAGTAAATTTTTCAAAGTTGAAGGTTACACACACACATGTCCTTGGGACATGTGTGTGCGCAACATATGTGCACGGAACAATTTCAGGGGTGCAACAGGGTGTCGTTTTGACACCCCTGCACCCTTGAAATTGCATGCGCAATTTGCGAGTACCTATTGGTACTCGCAAATAGCGTTCGTAATTTCCCATTCATTCCTATGGGCCTGTAGGCCCATAGGAATGAATGGGAAGCCATTCCTTATTTGTGACTCGCAATTTGCGAGTCGCAAATAAGGAATGTGAAGGAATCGCTATTATTATAGCGATTCCTACATGCATAGGATTTTGCGAATCCTTAATTGCGAATCCTTAATATTCGCTATTAAGGACTCGCAAAATCCTAGCTTGATGCATGTGCCAGTAAAGTCAGGTAAAGAAAGAAACCACGATCCTTTCAGTTTACATTGGTATGATGCACACACAAGACTAGAGGCACTCTTATTTATTGTTCTTCCTTTGCTCTTTCTTTAATTTCTCTTTTTGATGTGTTAATATTGACCCAACTGCACACCCACAATTGAATGTATTTTGTGATAATATTTGCTGCTCTAATACATTACTGGCATATAATTCCAATGGTCGCCAATGTCAGCAACTGTTTCTTTAAACTTTTTACTCTTGGAAATGCGTATCTTTTATTCCAATAGACTTTCTCCAGTGGTATTGGTTACGCTCAACTGCTAGTTAAGAGTACACTCCTGAGGCCTTATTATGACTTTGGTGTTGTGGCAGTGGGCCACCACACCAGCGCCTCGTTGCCACACCGTCAAAGCCATATTGAGACCGCCTGCCGGATTCTGACTGGAATCCAGGGCGGGCAGTCCTGCGGTGGCTGACCCGCGGCGGCGCAGTGCTAAGGCTTATACATGAGCCTTAGCAAGGCACTACAATGAGAATGCCAAGGCACATTCCTGCAGGGCATGGACTGTCAAGTCCATGCCCTGCAGGAACTGAGGGGGCATGCATACAGGGGGGCACACCATGTGCCCCCCTGCATGTATCCCCTGGTGCAGAGGCAACAGAGGGCCCTGTAGGGCCCCCTTTGTTTCCTCACTGCCACACTTTTTATGGTGGGCTCACTGCCATGAAAACTGTGGTGGTGAGGAAACTCCTAATATGCTTGGCGGTGCTGCAGCTGCACCACCAGCATTATAGGGGCCTAAAACCGCTGCAAGACCGGCAGGGATCGCCAATCCTTAGAGCAGCAACAGTCCCATGGTTTTCTAACCACCCTACTTGAAATAGGGCGGTCGGGCCACCAGTGTGGCCGCACCGACACCATGGGTTTGGCGGTGCAACGGACCACCAAACTCATAATAAGGTAAGCACACAATACTATAAACAAGACTGTTAAGATATTTGGAGATGCTTGGTTGTTATAAATGCATTTTCAGAAATATATTTCATATCAGTCCAATACACATTTAGGAGATACAATTAGGGATGGAGGGTAACAGGGGTGTCAAACAAACAAAAACGAGGCAGGTAGGAAGGAATAAGAAACAGGGAAGGGATGGCGGGTGGGAGGGAATAAGAAACAGGGACAGGAGGAAGGAAATGGGAAACAGGTATAAAAGGGAGGGAATAAGAATCAGGAAGGGGAGGGAGGGAGGGAATAAGAAACAGGGACGGTGGAAGAGAAAAAGAAACAGCAGGAGGCCTGTAAGCAGGAACATACATTGAGCAAGCAGTCTGCGTTAGTTTCTTCGCAGCACTCGCTGCGCTGCACTGCTGTTATATCAGGCATGCTTGACCAAAAATGAATCAAGTAGTTACCAGCAAGCTTTATAAAGGAGCAGGTAGACTTGCATGGAGATTGAGATTGATGAAGCGCGTACACCTAACACTGAAGTAAGGCTTAAGTTCATCATTCAACAAGACTATTATTCTACACTAAATGAGACAAAAGAGTTTATTGTTCTCCATATCCATCTGTGCCGAGCACACATCTTTTTGACAACATGGTGTCCCTCTTTGTGTTCCATTGCCACTCTTTCCCATCTGTCTCACTCTAGGTACAGCCCAATGTTTATGAGTGAAGCCATCCCAAATGCCTCTCGACCTCCTTCGATAGGATAAGGAGACCTGGCACCCACTTCACAAACTTGGGGTTCAACCAACAGATGAACTGCATGCACCTCCCAAAGAAGAAGCCAGAAAGACACTCCACGCAACAACCGCTCCTCCTACAACCAAGGACTAGAGCAAGAATTCGAGGGGAACCGGAAGGAATTTAGGGCCAGATGTACGACCCGTTTTTGCATGCGCAAACGGGTTTGCGAACCCGTTTGTGCATGCAAAAACCTATGGGGCCATGTACATAGCCTATTTAGCGACTCACATTTTTTTTGCCACTCGCTAAATAGGTTTTGCGACTCGCTATTTGGAAGGGGTGTTCCCTTCCAAATATCGAGTCTCAAACCCATGTACAAATGTTTTGCAACCGCAATTGTGGTCGCAAAACACTCGCAATTACCACCTACTTCAAGTAGGTGGCAATGCATTCGCAAATGGGAAGGGGTCCCAAGAGGACCCCTTCTCCTTTGCAAATCCAGGGACCACTGCTTGCCCTTAAAAAATGAAATGAAAATGTTTCATTTTTTTGTTTTTTAAATGCATCCCGTTTTTCTTTAAGGAAAACAGGCTGCATTTAAAAAAAACTGCTTTATTTAAAAGCAGTCCCAGACATGGTGGTCTGCTGAGCCCAGCAGGCCACCATCCCTGGGAGGGCTGGCATTCCCAATGGGCTCGCAAATTGCGAGAGGCTCATTAATATTAATGAGCCTCGCAATTTGCGACCCCATTGGGAATCGCAAACAGTGTTAAACACACTATTGTACATTTCATTTAGCGCCTCACAATTTGCGACTCGCAATGTGTCGCAAATTGCGAGGCGCTACATGAAATGGTCATACATCTGGCCCTTGCTCTCTGAAAACAAACCGTGACAATGGGCATGTCACCCGAGAGTGTTCTATGAGACGATAGGCAGAAATGTTTACCTACCTTAGACATGGCCGTCTAAAGGAGAGCAGTAAGGTAAAGCTGTCACTTGTGTTTCAGATGACTGCAACCAATCATCAGCCAATGAAGAGCCCAAACTCAAACTGGGGGGCCTGAAAATTATTCAAATGAGTAGTTTCAACAGGGGTAACAATTTCTATAGAGTCATACACATACTATATCATCCTCTTTAAAATAATATTGTCCCATAAACCAATACAACATGAATGATGAATAAATTACAAATTTAACATCAACATTAGAATACAAAAGCGTTATTATATTGCCCAAGCAGTACTCTTCATTAACAGCCCATCCCTTCCTGAGCCCCCCCCCCAGGAGGACCCCTTCTCCTTTGCAAATGCAGGGACCACTGCTTGCCCTTAAAAAATGAAAAGAAAACGTTTCATTTTTTGTTTTTTAAATGCATCCCGTTTTCCTTTAAGGAAAACAGGCTGCATTAAAAAAAAACTCCTTTATTTAAAAGCAGTCCCAGACATGGTGGTGTGCTGAGCCCAGCAGGCCACCATCCCTGGGAGGGCTGGCATTCCCAATGGGCTCGCAAATTGCGAGAGGCTCATTAATATTAATGAGCCTCGCAATTTGCGACCCCATTGGGAATCGCAAACAGTGTTAAACACACTATTGTACATTTCATTTAGCGCCTCATAACTTGCGACTCGCAATGTGTCGCAAATTGCGAGGCGCTACATGAAATGGTCGTACATCTGGCCCTTGCTCTCTGAAAACAAACCGTGACAATGGGCATGTCACCCGAGAGTGTTCTATGAGACGATAGGCAGAAATGTTTACCTACCTTAGACATGGCCGCCTAAAGGAGAGCAGTAAGGTAAAGCTGTCACTTGTGTTTCAGATGACTGCAACCAATCATCAGCCAGTGAAGAGCCCAAACTCAAACTGGGGGGCCTGAAAATTATTCAAATGAGTAGTTTCAACAGGGGTAACAATTTCTAAAGAGTCATACACATACTATATCATCCTCTTTAAAATAATATTGTCCCATAAACCAATACAACATGAATGATGAATAAATTACAAATTTAACATCAACATTAGAATACAAAAGCGTTATATTGCCCAAGCAGTACTCTTCATTAACAGCCCATCCCTTCCTGAGCCCCCTCCAGTGGTTGAACATTTTAAAGGGTGGTAGGGGGAGAAGAGACAGGGATGTAATTGAGAAGGGAGAGGTGGAGATAAGTAAAAAAAACAAAGAGATATGACACGGTCGGTCATCTTGCTGCTCTGCATGATAGGTAAAGGGCAGGAATGCACCGTATTTAACATTATACAGCACATTCCTGTCATTTCCCAGCACTGGCGTACAATGTGCTACCTAGCGCCAATGCAGGCACCCTTGCACCATGGTGCAAGGGTGCCTGAGTCATAAGCAGGATTGTTTTTGTGCAGGAAGGGACACCTTCCTGCACAAAAACAATCCCATGAGGCATTTTTCTCTTTCTATGTGCTGCAGGATGCAGCACACATAGGAAGAGGAAAACACAAGGTGAAATAAAGATATTTCTCCTCCCCTGGGAATGCATAGCATTTTGACGCATTGCTAGGTCAACTAGTAATGGTAAATCTGGAAATGCGCCAAAATCCATGGGTGGTGCGTGGGAACACCCACGCTCCACCCAGGGAATGCCTCCCTGGGGCAGAGTAATGCAATGCAGTGATTTGCACTGCTTTGCGTTAGTCTAGATTTATCAAGTCATGCAGGTCCATGCAAGGTCGCCTTGCATGGCTTGATAAATCTAACTTAAGAGATGCGTCGCTGGTGTGCTCCATTGAGTGACACAATGACGTCGCAACCCTTTGATAAATTTGTCTCTTGATATTTTGAAAGAATACCACCCTGGGTGAACGTAGGCAAAAGGGAATCAGAAATATGTTTGTGTATTGTCAGATGTAGAGCCATGAATATGTCATGAATGAGTCCAGGTATTCCCAAATGTTGAGCTCTGAATAAATATTTATTTTATTGGGAGCAGAATTGCGGGTTAGTGTGGATAATACCATTTTAATAAGATCTCTGAGAGACTGATCACCATTAAAACCAGAGGTGTAATGAACCTGTATATTATCAGTATAAAGTCTCTCTGTGTGACTAAGTATTATCGAGACCAAAGCTCTGGATGACTGTGGCCATTATCTAAAGAATAGGTCAGATGTATTATCATAAATAGAGATTGGCGTAAGTCTATGTTCTGAAGAATAAGCTTAGAGGAATGTGTTTATGAGGGCAGAGTGATGCTCTTTTTTTTAAACGTGTTTATTGAGATCAAAGCAATAAACAAGGCATAGCAGTAAAGTACAATTAAAGTCCGCGTAGTAGCGGAGCATACAATTTCCATTACAAACCAAAGCATCATCAATTTATCAATGTACCTGCACAAGAAATAACATTGCAAATATTCTCAATTAAATATTATTATACTAATGGGGGCAACAGTAGACGACCCAGCCTAAGAGAACCCCCCAGTCATTCCCCAGAAACCCCCACACAAGGCACAGGCAGATGACAGATACACCAGGGGGGTCGTATCCACCCCAATGGGAACCAGGATAGCGGGGGGAGGGACCACTCCGCACCACAACACACTTCACTCCTCAACACCTGGCAGTCACTGTAACTACAGAGTATCGGACTCACATGCCAGCCACCCCCCCAGGTGGTGCCAGTTTAACCTTCAACCACAGGGTACACCAGACCCTGGGGTGGCCCGTATGTTACTCAATGGCAACTCCTCCTCAACGAGGCAATCCAACATTGCTACCCATCGCTCCAGATCTCGCTCCGCATGTTCGTCGGTGCACACCGCCCTTAGTCTCCTTTCCTCTGCCATACCCCATTCCTGCAAATGTAGCAGTCACCTCCACACCGTCAGTGCAGTGGGCCACAGCCAATGAATGGATGAATGGCCACCCACCGCTTAGCGAGCACACAGCCTAAAAGAGCAAAGTAGTAGCTCATCTTGGTCGCGCTTCGGGGCATTGGGACCACCCCCAATAAGCTGTAGCCAACGCAGGACTCCAGTGCCACCCTTGTGATCTCTCCCCAAAAACTCTGAAGTCTACCACACTCCCATGTCATATATAGGAAGGACTCTGGTGAAACCCCACATCTCGGACATGCTGCTGACCTGACCTCATTGATTCTGTGTAAATGCTGTGGAGTCATGTAGGCTTGGTGTAGATAATAAACTAAGTCAATTTGAACTACATGTTACTCGCCACCTCCCGGACCTGCGCAGCGCAGGTTGGTGCTTACCAAGAGCATTGCACTGATTATTGCACTGTGTATTATAAGGAGCAGAACTAGGGATAAGTCTTTGTATTGTCGTGTGTGGATATTTACATGAATGAGTCTGGCTTTTAATAATAGAAGATGAAGGAGTCTGGATATTATTAGAAGAAAATAGCTGAGTGAGTCTTGATATTTTTTGGTATTTCCTTGATGTTTCTGCTTTATGTGTGAATTCTGTACCAACCATGAGGATAAGGACAGTTAAAGTGAAGGCTGATCTGTGGAAGAAAAGAGGAGGAATGCTACTGCTGTGGCCTTCATACTAGAGCTCCATATGTCTGTGCTGCTCATTTCTTTTGTTTGCAACCTTATAGTCTAGTCAAACACTCTGCAGCCTAGCCCTGGACAGTACACAATCCACTCAGTAAAATATAATACGGTGTAGAATACACCATGACATAGGTTAGAAGAGCAGGCATGGTGAGTGCAGAGGTGTAAAGTGTAAATTTCAGGCAGGACAATCAACGGGTTTAAACAAACATTCAGCAAAAAAAGAACAAAAAGCCAAAGGTTAGGAAGGAGTGGTTTGTGGTGATCACTTACAAGTAGTTGCTAAGGGGCAAGATTGCAAGCATGAATTCGTAGAAAGGGCGTGGCCAAGGTGCAGAAAACGGCGAACCATGAACGATCTGCTCCGCTCCAGTCCAGCACTATTCCTGAAGCCCTGAGATGCTGGAGGGGTAGTGGTGGCCCTGGCATGTGTGTCTGCTTGCCGGGAACCTCATTGTTGTGGTGGGGGGCTAGTTAGAGCCCCCCAAGAAGACGGCATGGAAGGACAGCAGGGCAGCTGAGACTGCCACAAGACAGGCCCGGACCGCCTCATGGTAAGCCGCCAATTAGAGAGGCAAAATCGGGAGGTGGAGCCTTGAGGAGTGCTCCCTCTGCCTTACTCGCTGTGAGCCTAGAGGAGTGGAGAGCCAGCCAGCCCCACAGGGAAATCATTGAGGTCTGGCGGTGGTCTGACCGCCCATGCTCTGATGCACAGGGGGCTGCTGCTGCAGGAGCCTGGGAGATGTGCGCTGCCACAGAGCCGTGTGTGCGGTGACACGGGCGGGTGTGGGGTAGAACCTGAGTGGGACCCCCTTTTGGAAGCAAACGGAGGGGATAAGCGTGGCTGATCCTTGGACCCAGGTACAGCGGGCCGCGATGAGGCGCTCTGGACTGGGGACATCAGCCGTGCAGTGCTGGTGGCGTAGCTAGGATTCTGCTGCGCAGGCTGTACTGAGACAGCCATGAAAGAAGAGGACTCCGGGACCACCTTCGGCCCCTGGCAACTGTGGTGCAGAGGGGTCCCCTGCACTCCCATTGAAGACTACGGCAGTGAAGGTAGGCGGGACCACCCCAAAAACCTACTGAGGGGAATGAGTTGAGGCCGGGGAGATCGGGCCCCATGGTTGCATTGGGGGGAGCCTGGGCTTGAGGAAAGGAACAGCACCAGTCAACCTAAGGGCAGCGGAGGCATTCCAGATCCCCGGTTCAAGGTTGAGGAGAGTCCTGACCAGTTGCTGAGTACAGAGTGCGATAGCAGGGCTTACACCCGGGGCCACCACTGGATAAACCAAGGGATAAACCGCCCAGAGAGCTGAGGGGAGACTGTCAATGTGTCCCCATGGGCCGAACAGTGGAGCCAAGTTGAGTAACTACATGCGGGAGTGCCGCGGGGGTGCAACCCGGAGCCCCGAGTTGAAGGCCCACTGGGATGCTGACTCCGACTCCATAGGAACACATAAGAGGGCACTACTGTGGCGAAGACGGTTGCGACGGCTGGGAGATACACAGTGCTGGCACTGGGTCAAGTGGGGCAACGCCCGTTGTGACTGCTGCTGCGGGGTGTGGGCGGCCCCATAGGGTCAGTTGGTTGGTACCCAGAAACAGTGGACGTGGCCTCTCCCATACCACAGATGAGAGTGGTGAAGTAGGCCTTAAGGGCAAGATGCGGCTGAAGCAGGGGGGCGTGCCTCCGGAGGGGAGAGAACCCCCTCAGACCAACACGGGGTCTGAGACAGAGGGGCCGCACTGCCAACCAATCAATCCACACGCACCTGGATAAGATGCTGATGGCCATTGCGGACACAAAAGCCACTCTGCATCAAGACATAGGGGCAGTGGCTGAACACCACAAACTGGTGGATAGAATGAAGGAAGTAGAAGTGAAAGTGGAGGTGCTTCAGCCAGAACAGGAAACCATGCCCTGCAAGCTTGATGACCTAACCACTAGGGTGTCGATACTCGAATGCAGGGCTGAAGATGCGGAAGGCCGAAATCGTCGCCATAATTATCAGAGTGGTAGGTGTCCAGGAGGGGGGTAGGGCACGGACATGGTGACCTTCCTTGAAAACTGGCTTCGGATCACAGTGGCCCTGGAGCTCCTCACGCATTTCTTTGCCTTAGAGAGAGCACACAGGTGCCTTCACGCCCACTGGCACTGGGGCAATCCCCACGCCCTGTGGTGGTGAGGCTCCTGCACTATAGGGACCGGGACATTATAATCCACAATGCATGCACCAATGGTCCATTTGTGATGGACAACAGTAAGTTATCGATCTTCCCAAACTTTACTGCGAAGGTACAGGCTCAGAGGGCCTCATTTCCGGAAGCAAAGAAAGCCCTGCGAGAGGAAGGTATCCAGTACTCCTTAATACTCCCGGCCAAGCTCCGAATAAACCTGGATGGTAAGACACACTTTTATGACTCCCCCAAGGCAGTGTGGTCCTGGTTGGAGACGTATAGGACAGGTTCGCTGCCTCAGCGGCTGTGGTGTGGCCCTGCAGCAGCGACTAAACTGAATCGGAGGAGATTGCAACGATCTGCCAGAAAGGCGACACTGCAGAAACCCAACCCGTCTCAGACAGCAAAGGAAAGACAAGCGGCACTGCTGGTGGTGGTAGAGGTTATGTTGACCTAAACGGGAGAGGGAGGCACTGACAGGTCATCGGACCGCAAAACTGGACATTCAGACACTGAGGACTCAGTCCAAAGTGACGCAGCGCTTCCAGTGGTGACACAAGGGTCGGTGGACGAACTGTTTTGACTTCTGCTCAGGAGGATTGAATTCACCTGGTGGTAAGATGGGGAAAGAGAGGTCCTTTTTTTCCTGTTTCTGTGGGGGTGGGCGGAGATGTCCGGGTGGGGGATGGTTTGTTGTGGTGACAGAGAGCGCAGGACTCCTACTATTGAAGGTGACTTCCTCTTGGTTGGGGCCACGGACCGAACTCTGGCCACTGCTGCTTTTGGGTAATGGGTCGAAGGGGGAAGATTCAGGTACATTCACTTGTAGCCTACCCCCGATCAGATAGCCCCTGCTAGGACACTAGAGGAGGCCAGCTACTTTTAATGCTTTTGTTTCACAGGTTAGGGCAGTCAGCTGTTGTGAGGCTGCCCTGGGGATGGGGAGTTACTTGTTTGGGGTGTTTGGCGATCATCCAGGGGATTACTATTGCTCTTGTTGAATGTGGAGGGGGGCCTAGACCGCATCCATGTCGAGAGTAAGACAATTACATCATGAGGTGAAAATATCCTGGTATGTGAGAGGAATGGGATCGGCGGCTGAGGGCCATACAATTCATAGCTACATTACCCGCAGGGGGGCACACATAGTGATGTTGCAAGAGACACATCTCACATCGAGGGTGGGGGTCCGGTGGAGACGCAGGTTGCGAGGTCAACTCTAGACCCCCTCCTACTCTGCATTTTCGAGGGGCGCACTACTGTGGGCCAGGTCCAGCACACCCTTTGAGGTGGAGCATTCTTTGATAGACCCTAAAGGCTGGTATGTACTGGTGCTGGGTAGGTTGCTGAGGAGGGTGCTCACATTGGGGAGTGTTTATGCCCCAAACTAGGACCAACTTCAATATCTTAGGAATCTGTCAATTCCCCTCTCATCCATAGGTATGGACAACCTCCTTATTGGGGGAGACTTTAACTGCATGGCGGATGTAGAGCTGGACAGGTCGACACCCCCACTGCATGGCACTCTGGTCTCCAAGATAACAAGAGGGTTCAAGGAGTGGCTGGACTGGTGGGAACTCATAGATGTTTGGGGAGTGCAGCACGGGCTGCTGCAAGACTATTCGTACTACTCTCCCCTGTATAACCTACACACCAGATTAGATATGCTTCTTTGTTTGGCACACCTAGGCCCTGCTGTGAAACATACTGAGTATCTCGGGTGCACACTCTCTGACCATAACCCATTACTATTGCACTTTTGCCCCCTGGTGAAGTCCACGGCGACTACCACGTGGCACCTTAACCCTGCACTCCTTGAGGATGAGTGCTATAGGGACTCCTTACAGGCGGCGGTCTCCGAGTACTTCCAGTTTAATTAGGGTACCACCACCTCCAGGACAGTAGAGTGGGAGGCCTTTAATATGGTGGTGAGAGGGCATTGCTTGGGACAGACAGTGGGGTTAAGAAAGGTGCTCATGTGGAACTCACTGCACTAGAGGCAACAGACTGTCGTCTGACACTGCGACACATAAAGTACTGGGAGTCACGCGGGGAGCATATAACAGGGCCCTAGAACGGCTGAGATGCTTGGATTTGTGTGAATACCAGGCACGAGTGCATGAAGAGGGGGGCAGAGCGGGTAGGCTACTAGCATGGTTGGTGCACCCTGAAGCCAGTGGTTCACCTATTACCCAGACCATGTCCGCGGGGGGGAAATGTGCTGCACTCCCCTAGGAACATAAATGGGGCATTTCATATATATTACGAGGCACTATATAGAGCACCGCAAATGTGCATGCAGGAATCCATGGCTGGATTCCTGGCACCCCTGGCATTGAGGTTGCTAGACCCAGCATAGATGGAGGGACCAGGAGGACTGGTGACGGCTCAAGAAGTGAGTGAGGCTCTTAAAGAAATGGCCAATGGGAAGACCCCGGGACCAGACGGCTTACCAGTACAGTTCTATTCCACCTTTGTGCAAACATTGGCCCCTAAACTCGAGGTGCTCTGCGCGGAGGTGCTGGTCAGAGGTGTGTTGCTGGCTTCCACCAGGGACGCCTTGGTTGTCCCCCTCCTGAAGACAGAGGCACCGGAGGCGCGCTCGTTAGAATGTCACCCCCTCTCCATGCTGAACATAGACTTTAAGGTTCTGAGCAAAATCTTGGCCATGCGGCTTTTGCCCCACGTCGCATCTCACACGTGTGGACAAAAATGGTTTCATACCCACTAGGTCCACTTTGGGCAATCTTCATAGGCTTTTCTACGTTATGTATCACCCCGAACAGGGCCGCTACCCAGAGGCCCTTAAAATGTCGGTCAACCTGGAAAAAGCATTCGATTTAGTGAGGTGGGACTTTTTATACGCCTCAATGGAACAGATGGGCTTGGGAAGAGGATGGATCAGGTGGGTGAAATTGTTACACTCAAATCCTATGGCACAAGTCAGGACAGCTGGAGTGATGTCACCCTTGTACAATATTCACAGGGGTACCAGACAGAGATGCCCTCTGACTCCGCTCATGTTTGCTCTGGCCATTGAGCCACTAGCGGAACTCTTTCGAGGGTGCCATCATGCATGTTGGGGGGAGAGACCACGTCAATTCCCTATATGCCGATGATTTGTTGCTGTATCTGGGGGTGTAGCAGGCATTGGCCCATCTTGAGGAATACTCTGTCCTGGCAGGCCTTAAGCTAAACAAAGCAAAAACCCATATCTTCCCACTAGAGGGCAATTACCCATGCCCTGGGGACCTGTCTGGGGACCTGGCCTGTTCCCCGCTCCTTTAAATATTTAGGAATACAAGTAGTCCACACTGTGGAGGATCTGAGGGATGGCAACCCGAACCTGATCATGAGATCCCTTAGGACCTGTGTTCAGTTTTGACGCTTGCTGAAATTGCCCCTGATGGCCCGCATAGCGCTGTCTAAAATGGTCGTGCTTCCCAGACTTTTATACTATTTCGTAAATCTTCCCGTGGTGATCTCATCCACATGGTTTGTGGGCCTAGATGGGCTGCTCCAGGAAATGATTTGGGATGGAGGATGCGGTGCTGCGGAGGAAGCCAGGGGAGAGGGGAGTGGGCACCCCAGAGTTCGAATTATACTACTTGGCAGCCCGGCTCCAATGGTTGCCCCATTGGTTGGATGGAAGGAACCTTGACTTGCTGGGCCCAATTGGCCTGATAGACAATCAAGGGCTGTTGTTGGCCAAACTCATGCATCCATCGGTGCTTATTCCGGAGCCAGGGATGCTACTACAGACGGCTTTTCGATACTGGAGGAGGGGCCTCCGGCGCGCAGCCGGGACTCCATTCTATGCCCTGGACTTGCCCCTGATTGGACTTCCACACGGAGTTCCGCTCACCCCATTCTCGACAGCTCAGCTGTTGGAGTGGAAACCAGCTGGGATCATCATGGTAGGTGACTGCTTTCAACATGGGGTGCTGATCCCTTTAGATGATTTTTTATCCCAATATGGCCTACCTTGCGTACAATTTCTGACTTATCATTCGGTGGTGAGAACATTTGGGGACCTATGGTGGAATGGCTGACACGAGCGGCAAACTCATGGGGTTCTTCAGGCGTTGGTAACGTTAGGGGCAGCTAAACACCTAGTGAAATGAATTTATAGAACATGGTAGAGATGATTAAGACACCCTTGGATCGAACACGCGAGAGGTGGGGAGTAATAACAGGGAGAGACTTACTGGACAAAGAATGAGAACGGGTCCTGAGGAGCCCGAAACGGGTGTCTAGGAATATCAAATTTAAGCTTAACCAGCTTAACCATAGCCACATGGAATATCTGACGCCTCACAGACTGAACATCATGTATGAGGGAGGTTCGTTGCTGCCCTAGATGCGTAGTGCAATATGCTGGGTTTGCTCACATGACATGGGAGTGTGCATGACTATGGGGGTTCTGGGGGTCGGTGTTAGATACAGAAAAAACATTCACCTCCATTTTGTGAGTTGGAGTTTCCCTGTGCCCCAGATTGCAGTGAGCCAAAGAACAGGAGGTGGTAAGGAGGCCGACTAGTACTGTCTCATTTCTAACTTTAAAAAAAAAATACGCGATTTTCCCTACCTGTTATTGCATCATTTTTATAACTGTTCTGCTTGTTACAGTTTAAAAATTGTAGTTTTAACCTGCCCGTGATTGCATAATTTCTCATCTGTTTTGTGTTTAAATTTGTGGTTTTTACTTGCCCATGATTGTTATCATTTAACCTGTTGAATTGTGGGATTTGCAGTCCAAAATCTGTAGTTCTTGTTCCCTCTCATTCCCCGTGACTCTCTGTTTTCCCTCCTAATTTCTCCCTTGCTCTGTGCTCAGACCTGTAAGCTAAGCAATCCACCCCCAGCTCCCATTTTGTGTTAGCAAGTAAGTGAAACCAGACCCCCCACCTTCCCACCCCAAGCAACAGGGATATTCTACATCAGAGAGTGAACAGAGGGTGCTCTGAGACAGCAGTAATCTGCTGTGTGCTGTTTAAGCTGTGTTTTATAGGAATTGTGCACTTGTTTGTTTGTCTAGGAGAGTGAGTAAGTTTGATACAAACAATATTGTTAGAGGACAAAGGGGCATATTCTCAAGGACTTATCGCCGAGTTAGCGGCACTTTATCGCAGCCAAAGTGGTGATAAATTCATCGCACCATTCACAAGCTGGTGCTAACAGCCAATATCACCAGTATTCCTGTGATAGCAGCCGCAAAAAACATCACCGCGGATGACACCGGCAACTAACGCTAATGAGATGCAGAGTAGGCGTTCCCGTGCAAAAACCTGCAGAAACACCACTTCGCAACATTCCCAACGACCAGCCAGATCGGCGATAAGAATCAAAAACATGCGATAAGGCGCGTTAGCAGCATGGATTTAACACCTGCTCCTACCTGGTGTTAAGTCGGACGACAACCTGCACCATAAAAGGGAGCCCAGCCCACAGCCACACCAGAATAACAACAGATGCCATGGAGCTACTGATCATGCAGCTCGGAGCCCCAAGAGGGCCACAACACACACCGCCACCACACCCAGGACCCCCACCCCCCCAGGACCCTCCCCCCCGGACTACCACAGAGGCAGCGCAGACAAAGACACCGGACCTTCCGAAAACGCACCAGCCTCGGAGACTTAACGCCAGAGGAAGTCATTGCCCACTACAGGCTCAAAAGGACAACCATCCTACGCATCCTGACCATCATTGCCCACAGGCTGACTGTACCAACACAGCGGAGAACCAACATCCCTCCGCAGACAAAGCTGCTGGCCGTGCTGCACCTGTTGGCCTCTGGGACCTTCCAATCAACAACTGCCAGAGTCGGAGGAGTCTCACAGCCAGCCCTGTCAAAGTTCCTCACACCTGTCCTGGATGCCATCATCAGCTTGGTACCCCAGCAACTTTACTTCCCACACACTGCGCTGGAACAGCTGGAGATCAAGCAAGGCTTCTACGCCATAGCTGGCTTCCCGCACGTCTTGGGGGCAATCAACTGCACACATGTACTCCTCGTGCCCCCTGCCGCCACTGCACACAATTACCGCAACAGGAAACACACGCATTCCATCAATGTGCAGGCAATAGTGGACCACCGGGGACTCTTCACCAATGTCGTCGCCAACTACCCAGGCAGTGTGCATGATTCCTTCATCTGCCGACAGTCCATCATCAACCATCGCTTTCAGGATGCCACCTATGGAAATGCACTGCTCGTCAGTAAGTACCAACGGAATGCACCACACACCTCAACACCACAATCAGACAACTCACAACTCTGGGACTGCACAAGTCACTAAATCACATACAACATGACAACCAACATCCCCACATTCCAAACACGACAACACAACTTACTGTGGCAACCTGGGCTAGCCATCTACACAAGCCATCAACGGCATGGCACCTCAGCCACACAATAGCAGAATGTGGGGAGAGGTGGGAACCCGGCATGTGCGAAGGAGGCAAGTGACCCATTAATGTGACAATGCCAAGTGTGGAGTGGATGTGCTGGACAGACTGCAGTATGCAGACCACAGACACTTCCATGTCGACATACACTGCTGGTGTCTGGAGTGTAATGGACAGTGGGCGCAACCATGTAACCACAGTCAGCGGGGAAGAATGCGGAAATGTAGCTTGTTACGCTCCCCCCTGTAAGCGTGCACGGAGTGGGCTGGCCTGGCGTATGCCAGGCCAGCGTAGGGGTGTGAATAAAAAGCCCGTTACTCTGGGCGTGGTTCTCTTCCGGAATGGCCAACGTGTCTGCCAGGGCAGCACCTCTCACCCCGCCACGAGGCCGACGCCGTGAGCGGCGGTGCCTGCGATCCTGTGCGCCTGCTGCACCCCAGGCCGCTGGTCCCAAGACGCGTCATGCCCGCCCCAGCGCACCCAGGCCGCACTGCTCACCTGCCAACACCGGCCTGTGTCAAAGAGGGCCCACCACATGCCAGTGCAAGCTCCAAGCCCGAGGCCCGCGACAATGGCATCCTCCTCAGACCATCACGGCCTCCGCGACACAGGCCCCCATTACTCCTTTCTCATTGACGTACTCCACCGCTGCCTCCGGCCTACACTGCGGTCCAGTAGGTCACACATTTGGAACTGAGTCTTGATTATACAATGGCAGAGTACATACGTTTATTGCAGATTTTATATCACCGTACTCCCTACGATGTGGTGCCACCGACTCTGTGCATAGCTTTCCAACGACACGTGACTGTGGGCCCATGCTGACTATTGCCTTCGGCCTACACTGCGGCCCAGCACTGCGGGGTCACCTGTGTCCTGCCTACACTGCGGTCCAGCAGGCCTCACACCAATCCAATACAATCCGTACCAGGCAGGACACGGCATCCTCGCAGGCTGCACACACGCTCAGCTCTGATGCTACTACCTCCGTCAACCACAAATCATCGCCACATGGCATTCCAACGTCGTGTGTGAGAGTACCAGGAGGAGCTGCCTGAACAGCAGTTGGTCGGCGCTGACCGCTGCCTCAGGCCTACACTGCGGTCAAGTAGGTCACACATTTGGAACTGAGCCTTGATTTTACATTGGCAGAGTCCGTATCATTGCACGCTAGGAGAGGAGTAAGAGGAAGACGCGATTCAGTCCGGATGACAAACAGGATCCTCGTTACGGAGGTGACCGAACACCACCAACAACTGCCCTGGTGCTACTGACTCTGTGCATCGCAAGCCAAGGACACATGGCTGGGGGCCCCTGCTGACCGCTGCCTCCGTCCCACACTACGGTCAAGTAGGTCACACATTTGGAACTGAGCCTTGATTTATTTATGGCAGAGTTTATACCATTGTACAGGCCTCATCGCAGACTGCATCCCCTTTCAGCTCTGAGGCCACTAACTCTGTGCCCCGAAATTCATGGACACCCTCTGGTTGAACTTTGGTGGCGTCTCAATCAATGGCCTGGGGGTTGTCTTCATCATCATGTGGCTGGTAATGACTTGGTGTTGAACATGAGTCTGTAGCATTCATCTCCTCTATATTGCCTGTGTCTGCTTGGTAGTGCCCTCTGTATCATGCCCTGGAAGAACACCTTCCACTGTCCCCCAAAACCCTCTGTGACATTCACCTTGGACATCGACGAGAACCCGCTCAGCTCTCGTGGCCCTACCTCAGTGCACCGGTAGTCACTGTCCCGTGGCGGTGTGCCTGTGCCGGCCGCAGTGCATCCGTGGCCACTAACTCTGTGCAGCTCAAGTCGTGAACCCTTGCTGTTTGAACTTTGGACTTCTGATTGTCTGATCACTGTTGTAGTTGTTGCCAGCACCAACCACTCCCTGAGGGCTGGCTTACACTCACCCCACACCCATCCAGCACAGGCCTCACTGGACATGTGACCCTGGCAATAAAAGGGGCCCTGGAGCACGTGCCCGTAGCCAGTTCCACAAACTATCTAAGTGTGTCCGTGTGGTCATTGTGTGTGCATGAGGGCCCCGGGCCCTACCACATTGCATTGTTCTGTGTACAGCGGACGCAACCATGTCACCTCAGGCAGTGGGGTAGACCTGGGACATGTAGCTGTGTTGTACCCCTCTGTAGGCGTTGCCGGAGTGGGCTGGCGTACGGCAGTCCAGCGTAGGGGTGTGGATGATCACCCCAGGGCTCTGGGCGTGGTTAAGTGTTGGGCTTGCCAATTTAGTACCTAATGCGTGTGTCTTTGTTGTGTTGTCGGCGCCACTCGTCCCGCAATGGACAAAGTTGCAATGTAACATGCCCCAGAGTGCGGACTCGGATGAAGGGATAAATGAATGAGCACAAGCCCGCTCGGGGTCCGGGATCATATATGCCAACTGTTTTGTGTGTATCACTATTACCGCAGCATAAGCCAAAGGGCTTGCCTCGACCGCATCGCAACTTCAGCCAGCCATGAACACCACATCTGTGTCCGCCCTATCCTTACCATAGGCCTACACACACGTGGCCGCCCTCCTTCAACGCACAACATCACAGTGTCGTTGTCAGGCTTGTGGACATGCGCAGACAGGCATGACAATGGTGTGCCGTAGGAGTGCCGGTGATGCAACCGCGCAGCGCACACGAGGAAATAGGCTCGGGGGAGGGAGGAGCAGCAGTGAGGCTACATAATACACATTGATGGCGCTCATTTGCTACTAGCAGTACATGTGAAACCGGAATCACTATGACACACATATCACATGCCAATGAACTAGTGAGCCTGCCAACTCATCATGCAAAACCAACTATTGACTCATGTCTCTCTGCACTGTCACAGGTGATCAAGGATATGCACTCTGCCCTTGGATGATGACACCCCTCCGAGCCCCGACCACACAGGCCCAGAGGCAGTACAATTGGGCCCACGCATGCACCAGGGGCATCATGGAACGCACATTTGGCGTGTTGAAGTCACGTTTCAGGTGCCTGGACATCACAAGTGGAAGGCTCCTGTACAGCCCAGACATCGTGTGCAAGATGATCATTGCATGTTGTGTGTTGCACAACATATGAGTACGCACCAATGCCCCATGGTTACGAGTGCCAGATGCACCGGACGATGATGAGGAAGATGAGGCAAGTGGACCACACCCCACTGCAGCTGCAGCAGGAATAGCCCGTAGGAACAACATCATTGACAATTTCTTCACATGAGGACATCACATTGTGTCAGTCCTTGGCAATCATGAGACAGTGCAAAATGACCACAGGCACAGCATGTGCAAATAAATTCAATGCAACACACATTCCGTGAGTTTCTGTATGTGTGCTGCTGTGTGGCACGGGGATCAGGGACATGTTCCAGAGTCATTGTGGGTGTGCAGTGTGCTGTACTTAATTGTGCATGTGTGCCATTGTGCCCATCTCCCCCCGTCCCCCCAGTCCCTGGTCGGTACTCACCCTGTTGATGTTGTGTCAGGTCATGTTGAGCAGTGTCCCGATCCTCAACTCCTGGCACCGTCTCCCGACTGATGACTGTGGCCACCATTTTCTCACTGTCATCCAGCTCCTGGTGTGCCGCTGGTCCCCCACCTACAATCTGCATTGCTGCTTTCATGTTGGCATAGTGTTTTTTCTTGGTTTTGCCCTTTACATCATTCCAGCGCCTCTTGACCTCTTCCATTGTCCTCCTCGACACTCCGACTGCATTCACGTTGGTCACGATGTACTGCCATGTTTCCGTTTGTGTTGCCGATGACACAGTGGAGGTGACGTACAGTTGTTGGTTGTGTTCTGTCACCTCCATGACGATGATCTGGTTTTCCTGCAGACTGAACCCCGTCTTCCTCTTCTCCTTGCCCTTCCCCGGGGTTTCTGGCTGGTCATCTGTGGGGTTTGTGGGGTTCGCGTTGTCCTGTGCACTCGGTCCGGGTGCGTCCATGGTGCTACGCAGTTAAATTTTTTTCTCTTTTTTTTTCTCTGCTTTTATAGTGCATTTTCCCGCATGTCGCATGGGAATCGCAGGCCTGTCGCTTGTTATCGCTGGTTTTGTTTCGCGATTTGGGACGTCACAACTTTTTTCGCGTTAAAGTTTCAAATTTTTTTGGCGTTGCATTGATTTTAACGCTGGCATTTGTCGCGTTACCGTGTGGCTATCGCATGGTGCTGCCGGGTTGTGAATGCTGCGTTAACACGGTGTTATTTTCCCGCGATATGAGGAGTTGCGTTAAGCGATTTTGGCGATAGTTAACACGCGTTCTTGAGAATATCCCCCAAAGTTTGTTAGGCTCGTACCTGCAGAAGTCCAAAGTGTGGATTGAGCCTGTCTGTCTCCTAGGAGATTCTGAATAGAGGAGCAGATTCCCAGGCCCTCAGGCCCTGCAAGGCTAAGCCTGCTGATTGGCTCCCCAGTTCCCAGGCAACCCTAAGCCCTCCTCTCACACCTGGCCAGGCCCCTTAAGGGTTTGCTGGGTGAACCCCAAAACATTCACCTCCATTTTGTGAGTTGGAGTTTCCCTGTGCCCCAGATTGCAGTGAGCCAAAGAACAGGAGGTGGTAGGGAGGCAGACTAGCACTGTCTCTTTTCTAACTTTAATTTAAAAAAAAAGCGATTTTCCCTACCTGTGATTGCATCATTTTTATAACTGTTCTGCTTGTGGTTGTTACAGTTTAAAAATTGTAGTTTTAACCTGCCTGTGATTGCATAATTCCTCATCTGTTTTGTGTTTAAATTTGTGGTTTTTACTTGCCCGTGATTGTTATAATTTAACCTGTTGAATTGTGGGATTTGCAGTCCAAAATCTATAGTTTTTGTTCCCTCTCATTCCCCGCGACTCTCTGTTTTCCCTCCTAATTTCTCCCTTGCTCTGTGCTCAGACCTGTATGTTAAGCAATTCACCCCCAGCTCCCATTTTGTGTTAGCAAGTGAGTGAAACCAGACCCCCTCTCTTTCCCCCCCAGCAACAGGGATATTCTACATCAGAGAGTGAACAGAGGGTGGTCTGAGACAGCAGTAATCTGCTGTGAGCTGTTTAATCTGTGTTTTATAGGGATTGTGCACTCATTTGTTGGTCTAGGAGAGTGAGTAAAGTTTGATACAAACAGTATTGTTAGAGGACAAAGTTTCTTAGGCCCTTACCTGCAGAAGTCCAAAGTGTGGATTGAGCCTGTCTGTCTCCTAGGAGATTCTGAATAGAGGAGCAGCTTCCAACTCCCTGGCCAGCAAACCTTGTCTGAGGTCGCTGGGACCTTATATAGTCTGCTATTGGTTGGTACATGTGTGCACTGATTGGTGGTTGTATCTGGGGTTTCTATTGGGTTATGGTTAGTGTTCTCATTGGTTGGGTATTTGAGAGTTCAGATTGGTTTCTAGGTCTGTGATTCAATCAATGTAGGGTTGGGACTAGGGCTAGGGTTAGGCTTTCTATTGGAAGTAGGGAGTAGGGCTTCCTGTGTGATTGGTTGCTGGGACTAAGGTTGGGACTAGGGCTATGGTTAGGCTTTCTATTAGAAGTAGCAATTAGAGCTACTTGTATGATTGGTTGCTGGACTAGGTGTGGGACTAAGACTAGGGTTTGGCTTTTTATTGGAAGTAGGGACTAGGGCTTCCTGTGTGATTGGTTGCTGGGACTAGGGTTGGGACTACTGCTAGGGCTAGAGCCTCTATTGGATGTAGAGATTAGGGTTTTTTAACCTGATTGAGTGCTTGCACTAGGGCTAAGATTGGCTGCAAGGTCCTGGTCTCCTATTGGTTCTAGATTTTAGGGCTATTGTTGTGATTGGATAGGGTTAGGGCTAGGGTTCCTATTGGCTGAAGGGGTCACCTGACTACTAGGGCTATAAAAGGCCAATGCTTAGGGCGTCTCAGCCCGGGTGGCGAGGCTAAGGGCGGAGGGGACAAGGGCAGTTGCCTGTTTGAGCCTGTTTAAGACTGGTCGGGACTAGGACCAGAAATGCTGCCCATTTTCACATTCAGTAATACCCACCCTACACCATCTACATCCACAAAAAGAATAAAACACTCACACCAAATGTACACCACACACTTACTACAAACCCTATGCACAAATCAATATACCAGCATACACTACAAAACCACACAAACCACACCTATACACCCTTCTATCCCAGCTACCACACATTTCCACCATCACCTACAAACAGTACACACCTCTATCCTGTACCACTAACCAATGCACTCATTACTAACACAACCAAAATCCATCCAATACTTAACTACAACTCATCCAGACACACACTCCCCACTCTAGTTACTCCTAACAGACCCCCTTTTATCATTAACAAACCCATACTCAGCCGTCCATCATTTGTCCAACCAACACCCTCTTCTTTCTACCACAATAACACAACAACACAACACTTACAGGCCAAAGAACCACACATTTTAACTCTTGCAACAAAACAATCTAAGACAAACACTCTTACCTCTACTTCATCCCCTCCTACACACAACATGTACTCTACTCACAAACACATCACCACCCTTACAAATTCCACTCCCAAACAATAGTATACAAACAAATCCATCTGATAAAACAAATACATCAGCACCTCTTTTCACTACTCCTCAAAAATAAAACATATCACACACATCAGCACAACAAAATCTCTCAAGCACAGCACATCATAATACTTACAGTCACAAATACAATCATACACCCACCTTTCAAACTACACAAATGAACAAACTCCAATGCCAAGCTTTCTCTCCTCCACCACACCTAACACGCATACAGCAACACAGCAACTCTCTTCCAACCGCCTCTCATCCATTGGACAATTTAGAAACTTACTACACAACCTACATGCTGCACCACCACCACTGACTCATACACCTTCCGCCCTAAACAGACGCAAACCATATAAGCAACGTGCCACACATCACAACTTTGCTTCTCCATGTCTACTGCACAACAAGGGTACACCACAAAAACAACACAGCACACCAACTCACTCTCAAACACCATCTCTACCAACTACACACGCAGACCCATCAAAATGCCTTCTTAGCCTGCTGGACGAGGAACACATTACAGAACAGCTACATGATTGCTATCCTAATACAGATAATACCAGCACAAAAACACACCTGCTACTAACCCACACAATACTGATCACTCTTCTACAAAACAAAGTCTCACTGTCACCAAAGCACATTCTCTAAACTGTCTACTAATAAGTGCTTGATCGCTCTTTAAAAACAAACATCACATCTACGACCTTCTCACTGATGCAAAACCAGACATAATATTCATAACTGAATCATTGTTGGGAGATGATATGGCTCCAGTCCTGCATGAAGCAATTCCTCTAGGCTATCAAACGATCACCCAAAATCGTATAGGCAAAAAAGAAGGTGGTCTAGCTGTTGTGTTCAGGCAAACATTACATATCCCTAAAGTTGAAGACATCTCCATAAAGAATTGTGAGGCTCTTCTCACAAGATGCAATCCTACACCGTCTTCCTCCTGTAACTTCCTGCTCCTTTACAGACCTCCACCTAGTAAGGCAACATTCCCAGACGCTCTTCTAGACACGGTTTAAAACCTGATAACAATACACTCCAACCTATGTGTTCTGGGTGACCTCAACATTTGGTTTGACAAACCCAATATGAGCCATCCAAAAACAATAATCACTGGCCTAGACGCACTGAACCTGCATCAGATTGTCCACAAACCCACGCACATCGCTGGACTTATCCTAGATGTCAATTTTGCTAATACTGAACTAGTTACCTTTCAAACTTTAACTCCGGTCACATGGTCAGACCACCATTTGCTTGCTTTCCAACATAAAACAACACTAAGCGACACTAAGCGACTCACCTAAAACAACCTAAAACCACCTTACATGCATCCACTTATCGACCATGGAACAAACTCAATTTGGAACACTTAGAAACACAACTAACATCAAGTACAGATCTGGAAACAATAAACTCTGTTCAAAAGCTATATGAGTGGTGTGGCTACAGGAAGCTTTTGATATCCTGATAGCAGTCAAAACCACACAACAGAACAAAAGAAAAAAAAGCACCTTGGAGAAATACAGAGATAAAAGACATAAAACTACAATTTAGAAAGCTGCAACGTGCCTGGCTCAAAACAAAAACCAAACAAGACAAACTTCACCTACAGAAAATTAACAGATTATACAAGTCAGCTATCAAAAAAGCAAAGAAAATGTACTATTCCGTTTAATAAAATCTTAAAAGGATAATTGCCTTAGATCATTGCTAGCATGTTATCCGCGGATCATTGCTAGCATGTTATCCGCGGAGCGGATAACATGCTAGCAATGATCTAAGGCAATTATCCTTTTAAGATTTTATCGAACGGATGCGACGGTGATCACCAGCGCATTGACAATACATCTGGCAATAAATTAAGCTTCTGGGTGATCATCAATACGATAATCTCAATATGAATCGAAGGCATTAATTCCTTCAAAGTCTTTATCTAACAGATGCTACAGTGGTTATAATAGAGAAACATCTTGGTGATCTTTAAAAAGACAATTCCAACCCTGATGAAGTCCATGTTGGACGAAACGCGTTGGCTGGACTGATGCATTTGACTACAAATAAAGAATAATTGAAAATAAGAAATCTCAAGACTCCTTGCACTCCATTTCTGCATGTATTTTGTGGATCCCATTACATTTTGTATAATTTGGGGGAAAGAAAGGAAAAAGGAGAAAAAAAAGATGTTTAATTACATGCTTGTGCATAATTAATGAAGGTATTACGTTCAATTGTATGCTCCTTTTCAGAACCTAATTACTTTGAGAGAAAGTCTTTTCTCTTATATTTGTGACTTCTTAGCGGTGGGGTCACGGGAAGTTGAGCATCTCTACTATACATATACGAGAATTAAATACACTGGTGCAGCCCCTATTGCCCACACTGTTGTTTGCATAACTTCACGTACTCCACAAAAATTGGGGTCCCTCAAGGCTCTATCATCTCACCCATGCTTTTCAACATCTACATGAAGTCATTACCGGTACTGACCAATCAATTTCAACTCACATGCTATAACTATGCAGATGACATGCACATACTCCTTCAACTAGAATGTCCCAAAGACATTGGAAACTCACACATTTTCAGTTGTCTCAGAGCCGTGGATCAATGGATGACTTGGAGCCATCTCAAATTGAATGCTTCCAAAACTGAAATACTCACGTGTGGCGATTGGAAACATTATGACCCGCTTGCCGTCTGGCCTGATGAACTGGGATCACCGCCTAAAGTACCGAAGGAAGTAAGAAACCTCGGAATGACCATGGACTCCAAGCTATCGATGAATGCCCAAGTGGACAAACTAGCAAGATCAAGCTTTGATACTATAAAAACTCTGTGACAAATCTTCCCCCATTTGGGATTTCCAGACAAGGTCCAAGCTACCATCTCCCTTGTTCTGTCCAAACTCGATTACGCCAATAGCCTCTACCACGGATCACCTTTAATGACTATGAAAAGACTACAACGGATTCAGAACTCAGCTGCCAGACTACTCTTGCATATCAAACCGCGAGACCACATCTCCCCTGCCTTGAAAGCCCTGCATTGGTTACCGGTTGCCAGAAGATCCACGTTCAAGCTGCTTTGTATCACCCACAAAGCGATACATGGAATTGGACCGCTCTTCATCAGGAATAAAATCACCAAACACATTCATCATAGGAACCTCTGCTCTAGAGTGGCACCGCGCCTCAAAATCCCAAGATTCAAGAAAAAAACCATGGGTGGCACATCCTTCTCTGTTCAAGCAGCCAAAATATGGAACTCTTTACACCCCAACGTAAGATCCACCGACAACCACCTTATCTTCAGAAAACTACTCAAGAATTGGCTCTTCCCCACATAAGCACCATACACAAACAGAAATATACAGCATATCCCTCTGTATATAAGCATTTATTTGTACTATAGATATGTACCTATATATGTGTATTGCTTTGTATAAACATGTAAAATAATTATGTTTAAAAAATAAATAAATAAATAAATACATTTTTAAGTACAACACTTGAAAACCAGAGTTTATCGAATGCATCTTTAATCTACTTATACTTATTTCCTTTATGCATCTATATAGCTTCCATGAACTTGGATCTATATATTTATTAGTTTCCTCAACAAAAAAAAAGAAAAAAGCATATTCAATGCACTACCCTATTCCTCACCTTATACCTCTATCAATATCTTTAATCTACATATACTTACTTCCTTTATGCCTCTATAAACTTTCCATGTACTTATGGATCTATATATTTATTACTTTCTTCTAATTCAGCATATCCAATGCACTACCCTATTTCTCACCCTATACCTCTATCAATATATCCTCTACACCCACTCTCTCATTCATCTGAAACCTCATACCACTACTATGATCCCCCAAATAGCCTTTTCTAGACTCTCCCCTACTCTACCCCTCCTTGCCCCATCCGACACCTCTTTTACTATTCTGATCCCCCAAAACAAGCCTTTCT
Organism: Calotriton arnoldi; assembly: GCA_963921515.1. Taxonomy (NCBI): domain Eukaryota; kingdom Metazoa; phylum Chordata; class Amphibia; order Caudata; family Salamandridae; genus Calotriton; species Calotriton arnoldi. The sequence continues at coordinate 642,422 of CAWUFW010001690.1, read as the reverse complement.
AAACTCTTCCCTCTGACTCTTCCCCTCCACATCCCTTTTTACTCATCCCAAGCCTCCCACTACTGCTATGACCTCCAAGAAAAAAAAGTCTAAATTCTTCACTCTTCTATCCCTCCACTATCCTTTTCAATCAAAATAACAGACTAACATGTCCACTTCTCAAATTTAATATTTCACTATGCTAATTCACCACTAATCCTTTATGGGTTCCAGAGTAGCGTGCTACTCGCCAAAAAAGCTCTTCAACACCCCATTAGGGGTAGCAAGCGCTATATAAATGTAAACCTTTTTTTCCCTCTTCTATCCCTCCGCTATCCTTCTCAATCCAAATAACTGACTAATATCCACCACTCAAATTACTTTCATATTTCACTGTACTAATTCACCACTAATCCTTTATGGGTTCCGGAGTAGCGTGCTACTTGCCAAAAAAAGCGCTTCAACACCCCATCAGAAGTAACAAGCGCGATATAAATGCAAACCTTTTTCCCTCTTCTATCCCTCCTCTATCCTTCTGAATCCAAATAAGTGACTAACCTATCCACCACTCAAATTACTTTCATATTTCACTATACTAATTCAACACTAATCCTTTATGGGTTCCGGAGTAGCATGCTACTCGCCGAAAAAGCACGTATGCCTACCCCCCCACGAGAGGATTACCCCCTAAAATGACATGGAGTGGGAGAACCACTGGACGACGCACTGTTAAACAGTTTCCCAGAGTTTGGGACAAATGGTTGTTGTACGAATGTTTGTCAATGTAAAGAAATGGGGACCACCTGAAAAAAGATCACAGTCCCAAGGGCAGGGAACAATAGAACAATGAAATAAGAGACGCCTAGGCAACCAATAGGATATTATAAAATTACACAATAAAGACCATGTGTGAACAATTATTTGTGGTATTTAAGGTTATTTATTATTTTATTTTTTTGTAGATACATATTTATTGTATTTATTATTATCTCATGGGACAGAAAAAATGATTAGAAAATGTATCCCCTATAGGGTATAAGTCAATTGAGTATTTTTATCAACAAAGAAAAAGAAGAAAAAAACACAACACATCACAAATAACAGATAAATTAGCAACAATATCATTAAGCTCAGAAATCAACTTTACAACAAAAACACCAGGAACAATAGACATAAAAATAAATACATATAATACATAACCAATCAAACACAAACACTTAACATTTCATATTTTACATATAAAATTCAAGATATATATACAAGTTAAAATCGTGATATATAGCAACTCAAAAATGTTTTTTGTTTTTCTACCTAATAGTTTCAGAAACTGTAAACACTCTTCTACGCACGTTTCCCGTGTGATCCCACGCCTTTTTCAGGAAGAGCCACAGATGAAGATGTTGTAAGAACAACCCATAGGAATCTGGCTACAAGGAGCTGTGATCTGTATATCTATATGTCCGGTATACTAGGGTGGAATGTCGGACTTCAAGGGGCTTATTTACAAGCCCCTTGCGCCACCCGTACGTCACTTTTCCCATGTTAAAAATGACGCAAAGTGGCGCAAGGGGCTTGTAAATAAGCCCCGAAATCTTTTAGAGGGTCCCAGAAAACTCATAAAGGAGTTCAGAAAAGTTACTGCTGATCATGCTGAAATCTATCGGTATCCATATTCAGGGCTCCTTCAGGATTTAAGATGAAACCACTGTTTTTGTTTTCCTTAGTTAAATTTTCTTTTCCTCGCTCCCTCTTTCTTATCGTAGCTCGAATCACGGCTACTATGGATAAGACCAGAGTAGCACAAATGCCCAAATCTGCACAGTCTATGCAACAGACTCCTTGGGGCTTATTTACAAGCCCCTTGCGCCACCGTTGCGTCACTTTTTCCCATGTTAAAAGTGACGCACCGGTGGCGCAAGGGGCTTGTAAATAAGCCCCCTTGTTTTATAGCGTTTTGTCCCCAAAGTTCATAGTATGCACATGCGTGTCCTTAGTCTTCAAAACCTCTGAGGGGCAGATTTACAAGCCCCCTGCGCCACCAGTACGTCACTTTTCGTGACGTACTGGTGGCGCAGGGGCTCCTCGATATTTACAAGGAGAGGAAAAGCCACCATGCGTGACTTTTCCTCTCCTTGTAAATACCGTCCCTTCACACGCAGCACTTTGCGTTGAAGGGGCGTTCCATGGGTGTTGCTGTGGGTGTTCCCACGCAACACCCATGGAACAAGACACATCTCCAGATTTACGAGAAATCGTAACTCTGGAGATGCGTGTGAATGCTACGCCACCCTAGAGGTGGCGTAGCGAGGCGCACCGAGGAGAAATGTTTTCATTTCTCCTCGTTTTCCTCTTTCAATGCGTGCTGCATTCTGCAGCACGCATTGAAAGAGGAAAAGCCTGTACTGATTGTTTTTGTGCAGAAAGGTGCCCCTTCCTGCACAAAAACAATCTCCCCATGGCGCAGGCATCCTTGCACCATGGTGCAAGGGTGCCTGCGCCGGCGCTTGGCAGCTGTTTGTGCGCCAGCGCAGGGAGAGCACAGGAATGCGACATATTCTTGTAAATATGTCGCATTCCTGTGCTCTGAAAGTGCCGCAGCGTGGCGCAGCCAAAGGGCTTGCAGCGCCACGCTGCGGCACTTTCTTGTAGATCTGCCCCTGAGTTTGTAGCTCCTGACTACTCCTTCATCCACGCCAAAAACACGGAACCATGTACTATTGTTTGTTTAATATGTCGAATCGATGGAAAGATACTCGTGACTCCCTGGAGCACACATAGATGTGCAGTACAAGGAGTTATTGCACAATAACAGATGACCGAGTATTGTATTGTAACATACCTGCTTAAACCACTTACCTTGTGTAGTTCTGATGTCACGAAATGTATCTTTGGCAGCATACAGGGCTAATATCCGATTTATCAATTACTGCTCTTATTCCTGTGTATTGATATGTAACTGAAAACACCAATAAAGATATATTAATTTTTTTTTTTAAAAAGCATGGTTCGTAGAAAGCCCAGGTCAAATAACTAAAATGTCCATAAAGCGCAAACGAGCAATGGTCATAGCACTTCCGAGGTGTTATTACTCTTACTGACCATCACTGGGGATACTGGCATGCTGGTGGGCATCTTGAATAATGCATCATCACAAACTTACCCGAACGTGCTCCTATCTCCACAATTTACAATGTCTGGGATTGGAAATGGAGCTTTGTAGAGGATATCTCTCAGAGGATGAAGCCGGTAAAGGAGGTGAGATCAGTCAAGTAGGGAGGCTCTGAGCTCGGCTTGACAGTGTAGATAGAAAATGCAATGCAAGGAAATATTTTAATTATGTTGAACCATTGGTAACTATTCAGTGTTCATTCCACACTATGTGCTTTTAGCTCACACAATAGATTATTGGAGAGCTCTAAACACGTGCTAATAGGTCTTGATTCAGAACAGACCACCATGAACTGCTGGGCAACTCACTTTGGGACTGCAGTAAATGCAACTTCAGACTAGTTTGTTGTTCTCTTAGGACCCCTTCTCTGAGATGCATCTTATTTCCATCAGGAGCAGTTAGCATGGAATGCCCGTCTGAGCATGCTGGATGCAATTAGTGGCACTCACTTTGATAGGAAAACATGATGGCACAGTAATATAGAAACACAGTGTTCCCACAAAATATTGTGGAAAGAATATCATGATACACAAATTTTGTGACTGAACTATAGTGATATCAAAAATATCCTAAGTCAGAATATTGCAGGTAAGATTAGCTTTTTTAAATATTTTTAATATTATTGCATATTTTATATATATTGTTGTAATTTATACAATTTTTAAAATGTATTTTTTGCGTAAGTATATTGTTTTTATTTTTTTAAACGTTTGCAATTTTTTTTAACATTTAGGAGAGGGATGTTGAGTTTATAGTGGAATAGGGTGGGGAGTAAATTAAAAGTTTTGTTTTTATAATTTGTTATGATTACATTTGTTGTGTTATTTATTTAATTCCTAGCTTTTATAATAAATTATTTTTAGGAAATTAAATCAACTTTTGCTTTTTTAATTATGTAGACATGAAGGCCCTTATCACGATGTCGGTTGCCTCCGACCGATACCATATCGGACTCGGGATCAACCGACCGACCTCCAGTCGGTGGTTCCAACTGCCTGATAACGATGCGAACAAACACTGTTCGGTTGCATACCCACTTTTCTCTATGGGAGCTTGTGTCACTGCCATAAAACCGGCTGTAATACAGGCTCCTATCGAGAAATGAGGGTGTGTGTAAAATCATGCACCCTGTGGCAAGCACCCCATGGTGCCTGCCACACAGTGCAGGGTTTTACAGGGGGTACCCCCTCGACCACCAACAGTAGACTGCAGAGGCAAGGGGGCTCTGCTAGGGGCCTGCAAAGTCAATTTCCGACAGCCTTTCTGTGTCCGAAAGGTCGGCACCGAAAGGCTGTGGGAAACCGACATCGTAATCCAGACAGCGGAAACGCCGCCCATAGGGGATTGCAGTGCGGTTCCGACCAGCTGGAAGACTCCAAGAGCCGGTTGGAAATGAGTCAGAATGACCGGCCGGTTTACGTTCCGACCGCCCACATTGTGATTGGGCGGTCGGACCGCAAACCGACCGTTTCGGCCGGAAAGCCTCCGGCCGCGGTTGGAAAGCTTCTAACTAGCGGTCGGAGGCTTTCTGACAGACATCGTAATCGGCCCGAAATGTTTTATGTAATACTTTTAATTTTTTTAAACATTCTTTCAAATATTGTTATTTTTTCAAAAATGTATAAATTTGTTGTCTGTATATAATTTTCTGAATTATTTTTTATTACTTTGATTCAAATTTATTTAGTAATTATTTTCACAAAAAAGGTAAAGCAATGCTATTTATTTTGAAGGTATCACATTGGAGTTCCACTTGGAATTATGTATTAAATAATTGCTTTATTTTGTATTTAAAATTAATTATTTAATGTGTGTTTTGTTGTAGGCTAGGTTGTATTTCCAGCATACGTCTTTATTTAAAAATTATTAATTTTATAATTTTGCAAATAATTCACAATTTTTTTTCATCCTGCCATCTGTAGTGTAAATGTTTAATTTAGATTAATGATGTCACAGAATAACACAGAATAAAATAAAATAAAACATAGTTCAAAGAATTTTTAAATTATTATTTAATACTCACAGTTGAATTTTTTTGTATGGTAGGTTTGGGTTTTGTAGTTTTATTTTGGTAGTGTAGGTTAGAATAATGTGTATGCTATGTGTTAGAAATGGGGGTCTCTAGTTGGCAATGGTTTGCACCGTTGTCCAAGTAGGGACCCTTCTTCCTAGTCAGCGTAAGGGGGATACACTTCTAAAATAACCCCTGCATACCCCCTTGGTAGCTTGACACTAGTAGACAGGCTTATCTTAGAGGCAGTGTGTAAAGCATTTGTGCACACATACAGTAATACAGTGAAAACACAACTAATGGCCACCACACCAGTTTAGAAAAATAAGTAATCTTTATCTAAACCAAACAAGACCAAAACTTCAAAAATCCACAATACAGCAATTAAAATATGACTTTTAAAAGGTAGAAACAGTTCTGTCCATAGCAAACTATAGATGCAACACTTTCAACACAAAGTACCTTGGATGCGTCAAAATCATAAACAAAAACAGCCGCAGGGAAGGTGATGCGTCGGTTCCTTACATGCAGGGAAGGTGATGCGTCGGTTCCTTACGTGCAGGGAAGGTGATGTGTCGGTTCCTTACTCCAGGGGAGGTGATGCGTCGGTTCCTTACTGCCACACAGGGGAGGCGATGCGTCGGTTCCTTACTGAAGGGGAGGTGATGTGTCGATTTCTTACTATGCTGGGAGTTGATGTGTCGGTTTCTTACTGCGACCCCAGTGTTGATGTAGACTTGGCACCCCGGTGAGATGCGTGAGGATCCTTACGTGCAGGGAAGGTGATGCGTCGGTTCCTTACTGCGGCGGCAGCAATGGCGCTGTGTTGGTTTCTCCAGACACAGTGCCACGATGAGTTGGTTCTTGCAGCCGCACAGCAGGGCCTGCGTCAGAATCGGTGCAGTGATCTCGTACTTCATAGATCGGTGCACTCGATGCAGCGTGCAGCAATTTCTCCCGCTGCGGGCAGGCGCTGCGCCGGTTTCTTAGGTGATGTGTCAGAAACAGGTGCAGATACATCGCGCTTTTCATCGTTGCGTTACTTTTCCAGCTCCCAACAGCAGGAACAACCTCCAGAGGCCCAGAACAGCAACAGGCACCTGTTGGCAGGTCAGAACTCCCAGCAAGGAAGTTCAGGGGAGCTGGGAGTGAAGTCTTTGTATCCCTGAGACTTCAAAACAGGAGTAAAGCTCTACTTCAAGCCCTTGGAGATCTTCCTCAAGCAGGGGACATAGCACACAGCAAAGTCCTTGTCCTTTTCTTGGCAGAAACAGCCACTGCAGGCGAACCCCAGACAGCACACAGCAAATGGGCAGTACTTCTCTTTCAGTTTCTCCAGCTCCTCTCCTTGGCAAAGGTTCCTCTTGAATTCCAGACGTAATCTAAAGTTTAGGGGTCGGGGCCCCACTTTTTATAGTACAAAATCCTTTGTTCTCTGGAGGCAGAGAGTGTCTTTGCACAGCCAGAACCAGTTCTGTCCTTTCTAGTGCAGTTTCCTGGCAGGAGGTGGATACAGCATTGTGTAAGGCAAACCAGGTCTAGTCAGATGCAAGAAAATCTACCCCCTACTCCAAATGCAGCCCAGGTCTATTCAGCCCAGCCCTGACTCATTCAGGAAAGGCAGGACACTCATCAATCCCCCCAAGTGGCTGTCTGAGAGAATGCATATCCCCAGCGCCTGTCACTCCAAAGCCAGACAGTCAATAAACAAACCTAACAGAGGCACACTGGATAGCGAAGCAAGAAAATACCAACTTTCTAAAAGTGGTATTTTCAAACCCAGAATATAAAATTCATCCTCACTAAAATATGCATCTTTATATCCTGAGTTCAGGCATATTAAACTCCATCTTTCTACCTTGTCCCAATGGGAAGTTATATTTATATGATGTTATAAATAAAGTCCCATTCTATCCTATGGAACAGATAGCCTTTCAAAAGTGAAAAACGAAATACACTGTATTTCACTATCAGAACATGTCACACACCTCAGTACATGTCCTACCTTTCACATACATTGGACCCTGCCCATGGGGCTACCTTGGGCCTACCTTAGGGGTCAGCCGCGGCCGCTGCAGGTAAGAGCGGTGGGGCGGTGGGGCCAGGTGAGGGGGGATTTCGAGAGACGACTACGAGGGAAATTTAAATAAATAATTAATTTTCTCTCGTGGTCGTCTCTCGAAATTCCCCTTCACCTGGCCCCACCGCTCTTACCTGCAGCAGCAGCGGCTGTTAGGGGTGTCTTATATGTAAGGAAAGGGGAGGTTAGGGTCTGGCAAGTGGGCGCACTTGCCAGGTCGACATGGCAGTACCAAACTGTTCACAGACACTGCAGTGGCAGGTCTGAGTTACATTTACAGGCTGCTCATGTGGGTGGCACAATAAGTGCTGCAGGCCCACTAGCAGCATTTGATTTACAGGCCCTGGGCACACACATTGCACTGTGCTAGGGACTTACCAGTAAATCAAATATGCCAATCATGGAATCATCAATCCATAAATACAATTTACAGGGAAAGCATATGCACGTTAGCACTGATCAGCAGTGGTAAAGTGTCCAGAGTCATAAAACCAACAAAAACAGGGTCCGCAACATAAGGCCAAAAAGCAAAAAGTCTGGGGATAAACCCGCTGGAAAAGCCAGGTCTAACACTATGGTTTCTAAAAAGTCTAGTAGTTATTTTTAAATAGCTGTACTTTTTCAGAAAGCATCGCATGAATTTGTCCACTTTGTTTGGAGAGTTTAGGACATATTTAGCACCAGTAATTGTCTTTGGTGTAAATCTTGGTAGATGTGTTTTTTAAATCTCAATAAATGGATTAAGGCAGCAATGTTTGTTTTTGCTTCCTCGATTAGTATGTTGTTATAGACATTTTCCCAGGGTATGTGGAACTGGAGTTGGTGCCTGTACCTTGAATAATACATGAAACTAACATAGGTGTCTTCAAATTAATCCTTAAAGGTAGTTAGTTTTTCTTTGCTAGTTCTGTAGAATTGTGTCAAGGAGTATGTCATAGTCCTTAGATACCTTATTATGATGCAGAAATGCTAGAGATATAATTTTCAATGGTAAATTCAGTATTGCTCTAATTCCAGTCGTGTTTTTATGGAGGTGTTGCCATTGCCCTTGATTAAATTAAACTAATAACTTGTGTTTTTTGTGTTGATATATTTAATATTGTATGGATCCATGGTTATTCAAAGTACATTGCATTTTTCATTTGGTCATAATTATCATTTTCTGCTGTAACATTGACAGGAGACTGTAGTAGGTCTTGCTTTATTTATTATGAGTGAATGAATTAGTACTTTTTGTACAGTCTGCATGTACTCCTGAGAGTGTCCTGGCACTGAGGAATAGTGGAACTAGAAGTCAACGTCATTTCAGAGAGATGAAACAACAGGTTTTAAACTTTTTCCAACATTGCAATTCACAGCTAAGAGTCCAGAGCTACACCTAGAGCTGAATTCAGGTTTGTGCAGCCAGAAAGGAAAAGGTGCGGCCACTCTTCCTTACCTACCTAACTTTCAAGACCACCACAAAACAACGCCTTAGATAATAACAAACTTTTGGAGGAGAGTAAAGATGTAGTCTGACTAAGAGGTACTGGGCCTCATTAAAGAAAGGATCTATAATGAGAGGACATGTATGATTCTTACGCCAAGGAAGTTTAAGGCTCGTACGTGCCGCCACATTCTGGACGACTTAATCAAGCACTCAGGAAGACCAAGGTACACAGAATTTGTGTATTCTGGTCTTGAGATGGACATGAGCAGATGAACTATTGCCTTACGACAGCACAGTGAAAGAAGAAGGGTGTCAAACATAAACCCCAGGCTCTTGGCCACTAATGTCAGCTGAGCAGAGGTTAATGATGTCTCAGGCCAACATTTATCCCACCAGTTTGTCTAAAAAGATCCAAACAGTAGAATCTCCATCTTATCCATGTTGCATTTCAAATGATTAAGGTGCATCTAGTCAAAGCCTCTTGAAAGCAGGCTTTAAAGGGTTCCGGGGCAGCTGCAAACCCCTTCTCGAAAAAGAGGAGCAACTGGGTGTTGTCCGTGTTAGACACCACCTTAAAGTCAAACAACTCAACCAGGGGTGCCAGCAATGCTACATAGATATTAAATAAAGTGAAGTTGAGAGAAGAGCCCCCCACATTGAGGGGCTTAGTTGCTGAGAAGAAAGGAGGCAACCAAATACATTGCCCTCTGTTGTCAAGAAAGACTTAATCCACCCAAGGGCCTGGCTGCCAACTCCAATATCCACCAGGAGTTGCAAAAGAATCGCCAGAGAGACGGTATCAAATGCCGCCGAGAGACTGAGTAAAACCAAGGTTGCATTATTTTTTCAATCAAGTGTCAATTTGATGTAATCAGATATTTCTAAAAGTGCATCTCTGTGCTTTGTCTGGGGCGTTAAACTAATTGGTTGGGATCAAAAAGTCTATGTTGCCCAAAATATTCAGAAAGCTGCTTGTTTATCAGCTTCTCAAGTATTTTTGATGCTGCTGGAAGAAGAGATATTGGTCTAAAATTAGACAACATATTATGGAAGGCAGATGATTTTGGGGCCACTTTCACTTGCTGCCGTACCGACAGCACCTTGGCTGAGGACATAGAAGTATTAAAAACCTTGTTTAAAACAGGATTAACCACCTTGCATTCATAGCCAGAAGCGATGTAATTTAGAACTATTTCTCGAGAGGTCTGCATAGGTCAAAGGAATGTTATTGTTTTTGTACTTGCAGTGGATAGTATATATGTGGCTAAACGGCGTTGGGCAGGATTTGAATGTACAGTCCATTAGCCAGATGTTATATTGTGTTAGCTTTAGGAGATTGTTAGATGTGCTGAAAACTGTTGTTCTTTTCTCATCATTATGGTTGTCAGATAAAATTTAAATCTTCCTTGGTATTCATTTCCGTAAGGTGGGCTGGAATGTCTATCAAAGCAAATCTTTTAGGTGCAGATGTAGGTTTTCTTTCTGCTCTTCATGTATGGCTTGTTGTACTTCTCAAATTATATACAGAAGACACCTGTCCTGTTACTTGTAAAGGGATATTCGTTATATATTCTGTAAGTATTGTCCCTGTTGCTACAGATGAACTTGCGGATGTTTCTTTTAAATCATGTACACTATTGCATATCTCTGTTTCAATCATATTAGGTGTGTGGTTGTGCTCTTTCATATTTTCTACATTGCCATTTACAGTTGTACTACGCCTGTAGCGTCCATTTGCATAAGGTTTTGTACATTTCCACTGGATTTGCTGTTTGGTTGCACTTTCTTCAGTACAGGTATAGCCTATGTCTGATAGCAATGGTTTGAATTTTTTAGAAGTTATGTTGGCTGCTATTATAGACATTATGAAATGTGTAAATAATATGTGAAAATATTATTTTTAAATTTATGTGTTAAAAAGCTTCAACAGGGTCGTTGTTACTCCCCTCTTCTTACATAAAATTGACCATTCTAAATCTCCATCATGCTGGTCTTGTCTCTCTGCTGAAGGCTCTCTATTGCACCTACTCTTTTACTGCCCAAGGGTACAGGATTTTTGGAAAGCTATCTGGTCGAAGTGTCTACTAATCTTTTCTTGCAATGTACCATTTGCTATCCACAATATCTTTCTAGGTACCCTATCTAAAGACTTCCATTATATCCCCTCCAAAACTATACTACTCGACCTTTTTATCGCCATTGCTTTTAAAGTCATACTAATCTGCTGGAAAGATAACTCTAAATTATCCTTTTTGTTATGGTGGAACCTAATTTGTGACGAACACAGAATTTCCTCTGTTTCTCACTCATCAACTTACCTAAAAATTAAATCAGACCTTCTTTGGTTACCCTTTACTACCTTTCTTTCTTCACACTCATCACTCTTATAACACCCACCCTTCTTCCTCCCTCTCCTCTTCCTTTGTCTATTCTCATCCTTTCCTTTCTCTTACTTCATTCCTAAAACACACAAGCCCTACTATTTTTTCTCATGAGAACACACTTATCTACATTATTGATATATCTACTTTAATCCAGTACATATCTTTTTCTAATGAATATATTTAATTTATAATACCTACCAATGTTACTATCCCTTTTTGCTTATTCAAATGATTATTTCACTTGTTGATATGGCTGAGGATGTCTTTATATATTTCTATTTTGTACTACTTGTGTTAATTTTGTGTTGATCTTCTCAATAAAAATTATTGAAAAAAAAAAAAAAAAGTGTGCTAGAATAGGCTATCTTAATTGAAACTTTTTACAGAAATATTTTTAATACTGACATTTAGGGCCATATGTATGAAACAAAATTGAGATCGCAAACGCTGAAATTCGCAGAATTTCAGCGTTTGCGATCGCAATTTGGCTTAGTGGTATGTATGAAGGAAAAACTGCCTCGCAAAATAAGGAATCGCAAAATTTGTGATTCCCTATTTTGCGAATGCATTTAAGGAATTGCAAATTGCGATTCCTTAAATGCAATGTAAAAAGCACCAAAAAAGTGCAATTTGGCCTTAAGGAATCGCAAATTACCACCAACTTTAAGTTGGTGGTAATATGCGATTTCTTAGAAAATGCACTTTTTGCATTTTTCAGTGCAATGTGGCGCACATACATGCCCTTAGGGCATGTATGTGCGCCACATGTGCACCCATGCTTATTTCAGGGTGCAACAGGGTGTCCTTTGACACCCTTGCAACCTTGAAATTGCATTCTCAATTTGCGATTCTCTAATTGCTAATCGCAAATTGAGAATGTCTTCCCATTCATTCCTATGGGCCTCTAGGCCCATAGGAATGAATGGGGAGGGTTTCCTTAATTGCGAATTGCAGTTTGCGATTCGCAATTAAGGAATATGTAGGATTCGCAATTTTTTTAACAAATCCTACATACATCTCGTTTTACGATTCTCAAATAGCGATTCTCAAAAATTCGCTATTTGAGAATCGCAAAACCTAACTTTGATACATATGGCCCTTAATCTTTATTTGTCTGACACAATAGCTGTCCTTTATGTTTGTCTGTGACCTGACATCTATCTGTTAACTGTTCGGCTTTTGAGTTTTATTGGTTAATGTTTGAGTTTTCAACTTTCTTGTGGTGTTATCATTTAAGTTAGATGTTTATTATAATGGTATGCATGTTTAAAAGATTATGGGGCCAGATGTACAACCATTCCATTTTGCGAGTCGCACATTGCGTTGAATTGCGACTCGCGATTTGCGACTCGCAATTTGCGACTAACAAAATGGAATGTACAACAGTGTCTCAGACACTGTTTGCGATTCCCAATGGGGTCGCAAATTGCATGCCTCATTAATATTTATGAGGCAAGCGCAATTTGCAACTCCATTGGGAATGGCTAGCACTCCCAGGGATTGTGGCCTGCTGGGGTCAGCAGACCACCATGTCTGTGACTGCTTTTTAAATAAAGCAGTTTTTAAAAAAAAATGCATCCCGTTTTCATAAAGGAAAACGGGATGCATTTAAAAAAGAAAAATGAAACTTTCCAGTTTCATTTTCTGCCTGCTCTTAAAAAATATATTCGCATACACTCACAAAGGGGAAGGGGTCCCCTGGGGACCCCTTCCCATTTGCGAGTGGTTTACCACCTACTTAAAGGAGGTGGTAAACTGCAAGTGTTTTGCAGCTGCTAATGTGGTTGCAAAACAATAGTACATTGCATTGAGACTCGCTATTAGGAAGGGACGCCTCTTCCTAATAGCGAGAGTCCCAAACGCTATTTTGTGAGTCAGTGACTCGCAAAATAGCGTTTGTACATGCCAGGACCCTTTTATTGCGGTCGCAAACGGGCCGATCTCCCATTTGCGACCACAAAAAACGGTCGTACATCTGGCCCTATGTTTATTAGTTTTCATCATGTGTAATTATTTCTGGTGTTTGTACTTGTTTATTTACGTGTTTTATATTTATTTTGTTAATAGGCAATCAATATTATTTGTGATGATGTTTTACCTATTTAAAATCATTTTTACCTTTGCCTGAAATACTTGCTTTTCATATTTTTGTAATTTATATTGGTCTTTATACGATATTTTGAAAGCAATATTTTTGTTGTCAATGCTTATTTTTGTTGATACCGAGAATTTAAAAAGTCGTAATCTGGGTTTTTAAACAATATTTTTGCACCACAATATTTTTGTGTTCTACATCGTGACACACCCACTAATATTTTTGTACCTCAACCACTTTAATACTAATTGGGGCATATTCTCAAGGACTCATCGCCGATTTTTCGGCACTTAAGCGCCGCAAAAGTGGCGACAGATTCATCGCCCCATTCACAAGCTGGTGCAAACTGCCGACATCTCCAGTTTACCTGCGATAGCAACCGCAAAACACATCGCCACGGATGAGTGTGACAACTAACGCTAATGATATGCAGAGTAGGCGTTCCCGTTCAAAAACACACAAAAACACCACTCCGCGAGATTCTCAACGACCAGCCCGATCGGCGATGCGAACCAAAAACAGGCGATAAGGCTTGTTAGCAGCACGGATTTAACACCTGCCTCTTGCTGGTGTTAAATGCAAAAACAGGTGTTAAGCAGGACGACTACCTGCAGCATGAGAGGGAGCCCAGCCCAGAGCCACATCTGAAGACCAACAGATGCCATGGAGCAACTGATCATGCAGCTCGGAGACCCTAGAGGCCCACAACACCCACCGCCACCACCCCCAGGATCCCCCCCGCACCACCCCCCCGGACTACAACAGAGGCAGCACAGAACAAGACAGCGGCCCTTCCGAAAAGGGCATGTCCCCTCAGCCACACAAGGGCAGAATGTGGGGAGAGGTGGGAACCAAGTAAGTGTGAAGGAGGCAACACACCCATGAAGAAGAATGCACACAATGCCAAGTGTGGCGGTGATGTGCTGGACAGAACACAGAATGCAGAGCCCAGACATGGCCATGTGGACACATACTGCTGGCGTTTGTAGTGTTGTGGACAATGGACGCAACCATGTCACCTCAGGCAGTGGGGAAGACCTCGGCCATGTAGCTGTGACGTCCCCCCCTGCAAGCGCAAGCAGAGTGGGCTGGGCCGGCGTACGCCAGTCCAGCGTAGGGGTTCGCAGATTTTGCCCGGGGCACTGGGCGTGGTTCTGTTCTGGCCGGAACAAGGAAGTACGTAATGTGTGTGTCTCTGTTGCAGTGTGGGCGCCACCCAGCCCACAATTGTCAATGTTGTAATGTATCATGCACCCGGAGGGCGGGCTCGCACGTACGGGGCAATGAAGGAGCGCAAGACCGCTCTGGGTCTTGGCCCATACATGCCAAGTCTTGTGTGTATCTGTATTGCCGCAGCATGAGCCAAATGCCTGGCCTCAATCGCAGCGCGAGTACAGCCAGCTATGAACTGTAAACCTGTGTCTGCCCTGTCCTTACCATAGGCCTACACTCACGTGGCCGCCCACCCTCAACGGCCAACATCTCAGTGTCGTTGTCAGGCTTGTGGACATGCGCTGACAGGCATGACAATGGTGTTCCGTAGGAGTGCAAGTGATGCAACCGCGCAGCGCACACAAGTAAAAAGGCACGGTGGTAGGGAGGAGCAGCTGTGCGGCAACGTAACACACAGTGAGGCCGCTCATTTGCCACATGCTAGGCATGTCATACATGATTCCCAAAGTCACAGACATTCCACCCCCAGCAAGCCCCTACACATTTCATGAATGCAAGCAGATGACAAACTGAGTGTAGGGATGAAAGCTCCTTTGTCTGGACTATCAGGCGGTAGCACATCTGCAGCTCTGACCTTGGAAATGCATGTGCCCGGCACCCCGTGACAGATGCGATAGCATTTGATGACGACTCCCACACTACGCACAGCCCGACGTGAGACCAACGTGTACACATCCCACACACAGAAGACCTTGCTCGAAGTTATCGTGCATGGAATGGCCTTCACACTTACTCCCACACCATCCCAGGCCTACAACCGTTGCACACAAACACTGCTCATTGATCCGAGCTGTGGCATTTCATCCACAGAACTGGCGCAGGTCACAACAGTGCCGCTTCAACCCGAGCCACTGACGCAATGGCAAAACATCCCGGACACATGCACAACCCCTGTCATGTGGAACTGTACCGTGCACGTATGCTGCATTTACTGGGGGCACTGCCCTTGGTAGTGCTGCAGATCAGTTACCCGCTGAGCTTCCGCCTTGCCAACGTCACCTGCGTTCAGCCTGTGTTGCATTGTCGCTCGTGCATATTCGAGTGGTCCATGGATGTCTGCCTATCCAACAGGACGGTAGCCGAACTGGATTTCGACATGTGTGTGCACCCCCTGTTGGCCCACGACCAGGAGTGTCACCGTGACACCCGTCTATGGGATGCCTGGATACTTGGCATACATGCTGGCAGCTGGACCTGGGAGATTGCAGAACTCCTCGTGTGTAATGACCACATTGAACCGCACCCCTATTGGGCTGTAGTGCTAATTGGTGAGAGGGGGTGGACACAGCACATCTGTCCGGACCTGGTAATGGATTACCTCGCCGTCCTGTTTGATGAAGTCGACAACGACCTCATGTTGGAAATGCTTGCCTACGGAGCTGCACTCGCTTTCATGGACGTGTAACTACGTACCTGCAGCCACAACAGTTTGGAACCCATTGCACATGTCCCGACACCTTGTTGCATCTTGGGGTTGTGGTCACATCTCCCACGACGACAGTGAACATGGCTGCATTCGCCTGGACTCCGAATACATGAGCGGACAACAACGCGGGTGAACACACACCTGTGAATGGTGCGGCACTCCCCGGGAGTGGACAGCAGTGCTTGGCAATGTTCCACGTACTGACATACTGCTGCATTGGTCTGCATGTTGTGGCACTTATCTTGCCCGTACTGACACGCATATGCTAATAAAGTCTACACACCTTCACTTGTATTCAACTGTGTTGAGTGTTGATTTGTTTGACAATGTGTTTCTCACTGCCTATCTGGGTCACGGCCATACATGCATTTCTACACCATCATGGATGTGGGGTTGTACTAGTACGTTATCATCTCACAGTTTCCTGCTTTGCCACATGTGAATGGCCATTTTCCACACACAAGCGGCAGCAGTTGTGTCCTCTGTTCTGTTGTGCTGGTGTTGCTGTTTGTTCAACATTGTTGTGACTGTTGAGGTGCTCTGGAGCTCATGTGTGTGTGCTGCATTGTAGGTGAGTTGCCCCTTCAGCTCTGATTTGGCTGGCCCTTATCCCTTTCAGGCGGTGTGGCTTTCACTTCTGTGCTTATACAGTGCTGTGAAATTGCAGACTTGGGTACATTGTGCTCTTGGTTGGAGTTGTGACTCTTGGGCATGGTTTGCCCGCAGATGTGCTGTACTTAATTGTGCATGTGTGCCATTGTGCCCATCTCCCCCCGTCCCCCCAGTCCCTGGTCGTTACTCACGCTGTTGTGTCGGGTCATGTTGAGCAGTGTCCGGTCCCCCAACTCCTGCCACCGTCTCCCCACTGATGACTGTCGAAACCATTTCCTCCATCTCGTCCAGCTCCTCCTGTGGCGCTGGACTCCCACCTCCAGTCTGCATTGCTGCCTTCTGGTTGTTGGTGAGTTTCAGCTTGGTCTTGCGCTTCACATCATTCCAGCGCCTCTTGAGCTCTCCCATTGTCCTCCTCAGCACTCTGACTGCATTCACCTTGTCCACGATGGACTGCCATATTGCATTTTTTGCTGCCAATGACACAGTGGAGGTGACGAACTGTTGTTGATGGTGTTCTATCACCTCCGTTTTCAGGATCCGGTTTTCCTGGGGACTGAACCGCGTCCTCCTCTTCTTCTTGTCCTTGCCCTTCCCTGCCCCGAGGTCCCAGGCTGGTCCTCCGGGGGGCTTGTGGGGTTCTGGTTGTCCACTGTACTTGCTCCGGCTGCCTCCGTTGTGCTTCGCTGTTGTTTTGTTTTTGTTTGTGTTTTTTTTTCCTGCTTTTGTAGTGATTTTCCCCACCTGACGTGTGTGAATTGCAGGCCTGGCGCTGCTTCTCGCGGATTGTCTTGTCGCGGTTGGGCCCATCGCAACTTTTTTCGCGTTCGGGTTTGGATTTTTATTGCCGCCCCGGTACTGTTATCGCGGACGTTTGCCGCGTTATTGGGGAACTATCGCATGTTACCGCCGTGTTGAGAATGCGACGTTGACACGGAGTTATTTTCCCGCGGTAGACGGCGATGTGAAAACTTGCGTTAACCTATTTTGGCGATGTTTATTGCACGTTCTTGAGAATATCCCCCATTGTGTACCATATCCCTTGTGTTTCTTCCTACTAAAGCTATTCGGTTGGTATTACTGACGAGAATAATCATCCTATTCCTCCCAAAGTAGAGGTAAAGAACATCTTAAACAACATTCAACCCTATGGGTGTATGATTTCAAATCACAATACCAACAGCATAATAAATGTCAGGCAGTCAGAGTGGGAAAAAGTAGGTGGTTATAGATGAGAATCAAAAAACCAGTATTGAATACAATGAGATACAAATTAAAAAGCAATGGACTGAGAAGATACCTCTGCCAGACCCCGCGCATTCCACATGATCCCATTATTGGCATTTCCTTAAAGTTGCACTACTGGCAGTTATCAGTATGTCTTTAAAATATGTGCAGTGAAAAACATTATTTTTTAAAAACACATCTGAAAGTTACGGCTCTCACAGCTCACCTCCTCAGTGCTGTGGTGTTATGTGTCCCAGTTGAGCCTAGAGAGAAACACTGCCAGTTTTATATGGACACTGGTTTCTTCTTAAAGTTGCCTTCACTCTCACACAATGACGTTTGCCACGTGGGGATTCTTGGCAGAGCACACACATGCCCTAGACACTTAGGTTAGGGGACACATAGTAAGAGTACGCCAGATTTCTATATTGCCTTATATGCTTGCATATATACATTGTTTTAGCACGATGGTGGAACTTTCCACTCTGTTCATTGCCTTACTACTTCTAATAACTTTCATTTGCTTTTGTCTATTGATCATTGCAGCACATATATTTTATACAAGAATCACATTGGTTCAATAAATATTGAAAACTTCCCTCTGTGTATTCCTTGTATAATTCTCTGAGAGTAAGAGAGCATGAGTGACTGAGCAAAAGAGTTCTAGATCTGTTAACACAATTCCTGGGTGATCAGGGTTGTCATGTTCAGTGGTTGCCAGCACCATCTACTACCCGCCTAGGGTTAGGGGGGCTTATGGTGGCACTGTGAGCTAACTGGCCTATGGGACGATATATCCTGAGGGGGTGCAGGGAATCAGTCTGGCACCATCCCAACGGTTATGCTGTCCACAAATGCACAGTTCCTACCACAGGGTGGAAACTACATGACAGTGGCACTCCAGTTCAGGCAGCTTAAAAATAGGCCAGTAATGCATGTGCTCATAAATATTCCAGCAGCGCCTCTACTTAAAAACACACCAACGTTCTAGTTCAAATCACCTAAGCAAAAGAAGAGGGGGCCTGAACGTGTAGCAAACATTTTTACGTAACAAATCAGTGTATGGCTGAATGTAACAGAGAGTGGGAAGAAAGCACCCTGTGATTGGCAATATGTAATTTTGTTTGTGGATACATGTGGCTGTGTGTCTGGAATCTCTCCGCAGCTAGTGGTGCAAAATAGCAACGTGTGCAGGGTGATTGAGCAGGATATGTTTCACATAATTTTTGTTCATGTGTGCACAGGCAATTTGTGGATGGCTATATGTGTTGCACAGTACTTGCCAACAGAGACTTTCTGTGCTTGAATTTGTGCATATAGCTGTGGCTGAGAACAGGAAACTTAGAGGGGGTGAGCCACTGAAAGCTTGAGGCAGGTTCAAGTCCGATGCCTGGCTCTGGCTCAGCTCGATAACTTGTTGGAACTTCGAGCCCATAATGAACTGAGCTTTCATGGGGCTTCTGTCTGCAACCTTCCCTTCACTCAGGATGTGGCATTAGAGCCAGAGCGGCAGACATTGGAACTGGGGAACCAGGTTCAAGTCTTGGCGTTGGCTCGACACCCTGTGATTCTGGACAAATCACTTATTCTTCCAGTGCCTGTAAAAAATGAATGTGACTGTGTAATGAGTGTGAATTTGTGGAAATACCTACAAGTCGAGTTTGCGCTATATATAAAATGCACCAAGAGGTAAAAACGAAGGGGTAATATTTATGAGGAGGTTAGAGTCACGTTTGCACCACTCACCGTGATACATGGATGACGCAAACCTTAAGTAAGGATATGAAGCCACACAAAGCCACTTTGCGTGGCCTTGAGTGGCTTGCTAAATCTGGAGTAATGCAATGCAAATCGCTGTGTTGCGTTACTCTACCCTAAGCAACGCAGCAAGGCGACTTGCTGCACTGCTCTTCATGACTTTCTCTTAAATAAGCCCCACAGCTTCAACATAAAAGAGAAAAGCCAATTAGATACCCAATTAGAGGCTGATTTTTACAAAGTGAAACCAAAAACCCAGTAAAAAAAGGAAAGACAAATAAATATCTCTTTAATGGCTGATTTGTACAAAGTGAAACCAGATAAATTGCTGCTTTCCTGCTTAAATTGTGTTCTCTATGGCAAATATTTTATTTCACAAAACTCCTTTTTCTTCATTATCTTTATGAAAGACCTTTTAATAGGTATTTCTCAGTGCAGTGCTATAATGTGACATATTACTGTCAATGCTTCCACAGGTTAAAGAAATACACTTTATCATATTTTTGTGATGTTTGTTGTATGTTTTACATAGCAAACGTTTTCAGGACTCGGCTCGTGCACAGGCTCTATGAGCCGAGCCAGACCCGTAACTTGGCTCTGCGTCGGCTCTCCCTGTAAAGTTGTTGGCTCACCCACCTCCAAGGAAACTCTTGGGCTTCAATGCAACTGCACCTGTTGTACTAATAGCTACCCTAGTGTTCCTGCGCAAATGCCACTCAAAGCACGTTCATCATGTTTATGGGTGACTAGTTTGGTTATATCAGCTGAGCTGCCTTTTGTAGCTGAATTTTCATTATTTGAGTGGTGCATGTGTGTAGCTCGATATTAGTGTGGCCATTGTTGTTATTGTCACGTAAATGGCACACAACCTGCCATGTGTGAGTCATAGGGCACTTGCTAAGCATTGAAATGATGGCTAAATTTCACTTCTCTCATATAAGAGCATGGTAACGAATGCTGTATATGTCTGTGGTTCACTGCTGACGGGCTCATTCATGTAACTGGTACATGTCTTTTGCTTAACATGGGTGTTTTCCTTTAAGCTGAACAGAATTGGCTCAATATTGGTGTCATAATGTGAGTGTCATGCCTGAGACACATAACATCTATGATCAAACTGTATGAGAACTTGGGAAGCCCAGTACTGGAGTAGGACAGGAATGAAGTGCATTGGCAAAAGTGTGTGTAGTGCATTGTGCTGAAGTAACAGGTTGCTTTAGGGTGGGTTGAGGTGCATCAGGAGAGCAGGTTGTGGGTATAGCACTGCATTAGAGGTTAGTGGTCTCTAAGGGTTGAGGTAAGTTGGCAGAGAAGTGTTTGGAAGTTGATATTTTAATGGTAGGGCTGTATTAGACGAGCTTGTGTGGTCTAGCGGCAGAACTATCCCGCGTCTCAAAGGTTGTGTAACAGTGTTGTGCTGCAAGCCAGGACTGAGATGGGCTGAACACTTTCAGGCTAGCTGGGCTCAATTGCTGGCCATTTTTTTGTGGAATGGTGTCTCTTAAAGATGATGCACTAGCCATAAAATGGAAACTGCTCATCTCTAGTCTATAGTCACTTTGTACAATGCTTGGTTCTACCTGATATTGCTTAACTTGATGTCTCTATATGGATTTGCTTTTTTACCATGGTATTGCTGCAATATTTCATGTATAGCCTTTCAGTAAAGTTAAGTGCACATTGTAGTATAAAATGCATTATTTGACCCCATTTTTCAAATGTTCTCAAGCGGATAATTCCCCCTAAACATCTGCTTGCGCAAATTTGCTTGCTCAGTGCAATTATGTTCTGGCAGTACAACTGCTTTAGGACAGAGCCAATTGAGGCAGTGGACCATCGCCCTGTAAGTAAAATTTTGGGCACCTGCACTTTACAAATTATGCACAGCGTATACATACTAAACAGAGCCCAATGAAATGGAGGGTCCCCACTTGCCCAGGGCGAGAAAAACTTAATTGTATGCATCATTAATCACTATGTACTACTTATCCATTCAAAACATTTTTTGGTAAAACACAGGCAAGTCGCCCACCCCATGAGCTGTTCACAGGTGCCAGATGCTCGCAGCGGGTCTCTTTAAAATGTTTAGTTCACTCTGCAGTGCTGTCCACCAGGGATGGGAGTGGGACTCCTTACATCAGAGGACTGCACTGGCACCATACAAGCATCTGTAAGTAGGCATTCAAAACAACCTAGCAGACTGACACAGTGACTCTGTTACCAGGGCCGGACTGGCTGTATCGGGCATTGGGCATTTCCCCAGGAGGCTGGGAGCCGGTTTTGCAGCGGTGGGGTCTGTTTTTGTTACTGAGGGACGGTTTTGCAGCCGTGCTGCAATATCGGCCCCCAGTAACAAAAGCAGCAGTGCCTCACAGTTGCACCCTCCCCCCGGGGGCTAGTCCGTCAAAATTGGCAGGACTGCTTTGGGTTCCCAGTGGGGCCCTGTCTGTTACATACCTCCTTTCGCAGCCTGCCCCTGTACCCTAGCTGTCCTCACAGCTCACATTCTGTACATGGCAGAGCTGGTCATCGAGCACATAGTGGCAGCCGTCACCTCCTTGGGATTATCAAGTCTGGTTGACGCATGCAGCAAGTCACCGGGTGGGTCCATGCGATGGATGCAAAGCACCAACTGTAGGTGTTTTTGAGCCCTTTGCATAAGATTGTTTTCCCTACCTACCTGGTGAGGGTGTCTTACAGAAAGGAAAGATGACTCAGCTAAAGATATTCAGGACGCTGGCACAGAAAAATGACATTAAAAGGTTTAATATGAACAATATGTGCATTTGGAATGCTATAAAAATCTGTGTATTTTTGGAAAAAAGAAGAATGCTGTACTTATGCAAGGCCTGTACAAATACTTTCAATTTTTGCACTGCTCATGTTTTTGTCAAGCTTTTCACTGCTAACACTAAAATAAAACTAGGAGGGGCGACCAAAATGATTTTCACACCGGATGCCACCACTGCAAAGCCGGCCTGGATCTCCAGTATCAATCTTTTTGTTGCTTCAGCAGAAAGCCGTAGTGTGGAGTCCTGCTACTCAATAGTCCTTCGCCATTTTTCTGGCCCAATATTCTACGCAATCTGCATGCCTTCTTGCAGAATTTAGTATACTAAGGACCATTGTCCCATTTCACTGTACTGCCATAGGCAGTAGTGATTACGGGACTGCCTTATTTCCGATAGCAGTATAATTCCTAGAACAGCATTCCTTACGGGGCTTAACCCTTTTTTTGCAACCTGGGCACAGTATTTCTAATTGCTATAATTTATTTTGCCTACATAATGAGATTACTTCTCCACTAATTGGCTGTGTTGTGAACGATTTCTGTAGCTTATCCAAGGTCCAACTGGGAATATTTAGATATATTTAGATGGCATAGCTGCGATACAAGAACGTCAATTTTAGCCGCGTTATGGCCCTTCTCCAAATTTACAAAGCAGGGTTAAGCCACTTTTTGTGGCTTACCGCCGTCTTGTAAATACAGCCCCTTTACACGCATCACTTTTCGTAAAAGAGGCATGCAATGGGTGTTGCTGTGGGTGTTCCACTGCAACACCCATTGCTTTTAAACGCTGCCCCAGATTTACAATGATCTGTAAATCTGAGGCAGCGCCAAAAAGTGATGCCATGCAAGTGCAGGCGCTAGAATGGTGAAACAAGGAGAAATACTTTTATTTCTCCTCGTTTTTGCTTTTTCTCTGTGTGCTGCATTCTGCAGGTGTCCCTTCCTGCACATAAACAATCACGAAACAATGACGGTTTGCTACTTCTATGTGTGCTGTATTCTACAGTACACATAGAAGTAACAAATCACCATTATTGATTGTTTATGTGCAGGAAGGGACACCTTCCTGCACATAAGCAATCGTGCAAGGGTGCCTGCATTGGTGCGAGGCAGCTAATTTTAGCACTAGCGATAGGGAAAACACAGGGGTGCCCGGTGTTGTCGAAAATACGGAGCATCCCTGCGTTTTGGAAATGTCGAAGCGCAGCGCTGCCAAATTTGGCTCAGCTCCGCGCTCCGACATTTCCTTGTACATATGTCACAACGTGTTCCAGACAGGAATATAAAACGGTGCTGAGTGACAAAAGAATAATGTGTTGAAGGCACTACAGAAATGTGAGCAGTAAATGAGTTTCTGAGGTTACAATCAGATCTGTCTAGTCCATTGCAAGCTGTAAAAAGCATTATATTACTGCTCCCCAGTTAATATCAAGGCAGCTATCCAATGGCTGTTGCTGATATATTACATTATTATCTACACCAAGACATAATTTAAAAAAACAATAAATAGATCACTCTATCAAATGTGTCCATACCTTTAGGAATATATGCTTTAAAATGCCTCATTGGAGCACAAGTTCATAAACATGTCATGTGGGACCACCCAACAAATCACATACACAACACACACCTTGTTTAAAGGCGTTTGCGCGTTTGCACAAACCGTAACAACTGGATTTTTCTGATATCTATGATTTTAGTGAGTTGACGCCACTGACAGTCTTGCTCCCTATTAAAAAATAATTCCCCACTCTGTAAAATAATGGAAATATCAGCAGTATAAATAACAAGTCAATAACTCATCAGCCATGAATCCTGAAATCAATTATTTATTTGTAGTTTTATATAGCACATGCTAGTGTTTTATATAAATACAGTTATAATACATAATCACTCATTACAGTATACTTGCTGAGGACAGGTTTCAGGATGCAGGTAATAATCAATGTACACAAGCAGTTTGTGCTCAAATTTCTTGGGTCAATTTCAGTTACCATGGGCCTTGTTTAGAGTTTGGTGGATAACATACAATGTCACAAATGTGTGTAGATGTTCAGTCCACTTTAACCTAAGGGCATTATAGCTTATGGCATTTTTAATATGGCGGACGGAATATCTGCTACGTTTTAATCCCGCCCGCCAAACTCTAAATAAGTCCCCATGTTAGGGATTACCAATTAGACCTAGAAAATGAGAGCAAGCTATCTAAAGGTTGTCAGGCATACGACAGGAAGATAGAATGTACTGGGATGTTTCTGACTGACTCGGAAAGTACAGCTCAAAAGAATGACATGCACATTGCCAAAATTTGAAATAAAGGTTTGCAAAGTGTGGGGCTATATAATGAATGTAGGCCCTTGTGCTGGCCTCAGCAGTGTGTCTGCTTTTTTATGTGATTATAACTGAATTTCTCCAACATAGTGCAGACCTGCCAACTCACACGGCGCCACCATGTGTCACACGATTTCGACTCCTTTCACATGGCGAGGAGCCAAAATCACATGGTAGTAAGGTAAACTGCTGACAAGGGAGTCATCAAAACAAAAATAATCCAAAGTAGTTAAAATCATTTGGATGCCCAAAAAGTGGCAACAAAAATAAAAATGTATCATTCATGAAGCAATTTTTAAATGCATTTAAACCAAATAACATGGTGGCAGACAAGGCGAGCTGGAAACCACTGCATATAGTTGATTTCCAGCTTGTCTTTTGTGACTGTAAGGAGCCGATGGGGGATATTCTCAAGAACGTGCGATAATCATCGCCAAAATAGGCTAACGCAATTTTTCATATCGCGGGAAAATAACTCTGTGTTAACGTCTCATTCTCAACACGGCGGTAACATGCAATAGTGTCCCGATAACGCGTCAAATGTCCGCGATAAAATTACCGGGATGGCGATAAAAATCTAAAGCCTAACGTGAAAAAAGTTGCGATGGGCCCAACTGCGATAAAAAATACAGCGATAAGCAGTGCCAGGCCTGCAAGTCCCACAAGTCAGGCGGGAAAAACCACTATAAAAGCGGCAACAAAAAACACAAACAACTGCGAAGCACCATGGAGGTAGCCGGAGCGAGTACAGAGGACAACCAGAACCCCACAAGCCCCACAGAGGACAAGCCTGGGACCTCGGGGTCAGGGAAGGGCAAGGAGAAGAAGAAGAGGAAGACGCGGTTCAGTCCGCAGGAAAACAGGATCCTGATAACGGAGGTGATAGAACACCATCAACAGCTGTTCGTCACCTCCACTGTGTCATTGGCAACTAAAAATGGGATATGGCAGTCCATCTTGGACAAGGTGAATGCAGCCGGAGTGCTGAGGAGGACAATGGAAGAGCTCAAGAGGCACTGGAATGATGTGAAGAGCAAAACCAAGCAGAAACTCGGCAACAACCAGAAGGCAGCAATGCAGACTGGAGGTGGGAGTCCAGCGCCACAGGAGGAGCTGGATGAGATGGAGGAAATGGTGTCCACAGTCATCAGTGTGGAGACGGTGGCAGGAGTTGGGGGACAGGACACTGCTCAACATGACCTGACACAACAGCAAGAGGGTGAGTAACGACCAGGGACTGGGGCGACGGGGGGAGATGGGCACAATGGCACACATGCGCAATTAAGTGTAGCACATCTGCGGACAAACCATGCCCAAGAGTCACAACTCCGACCAAGAGACCAATTTACCCAAGTATGCAACATCTCAGCACTGTATAAGCATAGAAGTCAAAGGCACACCTCCTGAAAGGGATAAGGGGCAGCAAAATCAGAGCTGCAGGGGTGACTCTCCCAAAATGCAGCACACACACTTAACATTCAGAGCACATCAACATTGACAACTATGTGGTACAAACTGCAACACGTTCACAACAGAACAGAGGACACAACTGGTGCTGCTTGTGTGCACTGGCCAATCACATTTGGCATAGCAGGGAAATGTGAGATGATAATGTACAAGTACAGACACACATCCGTGATGTTGTCGAAATTTCCACTGTCCCGCATCAATAAGGCAGCTCCTCCCAAACAGTCACAATGTACATTGTCATGCAGTCAGTATGTAAACTAGTACAATGTGTCAACATACATGTGAACACAATGTTAAACTGCATCTCCCCTTCACATTGCAGAGGGAGAATCAACACCTCCTGCAGAGCAGACCCAACAACTCAGCACTGATGATGAAGAGAACCTCCCCAACATCGACACCGACGCCCTCCAAGAGCCCATGGACATCTGCGGCACCGCACCTCCAGGAGCGGGGCAGCCCAGCTGCATCGAGGAGACCTCAGCCCCTGCACAGACCACACAGCAGGAAGCACCCACCACCACGGCTGTCTCCCAGGACCCCCACGAACAACACATGGCCTTCCAACGCCGTGTGTTAGGGTGCCAGGAGGAGATGGCTGATCAGGTGCGGGTGGGGTTCGACCTCATGGCAGCCAAACTAGATGCCATACGTGGGTGTCTAAGTCCCATCAGGGACCACTTACAGTCCCTAATGGACACCCACAGTCCGCTCCATGCTCTCCAACGATCCATGGCTGACATCGCTGGAGTCCTGACTCTGAGACAAGAACAACTGTCTAGTCAGAGTGGCTCCAGCGATGTCAGCCGGGAGGTGGGACACATGCGGAGGATCATGGAGAACATGGAGCGGATGCAGGCGGAAAGAATGGCTGCCACGGCTGCACACCAGCGAGATGTAGCTGGGTTCTTCCATGCCCTGCAGACCCTCGTCATGGTATTGCTGCCACAAGGCCTGGCGCGGATGAATGCTGCTGCTAATACTCCATCCACATCTCTGCCCCCTGAAGTGTCAGTGCGGCAGACAATCCACCTCCGGCCCCTGATGTGTCAGTGCCACACAGTGCTGCAGACAAAACCCCACCACCCACATGTGAGGCACAAGAGACATCAGAGGACGGAGATGCGGATGAATCTGCCTTAGTGGTAAGAAGGAAGCGGCAGCATTCATATCCGCCATATGGCCTGTTTCTGCTTGGTTCTGCCCTCTGCATCATCACCTTCCACTGTCCCCCGATACACTCTGCGACACTCACCTTGGACCTCGACATGGACTGCCATATTCTGTTTGGTTACCAATGACACAGCAATCAGACTGCGGACTGGACTCTTCCTCTACCGATGAACTTGTCAATCCCTAAAGGACTCTGGCTGGTCCTCCACGGGGCAACAATGTAAAGTGGGGTTTGCATGGCCCTGTACTGCTCCAGCTTCAACACTCCACCGAATGTGAATAAAACATTCTAATTCACACAGATGTGTCATGTCTATGTTCAATCAAGTATGAAAGTATGGATGAATGTAGGGGCAGTGATTCCCCCTCATGTCCATGTTGCTAATGTTGTGGGACTTGAGTCACAGGGTGCAGCTCTCTGCATCATGGTGGTACATATTTGACCCCAAAAGACGCCCTGTTGTCTTTTCTTGGTCACAAATGACAGCCTTTATGTCATGAATTTGGACACATGTGAAACGCTGCTGAGTGGGATTACGTACTATCCTTGACACCCTAAAATGGCATTTTGAATACGTGACATCCTAAACAGCCTCTCTGTACAGAGGTGACACACCCACCATCTAATTGCCATTTGTGAGATTGTTAGCACTAAATGTTGCACTTACACTTGTCAGAGTGATGTGCTTATGCAGAGGAGTGACATGCACACAGGGAATGTGTGTTGGAATGAATGTATTTGCACATGTTGTGCCTGTGGTCATTTTGTCCTATCCCATGATTGCTACGGACAGTCACAATGTGACGTGCTCATGTGAAGAAATTGTTAATGATTGTGTTCCTTCGGGCTAATCCTGCTGCAGCTGCACTGGGGTGTGGTCCACCTGCCTCATCTTCATCATCATCATCCGGTGCATCTGGCACTTGGATCCATGGGGCATTGGTGCGTACACATATGTTGTGCAACACACAACATGCAATGATCATCTTGCACACTATTTCCGGGCTGTACAGGAGTCTTCCACCTGTGATGTCCAGGCACCTGAAACGTGACTTTAACACGCTCACGCCAAATGAGCACTCCACTATGCCCCTTGTGCGTTTGTGAGCCACATTGTACTGCCTCTGGGCTTGGGTGTTCGTGTCTCGGAGGGGTGTCATCATCCACGGGCAGAGTGCATATCCTTTTTTTTAATTATTTTTATAAATCTGTTTATTGTAGTTTTAACAATATAGTTGGACATATCATCAAATATAAGACTGAGAGCCATTATATCTTAGATCAAAAAAAACAAATAAACAGAAAAAAGGGGGAGAAAACCCCCCCCTAGCAAAAAAAAAAAACATACCCCACCCGATCCTGCATTACAATTAACAAGAGGGAGGGGGAGAAAGGGAAACACACCATACCTAGCATTAACTTGGTGTTATCAGCATCACATATTTTATGCATTGATGACGTCTTGGCCCTTGTCTGGGGAAGTGCAGAGACAGTAAGGAATTCTGGGCCCCTGCGGGACTATACGTCGGGTGGGCCCCCCTTCCAATTTACCCCCAGCTCCCACACTCCACCCCTTCCCTCCCCGCTGCATCCCGTAATGTGGTGTGCTAGAGGTCTACTGCAGGTGACTTGGGGGGGTGGGAGGAGAAGCTGGGTGGGTCCCATCCCCGATCGGGGAATCCCCATCATTCGGAGTATTCGTCGCTGTGGTTAGCAAGTATGTGGTCAGGGGGCTCCATATATTCTTAGGAGCGGAGGTGGGGGGAAGTAATTCAGCATATCTGAGCGATTGCTCCTGCCATGTGGTGAGAGCGTGCATCCATTCCTTAAATTTTGGTGCGCGGCCTCTGCCCCAGCGGCACGCCACCCTCCGTTTCGCAATCAAGAACCCTAAGGTGACAAATTTTTTATGCGCGGGGGCAAAGTCCTGCACACAGCCCAGGAGAGCCACCTCCGGCGACATCTGCAGTGGTGTGTGGATCATATTGGACATTCCCGTAAACACTTGTTCCCAGTATTGTTGTATGGATGGGCAAAGCCAGGCAAGGTGCAGAAAGTCCGCCCCCTCGCTCTTGCATCTGGCACATTTATCATCCGCTCTAAGCTTTAATTTGTGTAATTTGGCTGGGGTATAGTAAATCCTATGTAAAAACTTAAAGTGTATTATCCTCAAGCGGCTATTTGCAGTGATAGCTTGTGTCTGTTTGCAACTAAATTCCCATTGATCATCCGTCAGTTGCCTACCGATGTCGTGGTCCCATTCGAGCCGCGCTCTCGGGGCCTGGGGCCCTGGCTTTAGCTGGGCCTGGCGGTAGAGATAAGATGTGACATGGCCGGGGGTACGTCATGTAGGAGGGCGTGAAGAGGGGGGAGTATAGGCGGTTCAGTCGGGAAGGTCGGGATGGCCGCCCTCACACTCTGTCGAAGCCTAATGAACATAAACAGCTCCATGGTGGAAGGTGCGTGTGCCCCGAAGAATTGTTCCCTGGTGCGCAAGGTGCCTCCCAGAAACAAGTCACCCCAAGTAGTGTAGTGTAGGTTTTCCAGCATTAGCCTACATTGTCGCTCAGTGGTTACCTGTAGAGAGGGATGTCGCAGCAGGGGCATCCTAGGGGAGTACAGCATTGGCACGCCCAGTCTATCAGCTATCGTTCTCCAGGACTTAACAGTGTTGGCTACTGTGGAGGGACCACGATCACGCTCCACCCCTGATGTATACAGAAACCCCGACAGAGGGACAGGGGCCATGTACCCTTCCTCCACCACCAGATGGGGCATGAAGGGGGGTGGATGCAGCCAGTAGACGGCGAAATGGGCCTGCGCACTGTGATAGTATAGCTCAAAGTCTGGTAGTTCGAACCCACCATGAGAGAAAGGAAGAGTCAGGGTAACTAGACTTAGCCGGGCTTGTTTGCCTCCCCATACCAGGCGTATTATTTGTGTCCGGAGAGCGGCAAAGAATTGTGTGCCTGGGTTGTATGGTATATTAGTAAACAAGTAGAGGAGTTTAGGCAGTAGTATCATTTTAACTAGGGATATCCTTCCTGCCATCGAGAGGGGCAGAGACAACCACTTAGTGACGGTGTCGGTGATTTTTCCCAGGGTAACTCCATAATTAGCACGCATGAGCTCCTCTCTACGTCTAGTGATTGTTATGCCCAGGTATTTAAGTTCATCCGCCACCCATGCCAAAGGGAAGTCCATGGGAAACTGGGCCGTCCTATCCGTGAGAGGGAAAACCGCCGATTTGGACCAGTTGACGCTTATGCCCGAAATGGCCCCGAACCTAATCACCTCTCGCAAGACTGGGTTGAGGTTAACTTGGGGGTTAGTTATGTAGAGAGTGACATCGTCCGCATATAGGGATATGATTAGCTGTCTAGAGGGGTAAATCAGGGCGCGTTCTTTGTGGTGTTGACGGATTTTAGCGGCCAGGGGTTCTATAGCTAACGCAAACAGTATGGGCGAGAGGGGCACCCCTGACGGGTGCCTCTAGAAATAGTAAAGCTGGATGATCGCGCGCCATTTAGTAGGACAGTGGCCGTGGGTTGTTGATACAGTAACTCTATCCACCCAAGAAATGCTGGGGGCATTCCCATATACCGCAGAGTGCCAAGGAGATAGTCCCACTCTACAGAGTCGAATGCCTTAGTGGCATCGAGAAAGACTGCGGCGGCGTTGCTGCCAGGGTCAATGTCCTGTAGTACAGTGAGCAGGGTGCGGAGATTATGGGATGTCGCTCGATGAGGTATAAACCCCGACTGGTCAGGAAGGACCAGATGTTCCATTAGGAGGTTTAACCTGTTAGAGAGAACCTTGGCCAGTATTTTTGTATCGCTATTGATTAGAGATAGAGGTCGGTAGGATTCACATTTATTGGGGGACTTATCAGGTTTCAGTAGGGAGGTAATCAAGGCCTCTCTCATGGTGGGCGGAAGTCGACCCTCCTCCCTGGCCTCATAAAAGACCTCCTTAAGCATGGGGGCTAGCTGCGTCAAGTAGGTTTTATAAAATTCTACGGGAATTCCGTCTGATCCCGGTGCGCGCCCTGATCGCATCTGCATTATCGCAGTCGTAATCTCATCTAACTCTAGCTCAGCACTCAGGAATTCACGTTGGGTATCCCCCAGCCAGGCCAGAGCAGTATCCTCGAAGTAAGCGGTGAGGTCAAGCGGTTGCTCCCTATGGGTTGTGTACAGAGATTTGTAATATTGTGTAAAGGTGTGTAGCTGCTCGGGGAGGTTCCTGTGTGTTGCACCCTCTGAGTCCTGTATTTCCGCCACATAGTTAGAAAACCGCGGCTGTCGCACTAAGCCCGCGAGGACTTTTCCCGGGCAGTCACCCTCTCCGTATTGACGAGCGACATGATATTTACCCCGGAATTTACATTCGCGTTCGGCCGTGTCTGCGTATTCCGTCAATTTATTTCGTATTTGAGCTTTAGTGGCCACATCTCCTCCCCCCTCACCCAACGTCCGCTCCAATTGCTTAATGTCTTGTTCTAATCGGGTCAGGGAGCGGCGGATGTCTTTCAAGACACCTCCCCCCTTGGCGATACAGAAGCCCCTAATTGTCACTTTAAAAGCCTCCCACACAGTGGTGAGACTAGGGACGGAACCAACATTTCGCACAAAGTAGTCCTGTATTTCTTGTTCGAGCTCTGTTTTAAACACCGTGTCTAGTAAGTGTAAAGGGTTGAGACGCCAACTAAGGTAGGGGGAATGCACTGGCGGGGGCTTGAGTGTAAGCTTCACTGGAGAGTGGTCTGAAAATGTCCTCGCCAGGTGGGTAGTCGTGTCGATCCAATGGGCCATGCCAACTGAAATGAACCAGTAGTCCAGGCGGGACCACGAGGAATGTACCGCAGATAAGTGTGTACCCTCCCTAGTCATAGGGTGTGTGTGTCTCCAGGCATCGAGGAGATAATTGTCTGAGACAATGCTTGCGAGCTGTTGTTGCATATGAGAATAGTGAGATGCCATGGGATGGGATCTGTCCATCTCAGGGTTCACAACGGTGTTGAAATCACCCCCCAGAGTAAGTATGTAGAACCTACGGACAACATTTCCCCCCATAAAGTATTGAGGAAGGTAGGGTCGTCAACATTGGGGCCGTAGCAATTAACTATGGTTACGTCTTGAGAGGCTAGCTGCCCCCACACAAGACAGTAGCGGCCCTGCGCGTCTGTGACAGTTCCACCCAAAGAGAAGGGGACACCCCGCTTAATCAAAATGGCAACCCCTCGGGAGTAAGTGGAATAGGAGGAAAAGCATCGCGATGAGGCCCACCTACTGGCGAAGGCACCGACGGGTCCAGATGGGTCTCCTGCAGCAGGGCCAAGCTAACATTGTGCCTCTCCAGATATCCCAGGACCTGTCTCTTTTTCCGGGGATTATTTAACCCCCGGACGTTCCAGGTGATGCAGTTTATACTATGCTCAGTGTGGCTGGCAGCGAATATAGAGGCTAGCAAAGTGCTCTAAGTGGATGGAAAAAATCTGATATTCGGTGTACCTGACGTGTTCTCTATGTGAATGATATGTGATAGCAGGACAAACAATACCACCCTCCACCCACACCGACTTCCCCAACTTGTCGGGCATAAAGACCCTCCCAATTACTGCTAAAGAAACAACCAGAAACCAAGTAAGATCATTGCAAAGGGGGTACTCCCTTGTGGGTAAAGCTAGGGGCCCAAGACCTGCCATTGCCCTCCGGGTATTCCACCCGCCTATCATCCTGCAACTGCAAGGCAAAAACCAGTGACGGGAGGAGGGCAAAGTTCCGGGCGCTGCGTATTCAGGAATCACTGCAATAAAGTGAGAGATGGCGGAATCATGAGGAGAGTTCCAGGTAGAGTCCAGCAAGCC
Organism: Calotriton arnoldi; assembly: GCA_963921515.1. Classification (NCBI taxonomy): domain Eukaryota; kingdom Metazoa; phylum Chordata; class Amphibia; order Caudata; family Salamandridae; genus Calotriton; species Calotriton arnoldi. The sequence goes on along the minus strand of CAWUFW010001690.1, from coordinate 609,384 downwards.
GTTTTAAATTTCAAGGGCAACTGGATGCTCGAGTTCATTCCGGTTCCAGCATCGGCGTCGGCGATCCAGGGCCCACCCCAGCGGGTAACTTAACTGGCGACCTCCCTCGGTGGTTTTTGAGGTAGTCTTCAATTTGTTGTGGATTTTGGAACACATGTTGCTTTCCCAGGTGTGAGATGCGCAGCCTCGCCGGATATAGCATAGCATACGGTATGTTTTGGGCTTGTAGCTTTTTTTTTACTGCATAGAATTTCCTCCTGGCTTCTTGCACATTTTGAGTGAAGTCTGGTTAGAAAGACAGGACCGTGTTTTCATATTCAACCTTTTGCCGCTCCCGCGCCAGGCGTAGTAAGGTGTCCCGGTCTCGGTAGGTGAGGAATCTGACTATGACAGGACGCAGAGGCAGCCCCGGTGCAGGGCGGGCCGTCAGAGACCTATGTGCACGCTCCACAATAAGATGAGCGGAGAACGCCTCTGTTCCGAACAATTTAGTGATAAGGGTTTCAATGAAGTCTTCCATGCGACCATTAATCGTTGATTCCGCCAGGCCTAAAATGCGGACGTTGTTTCTCCGAGAACGAGCTTCTAGGTCTTCATTCTTCTCTGCGATTATTTTGAGCAGCCTGTCCATTTGTGAAAGGTGCTGTCTACTGCTCGTAGTTCCGTCCTCCAGCTCGGAGATTCTGTTTTCAGCTTCATCAAGTCGGTGCCCATGTTGTTCGAGCCTGTTTACAACTGAGTCCATGCGAGAGTTCATGGCATCGATTTTGGCATCGATAGAAGTGAGGCTGCTTTGCATCATGAGCAGGAGCGTCCTAAGTTCCTCCTCTTGCCCCCAGCCCTGCTCCGTCGGCGGCTGATCACAAGATTGGGACCGAGATGTCTTGCGGGCCTCAAAGGGTATCTTAGTTTGCTTCCCATCCGTCCTGCCCATGACTGTATCCGCGCCGCGGGCCCGCAGCACTGGTAGGAGTGTAGGGATGTCCGGTTTATTCTTGTTGCGTGGTGCGTGGGATATGCCCCCCAGATCAGAGAGGCACTGTGTGGCAAGTGACCAGAGCGATCAGCAGGTCGAGTCCAGTGGCCCACGCGTGGGACACTCAGAGCCCAGCCGGATGCAAAGCAGCCATCCCTCGAGGGGTGTATGTGGTGGACCTAGACGTGTAGGAAGGATGTACCCCACTTGCCGCTCCTTCGTGGGTCCCCAATGCAGACACTTGCCTCCTTCGCACAGACTTGGTTCCCACCTCTCCCCACATTCTGCAATTGTGTGGCAGAGGTGCCATGACGTGGATGTTTTGTCTACATGGCTGGCCACGGTTGCCACAGTTACTTGTGTTGTCGTGTCTGGTAGGTGGGCATGTTGTTTGGCATGTTGTTTGTGTTTTGTAACGTGTGCATTCCCACAGTTGTGAGTTGCATGATTGTGGAGTTGAGGTGTGTGGTGTGTTCATTTGGTACTTGCCAACGAGCAGTGAATTTCCATAGGTGCCATCCTGGAAGCGCTGGTTGATGATGGACTGTCGGAAGATGTAGGAATCATGCACACTGCCTGGGTAGTTGGCGACGACGTTGGTGAAGAGTCCCCGGTGGTCCACTATTGCCTGCACATTGATGGAATGCATGTGCTTTCTGTTGCGGTAATTGTGTGCAGTGTCGGCAGGGGGCACAAGTAGGACATGTGTGCAGTCAATTGCCCCCAACATGTGCGGGAAGCCAGCTATGGCGTAGAAGCCTTGCTTGGTCTCCAGCTGTTCCTGCGCAGTGTGGGGGAAGTGAAGGTGCTGGGGTACCATGCTGATGATGGCATCCAAGACAGGTGTGAAGAACTTTGATAGGGCTGGCTGTGAGACTCCTCCAACTCTGGCAGTTGTTGGTTGGAAGGTACCAGAGGCCAACAGGTGCAGCACAGCCAGCAGCTTTGTCTGCGGAGGAATGTTGGTTGTCCGCTGTGTTGGTACCGTCAGCCTGTGGGCAATGTGGGGCAGGATGCGGAGGATGTTTGTTCTTTTGAGCCTGTAGTGGGCAATGACATCCTCTGGCGTTAAGTCTGTGAGGCTGGTGCGTTTTCGGAAGGTCCGCTGTCTTGTTCTGCGCTGCCTCTGTGGTAGTCTGGGGGGGGTGCTCCGGGAGGGGCCTGGGGGTGGTGGCGGTGGGTGTTGTGGCCCTCTTGGGTCTCCAAGCTCCATGATCAGTAGCTCCATGACATGTGTTGATCTTCAGATGTGGCTCTGGGCTGGGCTCCCTTTCATACTGCAGGTTGTCATCCTGCTTAACACCAGTAAAAGGCAGGTGTTAAATCCCTGCTGCTAACGCGCCTTATCGCCAGTTTTTGGATCGCATCGCAGATCTGGCTGGTCATTGAGAATATCACGAAGTGGTGTTTTCGTGTGTTTTTGCACGGGAACGCCTACTCTGCATATCATTAGCGTTAGTTGTCGCTCTCATCTGTGGCGATGTTTTTTGCAGAAGCTATCGCTGGAGAACTGGCGATTTCGGCAGTTTGCACCAGCTTGTGAATAGGGCGAAAAATCTATCACCACTTTTGCGGCGCTAAAGTGCCGGTAAATCGGCGATAGGTCCTTGAGAATATGCCCCGATATCCATTAAGAGATGTGAAAACACCGCAGGACATTGGCGGCAGCCTCTGCAACCCTTTTGTTTTTTTGGGGGGCGGGGAGAGGGGGGTGGGCTTGGTAGAGGGCAGAGTGCCTCTTAGCTCACTCTCGGCATGGGGCCCATCCCCCTCCAAGGCCCCGCCCGCTCCTCCCACTGTGAAATTTGTTTGCAGGTTGGCAGGTCTGGTAGGGCTTGAGCTGCAGAGAGCACAACTTCAAAACAGAGAGAGGCACCACTGCTTATTGTTACCGAGCTGTGCTGTATGCAGCTCGTGCCCAAACTCCGAGAAATTCCGAATTAAATAGATGCACTTTTAACAGTGAAAGTTACATAAAAAGTATTAAAATCAACCACACTGCTGTGCCCTTCCCATTTATGATATGGCTTCCGATGTTTACCGATGGGTCAGCCAGTAAAACAGAGCAGACACACTTATGGATGGTACTGCAGTTTATCTTTTTATATGCAAAGAGCAAAAGGCAGGAAACATAAACTTCATAAAATTGAAGAAGAAAAATAATGTGTGACGAGGTGGAATAAAAGGAGAGGTCATAAATGTCTCCAAAGTAAGTTGCTTTATTGCACCCCCGCTAAATAGTAATGTTCTGTAGAGTTCTAGAAGCGATCCACTCAAAGGATATCAATTCTCTCTTGATAATTCCATGTGAATTTAGATTGTTACTTGAGATAAGGTATTACAAGTGAATTAAGAAAGAGAAGGAGGATGCCTAAAAGTCTGGCTTTGTTTACTTGACGCTTTTAAATGAGCTGTTGAATGAAAAATGTGACAGCTGCAGCCACGTTTGTTACTGTTGTATTTGCAGCACATTCAACTAACAGGTGGATGCCCTTCAAGCTTGTTGGCCTACCTTTCACAAAGTCATAATCTGTTTTACACTGCATGGGGAGTAATATTTCTGATAATGTATTGAAATTTAATCTAGGCTAGAGTTTTGAATGTTAAAGCCTTTCCAAATGCACCCTCTGTTGGCAAGATAAATAAGTAAATACTGTCACAATGGGCTAAACATTTGCATAAATATTTGTATAAGCTTTTACATCCACTTTTTCTGTTTCTATCCAGTTTGCAATCCATGCACCACCAGTTTTCACCTTTTTCTTTGTTAACTCATGTGCTGAGAAAGGTACAGTGTTGAAGGCTCTATCCCACTTTAAGTGCAATCAAAACGACATTTTTGGATGCAATACCTTTCAGACTGCAGAGAAGATTTTCAGTAGTATTATCAGAGTGTACTGTTAATTCAAAGTAAACAGAAACACTCATACATATATAACACAGAGGCAATTGCCACTATGGGCATTATTACGATGTCGGTCAGACGTGTGTGTGACCGACACCGTAGCGGGATGGAATCCGCCCGACTATTAGTTGGCGGCCCCACCCGCAGTATTAGGATGCGACCGCCCTATTGGCAGTCGGAAACATCCATTTTTCTATTGCAGCTTGTGCAGCGGCCGGAAAAGGGCTGCTGCACAAGCTGCAATAGAAAATTGATGTTTTCAAACATCCCTGCACCATGTGGCAGGAGCCATGCAGTGCCTGTCACATGGTGCAGGGATGTTTAGGGGGGCACTGTGCCCCCAGGCCCAAAGCGGAGGGCGAAGGCCAAAGTCACTTTCTGCCTGCCATTTCATGACAGGTGGACTGCCATGAAAGGGCAAGCGGAAAGTGACATTGTTATCCAGACAGCAGCGAAGAGCCCGGATCTGCATCCATTTTGGGATTACTATTCTGCCCGCCGATCCGACTGGCTCAGTGAGCCCATCGGAAGCGGAGCGGAATTCTTCTACGGTTTTCCCTCTGACCGCCAGTATCATAATACGGCGGTTGGATGTAAATCTATGATGTCGGGTGGAAAGCCTCCGACGAGCTGTCTGATGGCTTTCCGTCCAACATCATAATGAGGGCCTATGTAGTTATATAGTTAGGTTAGAGTTTCCATAGGAATGCTGTTTTTTGCTTCGCTAAAACTTTGCTGACTTATGACAAATCTTCACAAAAATTTCCAAACAAAAGTTCATCCACATCACTTCCTTCCTGGAAAGTTTTAGGGTGCTCCATCACGTGAGGGACTAGGAAAAGGGGATGGGCCCCAAAACGTTGATTTCCCATTTTCATCCTCCTAGGAACCTCTGTTGCAGTGACAGAAAGCTCAACTTTATCGAATTACACTAAATTTAGTGAAAAGTTAGGATTTTGCTTAGAAAGCGTGCTTTTTGTGATTTGGTGTGAATCCGTTTGGCTGTTTTTTAGAAATTGATATTTAAATAGTGGTCAGGGTGGTCATTAAAGGAAAAATTAAGTTGTGTCCAAATATGCTCAGAATGACCATTTAAAAGTGCCACAATCTGAAAAATATGGACATGGTCCCTCTGTTCTGAAAATGAATTACAAAAATATAAGGGGACAGGGTGAGCACACCATGGGCATAAGGAGCATGTGGAGGGATTCCAAAGGAACACCTCCCCCTTGATTGTCTGGCTCCAAAATGGACAACTTCTTGTGCAGCCATTGCATGACACACAGAAGACATCATCTCCATTGACGTGCATGTAGTGAATGCCTGTTTTGGGGGTCACAAAAAGGAGCCCATGTAAAGTGTAATAACAGTTTCTGTAGTCACACAATAAAGGTAACCTGAGACGAAAGTCTAACTTTACGACTTTCCGTATTCACAAAGGGCATTTACTACTCATAAACGGCCTTTGTGAATACCGAAAGTCGTAAAGTTAGACTTTCAGTCTTCACAAAGGGCATTTACAAGTAGTAAATGCCCTTTGTGAATACCGAAAGTCGTAAAGTTAGACTTTCGTCTTAGTTTACCTTTGTGAATCGGGCCCATTGTCTCCAACGCGTTCCTGCTCTTCTTGTGCAGCGAGCCCTCCCACTGGACTTTATTCACTCACCAGCAGCTTGTGTAGATCGGAGGAGTCCTCACACTCAATTTTCTTTCAAGCTCCACATTCTTTTCTGGACCAGTCGTCCCAGCTCTTCTGGGGCCCTATTACAATTAGGAATCACTTTCCCTGTTTGCACCACGGCACACTTTCGAACAGGTGTGCCGTGTGCAAACAATGAAAGCGTGCCTATTATGTTGAATATGCTGCCCTCAGGGGAGCCGCAAACTCGTGCTGTTGTGGGGGCAGTGCATTCAAGTGAAATAGGAGTGACTTTGAAGCTGCCACCCTGTGTTTCACTGTGCAGGCTCCACCCGCCTGCACATTTAAGAGGGAAGAGAGATCCTCTTGCAGGCGGTGCAGTGAGTGACTGCACCTGCATGCAAGGGGATGTCTGTGGGCCCTGTCCAGAGGGCTGCAATCAGGGGGTGCACTGACTGTGCTCCACCTTTTTGTGGCACACTGTCAGTGCCCCTCCTGACAACTTCTTTGCCTTAGCACCCTGCCTCCATAATACGGCGTGGGGCATAGGCAAAGAGATTCCCTCATTTGCATGGGGCCACGCCCCCATGTAAATGAGGGAACACCTTCTCTCGATAGTGCTGGCACCACATGTGCACCAGGACTATTGGCGTTACAGAAAGGGCTGCACAAGCATTTCTCTGGCCCCTTCTGTGATACCAAAGTGCCTTGGGGGCACAGAAATTGGGCGCAAACGCCCATTGCGCCCATGGGGCACTTCTGTAATACGGGCCCTGTTGTGTTAAACACTTCCCCCTCTCTTCTGAGAAAAAGGAAGTCCTGCCTACACCACATTATGCATACGCTGTGAGTGCCACCTGCTGCAGAAAACAGGAATTACTAAAGATATTCATTAATCACTTGATTTTCTACAGTGATTTGCATGCTTGCACAAATTATTGGCTCTATTAACATCTTTCAGTGATTTGCAAGCTGTCCAAATCATTTAATTAGCTCTCTACAGTGATTTGCATGCTTGCACAAAGTATTAACTTCATCTTCTTTCTTCAGTGGTGTGCAAATAATTTTTTTAACTTTACTCCAAACTCAAAAATAGGAAAACAAAAGAGTATGCCATCACACACTACTTATTCAGATATTTGCCCCCAATGCAAATTGTTATTCTTAGGCAAATTTCAGGCTGATCCTATGTCAGCAAAACATACTTCTTCAGTGATTTTGATGCTAATATAAACCGTTATTCTTCAGCAAGTTACATGCTAATGCAAACTGTTAATTTAATATGCACGCTACCACCATATTTTCCTTTGCAGTACGTTATGCGATTTTGCTAGAGACACTCAAAACCATCCTTATTAGTAGCCCTGCTTCTTTCTGGTATTTATTTGTATTCACTAACATGTCTAATGTTGCAGATGTATCACCACCTCCATTATTTCTTCAGGACTCTGGTCCCTCACCCATTAAATGGAGTACTTGGACTAGACCTTTTAATGCATATTTGGTGCCAACAAAGGCCTCAGATATATACCTGGTAGAAAGAAAATCCTATTATACTACTACCTAGGAATCAGAGGTCAGAATGTTTTTGACAACCTCACACCATACATTCCACAATAAAATGATCTTGTTGGGGGAGAACCAAATGAATTTCAAATTGCCATCAAACAGTTGAATAAATAGTTTGAAGGTGTAAAAAACATAGGGTCCGATTACGAGTTTGGCATTCTCGCAGTGGGCTGCTACGCCAGCGCCCGCTGTGAGACCACCAAACCCATACACTGTCCGCCTGCCATATTCCGACTTGAATACAGGTTGGGCGGTCCTGCGGCAGCGGTGCCTTTCTAAGGCTCAAAGCAGAGCATTGAGAAAGGCAACGCCATGAGAGCGACAAAGCAAGTTCCTGCATGGGACGAAATGCACCATAACGTGCATTTGGTCCCATGCAGGAACAGGGAATGCAGAAGAGCTGGGGGGCACACAATGTGCGCCCCTGCATGCACCCCATGCACAGAGGCAACAGCGGACCCTGTAAGGGTTCCCTGAGTTGCCTCACTGCCATCCTTTAAGGTCACAGTGAGGCAACTCATAATATGCTCAGCGGTGCCACAGCGGCACCGCCAGCATATTACAGCCTCAGACCGCTGCACCACAGCTGCGGGATCTAGGATCCCCGACAGTTGCAGCAGTCCTGTGGTGGTCCCACCTAAAAATACGGCAGTCAAACTACCAGTATGGTGGTGTGCGGACCACCACCATGGGTTTGGCAGTTCCATGGACCGCCAAACTCATAGTCGGGCCCTTAGTAGTTTTTCACCAGAACTCAAGAACCCATTAAACCAGTGGAAGCATTTGCAAGTGCTTTAAAAGTCCTTATCAAACACTGTGACTTTGAAGGTCTCACATCCCAACTCATTAGGCAACAACTACCTGGAAGATGCTCTTCCAAAAGCATTCAAAAACACTTATTATCCTCTAAAAATCCATCATTAGAAAAAACACTAGACATTGCTAGAAGTATGGAACTTTCACATTGATTCTAAACAGTTACAAAGTTGTAGTTTGTCAGGCAATTGGGATATCAATGTTGGTTCTTCTTCTTTACAAACACACCATTGCACATGTGAAATTCTACAGCATGCTAATGTTTGTCCAAATACTTGCATGATCAAACAAAATTACTATCAGCCTGAAACTAAGAATGCTAATTACAGTACTAAGTCAGGGTCAGATTTACAAGAAACTGACGCATCTCTGCATCATACCAGATATGCGTCAGTTTACTTGCGTCACGCTAAAAAACCCTTTCGCCACCATGGATGCGTTGCATTTACAATGCGGCGCACCATGGCGTAAGGATTGACAGATGCATTACGCATCTGTTGGCGCATAGGTCATGCAAGCACGACGCAACTCCAGCAATGTTCAGGAAGGCCTATACCTATTGTGCTGCATCACTCCTTACGCCTGCTTCAAGCAGGCGTAAGGTTTTGACACAGTGGCGTCATAGAAGTGGCACAGTGAAATCACTTTTAGGAGGCTTTCTTGCATCGGAACTCCCACCCTGCAAGCATTATACCTGACGCAGGTATAATGTGGCGCAGGGCTTTACAACATGACGCATCTCTAGATGCGTCACGTTGTAAATGTGTCGCAACGTGGCACATTGTTTACACCGCCGCTGCGTCACAAAAGTGTAGCAAGGGGCTTGTAAATCTGCCCCTCTGTGTTCAAGCAACAAAAGGAACCCTCTTGGTACAAGTGTGGTTCAACGTCACACATGGAAGACTTTCGCTGTCGTCGTGTTCTTGGACAAATTAGTAAAAAAGTGTGGTAAGATAGCCATTTTAGTAGTGTGTACAAGGGAAGAAAGAAAATGGAAGTTTGATGTGTAATAGAAAGAAATGTAAGTGAACATGGCAATCCCACATCTGACAATGAAGTGAACAAATTGGAAGAGTTAGCTTTGATTATCAATATTGGACCACTAGTATCATCAAAGCTTCTAAGAATTTTACTGACCTCAAAATTCAACTTTCTATTGAAACAATTCAAATTGGTCTGCTAGTTGATTCTGAAGCAACAATAGCATTTAACAATTATTTCCCTTGAGAATTATGTGGCTAGCAGGAAAAGCAAACTTTTGCAGCCACAAGATGTTACGATTGTGGCATTCTAAGGCAGCAAATTGATCTCTTAGAGTTTTCTTATACAAACATTTCATTTAAGGATCGCTCTATCAAGGGAAAAGTATATGTGGCCAAGAAAGAATTAAATATTAGATGATCTTAAGGATTGGTACACATTGCCGAGTATCAGCTGTTGATGAGCTGATTTAGAGTTTGGGAGTCCGGTTACTCGGTC